>CM063516.1:27334609-27934609 GCA_032199755.1 Ambrosia artemisiifolia | reverse complement strand
TCCAACACTACTCAGAATTTGACATTTGTCCCAAGAGTCTTAAATAAAGACTCTTTAACTTGTAATGGCCCCATAAACCAATCAATAAAACGATGACACGTGGGTAAGATAGGCTACTAGATGCTTGAGTTTTGTGGAGTCTTTACCCTAGACGTGTTTATAGTTGGCAAGAGTTATAGTAATGTACAGAAAGGTCTTTAGTTCAAATGAAAAGTCTTAAAAACGTACGGACGCGTCTATAGTTGTCTAGAGTCTTAGTGTTGTACGGAATAGTCTTTGATTTGTACGAAAAGTCTTACAGACTCTTCAGGCTTGGCGTCTAGGATTAAGGGCCTGTTTGGTATGGGGTAATGGAATGGATGAGGGAGTGGAATGAATGAGGGAATGGAATGGACAAGGCAATCAAATGGATCATTAACATTCCATGTCTTGTTTGGTTGCCATGTGGGAATGAAACAAAAAATTACTTTGTGTTGTTGGATAGGCAGGAAAAAATGAAGTATTAAAATCGACGGTGAGTGGCGGTGGCGGTGATGGTGGGTGGTGATATGTGGCAGTAGTGGCGGTGGGTGGTGGTTAGTGCGGTGATGGTAGGTGGTGGTGTGTGGCGGTAGCGTGGTGGTAGGTGGCGACGACGGTGGTGGGGGGGTGGCGGCAGCATTGGGTGGTGTTGGATGACAACGGTGGCGGCGGTGGTGGTGGTGGGTGGGTGAAGGTAGTGGGTGGCGGGGGTTGGTGGCAGCGACGGTGGTGGGTGGTAGCGGCATTGGTGGTGGGCGACGGTGTTGGTGGTGGGAGATGGTGGTGGGTGGTGACGGCGGTGGTGGGTGGTGACGATGGTGGTGGGTGGTGACGATGGTGGTTGGTGGTGGTGGTGGTGATGGGTTATGGTATTATTAATGAAGGGTGAATGGGGGATGGAATGAAAAAAAAAACATGGGTGGATGGAATAGTTTTGAGGGAATGGAATGCCTTGTGGAATAGGTGATTCCATTCCTTTAACCAACCAAACACACTATTTTTCATTACATTGTAATGGTCCATTTCATTCCCCTTTTCATTCCATCATACCAAACGCTACCTAAGACTCTACAAAACTCAAGCGTCTAGTAGTCTTTTCACCCACGTATCACCATTTTATTGGTTGGTTTGTGGGACCATTACAAGTTAAAAAGTATTTATTTAAGACTCTTGGGACATATGTCAGATTCTGAGTAGTATTGGATGGTGTGAAGTCCTAAACTTAAGACCTTTCATGTGTTTATTTTTGTAATTAAAGGGTGGTCAATGTTTATTTTGGAGAGTTTCCCTTAAATAAATACCATATACTTAAAAAAAATAGAAAATAAAATAAAATAGTATTATCGAAAAAAAAACATTATTATCACATGTTTTTATTTATTTTATTTTAGTTTTTTTTATTTATTACAATATCATCATATGTTAGATTTTGGACAGAGCTATCTGAACATTGAACCAGGAAGAAGCTTTATGGACAATAAAAAGGATTATGACTATACGTATCTCCTACATGCTACACACCCTATAAAAAGAACAGAACAAAAATTAATGTTAAACGTAATTTCATTAAAACAAACAACAATTTACGTCTGAATAGTGGTGGGTAAGCGAACAACAATCTGTGTAGCTAGCTCCTTTTAGATCGCAAAACATATTCTACTAAATACAAACCCTTGGTTTCTAGGGCTGTACGAGTTACTGTGGACCACCTTCTGCACTCGCTCCAAGAAGCAAACCGCCCCAGGGGCCAAGGATCCAAATGTGTTAAAGACAAACATAAGTAAACGTGCCTATTCTCTAAACATGCTACCTCATAAATCATACGAGGAGAAAATTTTAAAACAACCTAAAACATTAGCAAAGGCTTTCTGGTCTAGCGGCACTTCATGTCTCTCCTTAAGGGGAAGACCTGGTCCAAATCTTGTTGAAAGCGTATTTCTTCTGGAAAGTAAGTGAGGGGGTTTTATGAGCAAGTCGGTTTTCATCTGGAACAATTTGGCATCATCTCTAAGCGTCAAACTAATAATGGATATTTGTAATTCCATCTGAAACATGATTATATATTTGGGCTATAAAAAAACATACCACTAAGCTCAAATATGCTACCATTTAAAAAAAAGTGAACAAGTTAGGATGAAAATTATATATGTATTATTGAAGAGTGGGTGAATAGTGCCATTACCCCTCTCATTGGTTGAGAGGGGTGGTGGCCTATATTTTTTTTTACAACTTTATTAAACAATAAATAAATATGGTTTCAAAGATAAAATATAAAGTGTTTGGTGGTGGAGTGGTTAGTGGTGAGTTTTGGTTGTGAGAGGTCCAAAGGTCAAACCTTGGGGGATGCCATTATTTATTTATCTTTTTTACAACTTTATTAAACATTAAATACATATGGTTTCAAAGATAAAATAGAAAGTGTGTTGGTGGTAGAGTGGTTTGTGGTGAGCTTTGGTTGTTCAAGGTCCCAAGGTTGAACCTTGGGAGAGGCCTTTATTTTATTTATTTTTTTACAACTTTGTTAAACAATAAACACTTATGGTTTCTACTTTGTTTACTTTTTCATTTTAACAAGTGTTTTTTGTTTTTTAAATATTAAATCAAAGTCAATGACAAAAAAAACATAATTATTTTTTTTAAATGAGTATAGGTAGGCCAGGGCTATAACGAAAGAGCAGAGAAAGTAGTCAAAATTGTGTTTGCGATGCTATGTTGTACCTAAACAATACGGTGACCATCAATGCCCGAAAACGCGCAACAAAGCACGCACAGGGATCTATCTAGTTAACTCTAATAACAAAATCATCAAGAGTTAAGGTTGATAGTGATAGTCGAGAATCAAACCTCACCTTTCAAATAAACTATAAAAAAATACCTATTTAAATCCCATCTTATGTTAAATACTCTATATCTATATTATATTATAATGCATGAGGCAATGGTAGTTTAAGATACCCAAAAATTAAGAACTTTATTTTCATTAACAATCCTAAAATGAGGGTAAAATAGTCATTCAAACACTTTTACACTTTGATAACTCATCTTAGTTACATTTTAATCCCTTAAACTTTACTCAACTTTCGCTTATTTAAATTATAGTTAATTCTTTTTCTTATTTTAAGCAAACTATCCCCCATTATTTTTAAATAGTCATGTTTTTCATACGTTAATACTTTTACAAAACAACATTACATCATAATAACAATGAGCATTTTATTATTTTGAGTATAATATTGCTATTTTTTTAATTACAGTTTTTTATGTGCTACGTGATTAACAATATATATGTGATACCCTGCATTTTCAGGTTAATACTTTAACTAAATTCTAGTTAACTTGTTCTTACATTCAAAGTATTTTACTTAACTAGGGTTAGTTAGGTGAGTCACACGTTGCACAGTTATAGGTTAATAATTGCATGAAACGGTAATTCGGGGAATTACCGGACTACATACACGAGTGTTGAACCCCGAACCTTGGTGATATAATAAAATAAATAATTGTGAAGTAGGTTTTTATATTATTTGAAATTATGTGCTTGTGTGAAACTATTTGCGAATTGTTATGAAATTATGTTTATTTAAACGAAACGCGTCACCGAGCACGTAACCGACACCCGACGAATTGGCAAAGTAATTTGGGTCTAAAAATATTGGGTTGGATATTGGTGATGTTGGGTTAAGTGGTTAAGGCCTAAGATAAAAAGAAAAACAAAGAAAAAAAATATATAATACTTGAGCCCAGCCCAACCAAAGTCGGAACAGTCCCAAGGCGGATAGAAACATGTCGCGGAGCGCAAGCGGCCCAATGCCAGCCTCCACGGTCCGTGAGGGAGCCCAGATCGTGGGTAACTGACCTTGAAGCTTTATAAAACGATTTTTAACCACTTTTTCATAATCACACAACCCAAATCTGCCTCTAAACACCCCATTACGAAAATATAAATCTCTAACACCTGCTAAGGCTCAAGAACATCATTCGGGAGGCTTGGAAAGGTGTTCAGTTCGTGATTGTGAAGTGCTTTGGGTATAATACTTAAACCTTTGTGTTTTGATCTTCTTTATTATGTTTTAAAACACCATAAACTTGTTTGTCCAAGTCTGATGTGGATTTATAATAATCAAAACATGAGTTTTATAAAATATTAACATGTTAAACATTGAGTTTTTGTGATTATTATGTAGTATGTTACATGTTAATGCATGGTTTTGATTGTTGAACATGTAGGGTTTATAGATGATAATACTTTATGATGAATATTGCATTTTTTGATTAGATTTATATGTGAGGAGTCTTGTATTATGCTTATATGATGTATTTAAGCGATATTATACACCTAGGTTTGTAAAAGTTAAGATAACTGTATGTTTAAAAATGGACAGTTGCATGAGGTAACTTGCAGGACAAGTAGCGTGATTCTAAAGTACTTGTTTTGATTGTTTCTTGGTTTGTACATGTTTATGATCTTAGCTTTACAGAATGTGAAAATTGTGCGTTTTGGATGTCTTTTACTGTGTTTTTGGAATTTTCTACAAATAATGGTTAAACCTGATTTTCAGATTAGTAAATTGGGTCAACTTTAAACGACCATAACTCGAGTTCTACAAGGATTTAGGTCACGAATGTGGATAGTAGGTGGATGCATGAATAACTCGGCTTTTCCATGTGGATACATCTTGTATTGATGAATACACGTGTTGGATCAGTGGCTTATGTTATGAACACTTATGTGTATCAGATTTATGTATGAGTTAATAAGCAGCGGAATAACAAGTGTTCAAAGGTTTAAAAGATCACTTTTAAGAGGAGTTATTACTCCCCCTTGACTGAATAATAAATGAGAAACAATAAATACAGTTAAGTATAAAGCAGTAAAAGCAATTTATGTTTCTCAGATGTGAAATGGATAATAAGTTCAAAGCTTGAAGGATTTCAATTTAGATCAAAGGAATTACACAAAATCACATATCTAAAATAGATGAACAAACTCATCTATTTATAGACCAATGTACTAAACCATTGTCTAAAGTAATCTAAGATATTTAACAAAGATATTATCCTAAGATAGGCTTACAACAGCCTGTACATTGAAACTTGAAATCACGACTTTAACAAAACAATATAATAATAAAACTGCTGATCTTCAGTCGGTTAGAAGCTTCTGAATACAAAGTGCTGATGAGTGACAAACTGCTGATGAGTAGTTTGTCTTCAGTAGTTCTTCAGTGAAATGTCTGGTTAGACTTCAGAACTTCTGATGAGTAACTCTTCAGTACTTTGCATATTTGTTCTTCAGTACTTCTTCATTTGTTCTTCAGCAGTTGTTTCCATACTTAAGCAGAATATGATTTGGACTAAGGTTATCAAAAGGTGGTTTCTTCAATCCTCTTTGTCCCAACAACACGATTTTTAAGAATTTTTCTCATAAACTCACCCGATGTGAATGTTTTCAGAACCTAGCTGTAGTAAACAATTTTTTTATAATTTTTCAATGTGATTTTGTAACGAAACAAAAATAGTGACATGACAACTGGACTCATAGGGATGTCCAGTAAAATTTTGGGAGTCTAATGTCTTGTGTAAGTATTTTTCATTAAATCATTTTGACAGTGCATAATCTGCCCAGAAAACGCAGATTATGACTTTTGTGTATAAGTGCTTATTTGAAGGCTTGTATGACTTAATTATGACGTGAGCTTATGTGTACACTTGTATGAAACGTATATGGTGTGTATAATTGATTATAAACGTAATGTTCACCAACGGGTTCGTAGGGTTACTTGTGCATGTAGGTACATTAGGTGTCACTTAAACGTTTTCACATCATTGGATGTCTTGGACAAACGAGTCTTGTTGTGTGTTGTGTATGCACATGTACTCACGTAGTGACACATATAATAGGGAGTCGGTAGCACGTTCCTATTACGCTTGGATTTGGATTTAGCTTTGCAACCTAAGGTGAGTTTCACTACTCTTTTCTCAAAAGCATGCGTCTCGGGTTTGAGACAACTTAACTTTTCCTAGTCTGTTTTGGGACTACTTTCTATCATGGCTTTTAGGATGCTTTGACTCCTTGTGTGGGTTGGGTTTTCGATTCCTTGTGTGAATTGGGTTTTTATCAGTTTCACAACTTTTGTCCTTTGTGAACTAAACAACATCTATAACTTGAAAGTCCTTACAAAATTATTGGGTTAATTGCTGGAAGCGAACAGGTTATTAGTTAGTAGCGCTATTAGGTTGTGCAGCAACCTCATGCCTGAGGTGCTTGGGTCACGGGCATGAACTTCTGACCATATTTTCTTACTAGTGTTGAGGCAAATTATTAATTATGTATGTTCCCAATAATATCATGTTTAGATATATGGAGTAGGTTAGCTACCCCTGGCAAGCATAAAAATGATGGTTTTACAACTTTGGAAACTTTACTTTTGCTACTTAAACTGTGAACTCACCGACTTTATGTTGACATACGCTAGCATGATTTTGCAGGTCGCTAGGTTTGGAGCACGCTAGGTCATGCATCATTGTGTCATGGGATATTAACATTATTGACCTATTTTATCTTTTACATAACTTATACTTTCGTTTTGGGCACAGTTGTTTTGAGCAAGGTTTAACTTAATTGTTTTGATTTCGCTTCCGCATTACTCAAAACTTTTGATTGCTTATTAAACTCGGTTTTTGAAAACAAACTAAATAGTTTGGGCATTTAGAGTCGTTCATATGATTTATGGCTATGGGGATCTTGGTGTGTCACGTGTCCCGTGGTATAAACACCGCAGTGGAAATTTGAGGGTGTGACATGTAACATTTGTACTTTTCGTATTTTCCATTCTAGTCCTTGTATTCTTGTATCTTGTCATTTTACACCCTTGTAATCCCGAGCTTATGATCAATGGAAAAGAATATTTTGTCAATTGCATTTTAATTTTAAACTATTTCATTTAATCTATGTATTCTATTTAACGCAATCTTTATACTTTACGCTTAAAAACGAAGTCTTAATGCTAAATCAAAGCCTAATCGAACCCATACAAGTTGGTAACCAAGCCCAACTCAAAAACATATTAAAATGGGCCTAAACAATAACTAATAACCCAAAAATACACTTAAAAGCCTTGCTGTTGGGCTTAGGCCCGTTTAAAAAGTTGTTGGGCCATTTCTTAACTCCCCCTCCGCGGGCCATTTATTAAATCCGCTGCGGTCCACGGAGCTCTTGTAAAACAGCAGCAACCAGATCAGTCGTTCAACAGCTCGTAAATGCCTCCTTTTCTCACTTAAACTCCTCCCAACCACCCTAATTACTCCCTTAAATGCCTAACCAACTCACCTCACCTATAAATACAACCCCTCCCCACTCCTTAACCTCTTGTTCATCTCATTTCTCCCTAAAACACTATCTAATCTTCAAGTTTCTTGAGCAAACTTTCTGAAAACATATCAGTAAGTTTCTAAGCTCAAACTTCCATTCTTTTCAGTTTTTCCTTCTCTTTTCTAACCAAAACTCCTTGGAGAAGCCTCTAGGATCTTCCCCATATTTATCCACAAAAGTGTGATAAGGGTAGAACACCTAAAAGAGGTCCCAAAGGTGTTTGTTTTCTGATTTGTTTTTATGTCCTAAGATGGTTGTTGTAAAGAAACCAACCAAGTCTACTAACAATCTAATGTTAGAGGGATTTGTGCTATGGTATTGGGTGACAAAGGAGAGTCAAGACTCATCCAAATCAGTCCCCAAACTTTACTTAAACTTCTTGGTTATACTATGTATTATTATAAACATTACTTTCAATCTTCTATCTTATTATCCTATTAATAATCTTTGGAAGGTTTGTGGTTACATCCTACCTTACCAAACTCTCTTGACCCTTCTTGTGCTACGGATTAATCCACACTAGAAAGGGGAAATCCCGTGTCCAAAACCCACGTTTATCCCATAAGCGAAGTGGTTATGACATGAACATATTAATCGGATTCACATTCCTAACCTTATACCATCCGAATCATCTATGATGATTTTGTGCTTGGTTTAACTTATTCTCATGACCATCCGCATTGCCTTAAAGGCAATTTTTGTTTTGGTTTGCCTAAAAGGATTGCATGATCCTCTTGAGTCTTGAACCTGTAATCTAAACTCGAACCTAAGACCCTCTAATTCTTAATTCTAGTTAATCGGAGCTAAAGCTTAATCTTCCAAGACTTACTTTTTGGAACTCTATCAAACGCACCCAAAGGTGAGTTCATACTTGTCCCCCTTTTATTCTTTATTCTTTGGAGCTCAACATGTATCACTATCAAACTTAAACGATTTCGTACTCTTAAAACTATTATGCTCAATCTAAATGCTTATATGCTATGCCATGCTAGAATTCTAAGTCTTACATACAAATGTTCAATTAGCCGACAACCCACCTTACATGTATAGCGCTATAGGTTGACACGCCGCCCCCTTTATGGGTAATGATAAGTATTAGTCTTTTGTGTTATCGAGTGTTGTTGCCGTTTGTATGGTTCTACGTGCATATGCCTATAACATGATGATTCGAGTAGACTTTTCTTATACTATGTACTTATACTCAAAACTAGTATGCTCACCAATGATTTATGTGTTGACGGATATTTTATACATGTTGCAGGAAATTTTTAATGCAGGTTTATCAAGAAAACTACTTAGGATTGGACTAGAAACTTGCAACTAGTTTAATGTTCTATGTTTTGATGTTGTATTTTCCTTTTTATGAGACAATTTGTAATCCGTTTCCTTTTAGACAATGAAATGCTATGAATGAAATTTTATCTTTAAATTATATTGTCACGAATTCTAGTGTCATGAAGTCTTTGAACAATCTATCCCAAGTCTCGCCCCGATGTATTCCGCCATCGGTTGGGGTGTGACATGACAATATAGGAGTGAGCAATAACTAAAAATTTCACCAAAGCCAAACCGAAAAACAGACAAAATTGAACCAAAATCAATTGAAAACTGAATTAACCAACATCCGATTTAACTTAAAATTGGTTATCGTTTTCTTCTTGTACCCTTAGTTAGCCAAAACCAGTCAAACTGAAAACGGAACCATTTATATATTAATAACAGCGTGCCCGCACGATGTAGTAGGAAACACGGACACTTCTAATGGTGGATGGTTGTGTTCGGTTCAGTTTGGTTATTAGCCTCAACCGAAACAAAAATCGAAATTATCGGTTTATCGATCTTATTAACCAACCAGTTAATTGGTTAATTCTATTTGATTATATTGTCATTTTTAGTTAATTTTTATTAATAAGCAAAACAACACTTTGGTTAAAATTTTTGCTTAGAAGTACATGAAATGAAAATACATGAAATGGATGTATAAAAGATATAAATATATGAATGGTAAGTTTTGGTTTTTTAATTTTGGTTAACTTAGGGTACAAAAAAGCCGATACTAGGTTAACTCGGTTTTGGTTAATTTCCTGTTAACTTTTTGGTTAATATTCGGTAACGGATATTGTTAATCACATAACATATCAAGTTTTGGTCAATTTCGGTTAAAGGTTTAGTTAATTTTTCACCCTTAGACATTGTTAATCACATAACATATCAACAATTTTAATTAAAAGAATGATTATACTATACTCAAATTATTTACAATAAAATTCCTGTTTTTTATGATATAGTTTTAAAAGTTTTTAAAATATTAACGTATGAAAAAAATTATGTTTGTTTACAATTAGTAGGGGTAGTTGCCAATTGGCCTAAAAATGAGAGGGAAGTGGGTTCACTTATTTAAATAAACAAAAGTTAACACTTAAAATCAGTTATTGTTTTTTGTACATTTAGTTAACGAAAATCAACCAAACCGAAATAGAACCAGCCATATATTCATATATTTGTAGCTTTTATACATCTATTTCATGTATTTATACATTTCATGTACATGCAGACAAAAATATTTATACAAAGTTTGGTTTTTGTTATTAACTAAAATTAACTAAACCGGGCTAAAACTTGATAATCTAACCATATAAATCGAACTAAGTAACCGATTGTGCCATAAGGTCGATTAACTGATTACTTTGGTTTTAATTTCAGTTGAAGCTAATAATCAAATAGAACCAAACCATACACATCTTTAAAATTATTTGTCTTCCCCGCTACATGGCACGGACACCCTACTAGTTTATTATTATTTATTATACACTCTCATATCCTTCACGTGCTCCAAACTAAAATACAATAATTTCTACACTAGTACGAACCCCACTTGAATTTGTTTGATACCAATCATGTCTGCGCCTTCCTCCCCAATCTCCTACCTACCCACCTCTCTCACCAACCATCCACACACATTCATTCATATTCATATTCATGTACCCCCTCCTTCATCAACTCAAGCTACCTTTTATTTAATCAATCATTACAATTTTTTATTATTTTTTTATCTTTCTTGAAATCTTGAACCAAGAAAAATAAAAAAAAGGTACTCCTGCATTCTTTCTATGTTGTTCCAAAGCAAATGCATAACTTAAAGAACAATCTTTCTATAAAAATTTAACATTTTTTTTTTGTTGCAGAAATTGAATTGGGTAAAAAATGGTGGTTGCTGGTGCATTGAGTTGTGGAATTGGTGGTGTTATAAGTGAAAAAACAGCAATTAGAAAGCATTTAGTTACTACCCAATTGCCTATACAAAAGGTTGTTGTAAGAAATAGATATGATATTCATAATAGGAGATTGAGATTTAATAATGTGATTAGGGGTTGTGGGTTGATTAGTGATCAAGAGGCTTTGGATTATGATCTGGGTGCTTCAAATTTGGAACAAAGGTTAGGCGAAACATGCGATAAGATTGTAAACGGTTCGGTTGATGAGCAAATGTAAGAATTTTCTGTCATTGATCATTTGTTTGATTGGTAGTTTTGTTGTTAGATGAATTATGATGGTATGAAATGTGTAGTTTTGATTTCTGTTTGATTGTTATTGGTTTTGGTTAGTGAATCTGTGGGAACTTCGAAAGATGTTAAACGGTCTCCGAGTGTGCAAACTGAGCTGGTATTGCTTGCATTGCCAGCTATTGCGGGCCAGGCTATCGAACCTTTGGCACAGCTTATGGAAACGGCTTATATCGGTAGACTAGGTAAGCATTTAAACCGAGCATGTCTTTCCGTAAATAATGACTAAAACTAGTGCGATACGGGACAGAAACGCACTGTATCACATATAGATTTGCGTATGTATTGTTATTCGTATATAGAACGAAATATTTAGTGTTTAGGCGAGTAAAAGTAGATACGCTACCAAAGATTCGTGTATTAGACTATCAGTGTATCTCATGGCTATATGCATGAAATTGTTATCATATGACCATAGAGGTATGATACAGTCAGAAAAATAGCTACTTTCGCGATTTTCTTTAAATATTATGTCTTAGATTTATGCATATTATGTCTTAGATTTTCTTTAAATATTATGTATTAGACTATCAGTGTATCTCATGGCTATATGCATGAAATTGTTATCATATGACCATAGAGGTATGATACAGTCAGAAAAATAGCTACTTTCGCGATTTTCTTTAAATATTATGTCTTAGATTTATGCATATGTGTGTGGAATTAGTAACAAAAATATATTTCCTGCATAAATTGCTTTATTTTAGTAGTCATCTCCATTTTTTGATTCATGAGTTGTAAATCGTATACTCGGTTCCCATTTAAGGTGCCTTGGAGTTGGCATCAGCCGGTGTGTCGATATCAATTTTCAATATAGTATCGAAGGTGTTCAATATTCCCCTGCTTAGCGTTGCAACTTCGTTTGTGGCTGAAGACATAGCTAAGCATGCAAAAAGTGATTCGGATACAGGTATACATTTTAAGTTATACAAATAAAATGAGAAAAATAGACAAATGTGACACGCGATCACTTATATCTATTTTGCATAATTTTATTGAAATATATATGATGAGCATATTCTTACACAAAACGTACCGAAAATACCCATAATCTTGCAGAAGAAAGAAGGCAATTACCTTCAGTCTCTACCGCATTAGTTTTATCTGTCGGGATTGGTATAATTGAGGCGACAGCGTTGTACTTTGGAGCCGGTACCTTCCTCAATTTAATGGGAATATCATCGGTAAGTATACTGAACCATCTTTGGTTAAACAATTGACACGATTCGTCAGGAGTTAATAAAAGTGTTTCATGCATTGATCAGGCTTCTTCAATGCGCGTTCCTGCTCAGCGGTTTCTTCAACTTAGAGCACTTGGTGCTCCTGCTGTTGTACTTTCCTTGGCTATTCAAGGTGTCTTCCGTGGATTCAAGGATACGAAGACGCCTGTATTTTGTCTAGGCAAGTGTTTGTTGAAGTCATTACGTTACTCGTTAGTAAAGTTATACTTCAAGGTGCTCAGATCCGCAGTTTGGATGTTTATAATATTCCGATAAAACAGATTTTGCTTCTGATTTTGTAGGGGCCAAATAGTTAGATATTTAGCTTCAACACACATTCGAACGCCCTGCTACTTATCGGTTTCAAAATGGCTTACTAATGCATATATTGAAATGTACAGGAGTAGGAAATTTGGCTGCGGTATTCTTTTTTCCCATTCTCATGTATGTTTTTGGATTGGGTGTCACCGGTGCTGCCATCTCCACCATCGCATCACAGTACGTTCTTCTATAACTTTTGCTAACCATTAGAAGATGTTTTGACTCACATCACAAATGCAGTTGCTAGTAACTTGGTAGTTTTTAGTCAAAAGTTTGTTTTCTTGGTGACCATGAACACCTGTTGGGTTAAACTTTCGGGGCCCACAAATACCCTGCTAACCCGGTGGGACTAGGCAAAGCACAACTTGTGCCGGGCAGATGGCCTCTTGAAGGATGTTTTAGTCAAATTTGGACATGAGTTTGACCGTTTTTGTTTAAACAAGGCACATTTCCCATAAATGTTGGTTATCATTAATCGAGCATAAATAGAGAATTATACATGCCTAACTATAAACATTGAGTAGATCTAAAATAAGCTTGTAACGTCTATTTAAATGATGCAGATATATTGTGACATTTACAATGATATGGTACCTTAATAAGAAGACCGTGCTGAAACTACCGAAAATGAAGGATCTACATTTTGGAGGTTATCTGAAATCCGGTATGTGTCCATTGATCATTGTATCTGCTGAAAATTCTAACTAATCAAAATAGTTGACAATATTTGACCGTTTATGATTCCGTTCAGGCGGTTTTCTACTAGGGAGAACTCTAGCTGCTGTTGCAACAGTAACATTGAGTACATCAATGGCTGCACGCCAAGGGCCAATTTCAATGGCTGCACATCAAATATGCTTGCAGGTATGGTTATCTTCATCTCTCCTTGCGGACGCCCAAGCATCCGCTGGTCAAGCTTTGATCGCAAGTTCGTTCTCAAAACACAACTATAGCAGAGTTAAAGAGATCATGTTTTATGCTTTAAAGGTACGGAATAATTTAACTACTTTTGTTTTAAGTTTGCAACATTTCGTTTTTTTACAACATTTGTTTGTTATCTTGTGTTGCAGACCGGATTAATAACTGGGGTTAGCTTAGCTATCATATTGGGATTGTCTTTTGGTACCTTAGCCACGTTGTTCACAAACGATGCACAAGTTCTTGCCATTGCTAGATCTGGTGTACTGGTATGTAACAAAGACTTATACTATTTAATGTATTATTACTAGAGGTGCACATTTTGATCCATTTGCTAATGAACGGGTCGATTTGTGTTAAGTTTTATCCCTAATGGGTCAACGGGCTAAACCATTTTCTTTCAAATATTATATTATTGTTTTGGAATAATATACATTTTGTATCACATTTGACACTTATTTTCATATGTGACCCATTTTGGACTATTACCCAGCCTGCTTGACCCGCTCATCTATCACATCTAACTCAGTAACTCCGGTTTTAATATTTTTAAACAGTTCGTTAGTGCAAGTCAACCAATTACCGCTCTTGCTTATATTTATGACGGCCTTCATTATGGAGTTTCAGATTTCTCATTTGCAGCATGCTCCATGGTAAGATACCTTCAAAATTTTATTAATAAAATACGTAGAAATGTGAGCACTACATCTAACTATTTAATATTTATGATATACAGATGTTGGTGGGAGCAATGTCGTCTGCGTTTCTACTCTATGCTCCTTCAGTTTTTGGTCTTGCGGGTGTTTGGGCTGGCTTAACATTGTTCATGGGGATGCGTGCTGCTGCAGGATATATGAGGTAAACCCGAAATGATGTTTCGTGCTCACCGCGAACCTTTTTCAAAAATAGTTAACAAACTCAATACACTAATGGGCAAATAGGTAAAAACCATGTTGTTTAATTAAAGCATACACATTCGGCTAATTGCGTATACATGATTGTGATGGTCACATATGACGAGTGAACAGTCAAAGATTATTGCACAGATAATTCTACCAAAAGATCACATTTCTAGTGTTAGTATCAAAATTATATGCAGTGAATGTTTTTACCTTTTTTAGTAAATAACAAATGACAGATATTTAAATATAAATCTAATCTAAATAAATTGATAAGGTGAAATATATGTTGTTGACTGTTGATTCAGTGTTATGCAGTAAACCAATAACAGGCTTACCATTCTTGTTTTGCAGGTTAGCTGATAAGAATGGCCCATGGTGGTTCTTGCAAGAGATCCCTGAAACCGAGGTTAGTTAACGTGACACAAAATGTATATCGTGTGACTTTGGGTAGTTTAGATTACTGTTTCGGCCATAATATCAGTGTGTCAATCGTGTCGGGTTGACATGTTAAATAGTTGAACCCGATCACGACCCATATAGAATCATGTAAGCCGAACACAACCCACTGATCTAAACAAGTCAAACGGGTTGGTGGGCATGAATGGGTTAGACGGGTTGACAGGCCGACCTGTTTAATTAAATGGGTTAATTGGGTCAACTTAAACATTACGCATTTATTAAAGGGATTAAATATGATAAGTGAAAACCTGATAATTATCATGTATTGTTCGTCTAGTGTTTTGCGTCATGTCAGAATTTGCCCACCTCACCCCTAATAATATGTATGCAGGTTGCCGTTTCACAGAAAACTTGTTGAAGACATAACTCAACCTACAAGAAGTAGCGGTTGTATACCCAAAACATCACATTACGAGGCCTTGATAACTGTTCGAAAAATCAGTCAATTACGTATTGACGTATGTCGCTAAAAGTCCCGAAGGCGTGAAGCAGTAACAACAGTCATCCAGGATGCCATTTTTGCAGCTTTATTTTCCATCTTTTTTCACAAGTATGTACAGTTTGATGATGTTTATAAATATTGACAATGTTACTATCTTGTTATATGTTATAATAAAAATTGGTTGCAAGTGTTTTCAACTAATAAAAGTTAGTTAATACACATTGTAAGAAAAATACACTTGTACACCAAATAAAATTATACATTCAGCTCAAGATATGCTGCCGAGAGCTTTTGCTTTCTCTCTTAACAAAAACTTTTGCACCTTCCCTGTTGAGGTTCTCGGCAGGTCTTCGAAAATGACGGTTTTAGGCGCCATGTAATGCGGCATATGATTGCGACAGTAGTCGATGATCTCCTGACCGTTGACGCTGAAACCGTCTTTTAGTTTCACAAACGCACATGGCGTTTGACCCCAGTGGTTGTCAGGTCTTGCCACAACTGCAACCTCGAGAACCGCTGGGTGACTATAGATTACAGTTTCAACCTCTACTGTGCTTATGTTTTCGCCTCCTGATATGATAATGTCCTTCGACCGGTCCTTAACTTCTATGTAACCGTCCGGATGTTTGACCGCTAAATCACCGCTCCGGAACCATCCACCGGAAAACGCTTCTTCGGTTGCTTTTTTATCGTTCAAGTACCCGCTCATGACCGTATTCCCACGAAACATAATTTCCCCCATTGCTTTCCCATCACATTCGACACTTTCCATTGTGATCGGATCTTTCACATCTACCGCTTCCAACCCGAGGTGCCTCACTCCTTGTCGGGTTTTCAGCTTCAGTCGTTCTTCAGTCGGTAACGAATCCCATTCGGGCTTCCACAAACACAAAGTCCCCGGACCGTATGTTTCCGTGAGACCATACAAATGTGACACACCAAATCCTAGCTCCTCCATCTTCGAAAGGATCAACGGAGGCGGCGGTGCACCACCCGTCATAATCTCGACTTTGTGCGGTAGCGGTTTCCGATCCGTTACCGGAGAATTCACAATCATGTTCAGGACTGTTGGAGCACCTCCCATATGTGTAACCTTATGAAGAGCTATGTTATCGAATATATCTTTAGGATCACATCTTCGGATGCATATATTAGTACCTAAAAGAAATGAAAACCAGTGAATAATATTTTCTGTGTATTGTATAACTAAAAATCAAAACTAATGAACAAGGATAATAAACTCTGCTAAGATTACCACCAATGGCTGCCAGGCCCCAGGTGATGCACCACCCGTTGCAATGAAACATAGGCACAGACCATAGGTACGTCGTCCTCGCCCCCATTCCATGCATGAAAATGGTGGCTATCGAGTTCAAATACGCGCCACGGTGGCTGTAAACCACCCCTTTTGGCCTCGACGTTGTGCCCGAAGTATAATTCAAACTAATCGGATCCCATTCGTCAGTTGGCCGAACTACATTGAACCCGGAAACCCCACCCTCAACCAGGCTTTCATATTGGTGGTAGGTGTTGGTATTCAGCTCGGACTGTGGTGGTGGTATGCTGTCATCGTCGGTTATGATAACAATGAGAGGCGGTTTTGTGTGAGTGATGTTGAGAAGATTTAGTGCAGCTAAAGCAGTGCCAAGAAACTGTTGATCTACAAAGAGGACTTTGGTTTCTGAGTGAGTTAGAAGTGTTGCAAGCATGGTGGAATCATGACGGGTGTTGAGAGTGCAAAGGATGGCTCCAGCCATTGGAACTGCAAAATGGAGTTCTTGCATTGCTGGAACATTTGGTGCCAAAGTCGCTACCTGTGTCAATAATATTATTATCAACTTAACAAGAGTAGTATTAGTGGTACTAATAATAACACTAACCCAGGGCCGTCTCCGAGAACACTTCTCAGGCGAAAAAAAATTTGGCCCCAAAATTTTGTAAAGGGAACGAATTAAAAAAAATTTAATATGGTGCTAGAGCCAAGGGTTGAACTTGAAACCTCTACATTAAATTAGTATGAATTTTCCAACTCCACTAACAAGATTTTTATGTATTAAACAGAAATATCCTAAATATGAAATATAATATATATACATGTATATTTTTAAAAAAATTTCGGGCCCGTTTTAAGGTCGGGTCCTGAGCCGGTGACCACCTGACCCATGCTCAGGGCCGGCCCTGCACTAACCAATAGGTTGCTCGCTTAAATTGGCTAGGATTTTGTACATGTATATTTGTAATCAGACCGTAACCAACTCATATCGAAAACTAAAGCCATAAAAATGAACTAATACTGATGTTGTTTGGTTGGTATTGTTTTGGTTCGGTAGAGTATGGATATCCGGTAAAAAAATGCTAATCCATACTTCGTGATACCAAAATAAACACTTCTTTTTTATTTTGAATACAAGTACTACGTTTTCAGTTACAAACGGTACGACTGAGACGTGGCAATGAACGATTGAAATGGATGACGAGAGCTGAAGTCAAGGAGGAATGGGGGGACGACCGACGGGTTTAATTTATATAGCGACAAAAATTTATATCGCAAATTATTGGTGAAGGCCAATTTAAACCATAAAAATTTTTTTTAGGTAAAAGTGGAATTTTTTATTCAAAAAATAAAATTAGACAGGCATTAAAAAAGACGTGTGGCAAGACCGTAGTCGCGAAGCCAACTTTATTTTTGTTACGGGAAATCACCAAAATGGCCATTTAACCAACTTTTTTTTTACCAAAATGTCGCCTTCCCATTTCTTTGGAGCGACGGATCACCATTTTCAAGATACCTAGGTTTCTCGCACGGACCAATACAAAACGTCACCTCATCACGCTCTCCCTCCCCTCACACTCTCTCTCTTCATCATCATCATCATCATCATCATACTCAGTTAATCTTACCAATAGCAAAGCTAAGGTAGGGTCTGAGAAGGATAAAATGTAGACAGCCTTACCTCTACCCCGTGGGAATATAGAGACTGCTTCCAGTGAGACCCCCGGCTCGATAGTGGTTTTGTATCAAGGCTTGGACATAAGGAACATAACACTTAGCAATCGGAACAAGCCCAATTGGTGCATGTGCCCTTTGTCTTTTGGCTATCAACGCCACCACATGATGCATGATTAACCGTTCGTCGTTTTTAACGTTATTTTCACGAAATTAGTAAAATAACGTTAAAATTAGTGTAACTTTACTTTTACTCCCCAAGGGTCACAAATATATACATTATATGCGCACAGCCGTACCAGTCACACTCTCTCTCCTAACTAAATCATCAGCGATGACTCAGAACACAGTCGATTCCGTCTCATCTACAAATTTGCAATTTACCACACGTTGGAATTGAGTCACTCTTTATCCTGTCCCCCATCACACCAATACAAAACACGTAGGCTTCAACACAACCCTCCTCACATGTGTTCACACCATTAATTGCAAGCTTAATAACACTATTAATTCCAACATTTCACACCATTAATTCCAAAGTTTACAGATAACATTTCATCCTCACCGTTTAGATCTGTTTAGATCTATATTATTTACAATAATTCAGCTTAATTAATTCCAAAATTTTGAAATCAACTAGATCTAAACAGATCTTAGATAGTTTGGAGTTAAGCTTAATAACACTGTACAGTGGTTACGTAGGGTTTTGAGACGTCACCAGAGACGCCTGTGTAAAACATCTTTAGCTTTCCCGGAGACGTCTCGGCGGCATTGAGACGTTAGGCATGCGGGAGAGACACGTGTCGTCACCTAACTCATCCTAACCGGAAATGTCTCCGGAGTAGTCTTGGTGCCTCGAACTTGGTGACCCGACTCTACGGGTGGAAGTCATTTTGGTAAAGAAGTTGGTCAAAGGGGGTGATTTCCCCTTTTGTTATTGATAAAATAACAACTACAATATTAATATTTATATTATTATTTACATTAATAATTTAATAGTAGTAATATATAAAAAAAATACAAAAAGAGACAATTAAAAACTTAAAAAACAATATTTAAAAACTTGAAATGTTTTGACGGAGTATAACAATTAAATACAGGGGAGTAGGTAGATTTACAACCTAATAATATTGTTCTCAATAATAAGCTAAGTCAAATATATTAATGAGATTTATAACTAAAATATTTTATTAGTTATATATGTTGCCACAAGTCAAAAGGATGCACTATGAGACATGTTTGGTGAAAACTAGCTAAGAGTAAATAATGCATATTAATAATATATTATCCTACTTTATAATAAAATTAATAATAATATCAATTTTCTATAGTAGAAATTATATTCATGCATTGAATTTTGTAACAACTATTATTATAATCCAAGACAACCGGATAGATTATCAAGCACACAAATATTGTAAAAACGTTTAAACCAAAACAAACCTCAACAGCGAACTGTCATATTTTTTTCCTAAAATCCTTTTTTTTTTCTTTCTTTTTTCAGAAGTATGAGTAATCCATTTCAATTTTTTTTTAAATTTTTTTTAGAAATTAGCACACCATATGTCGTGAATTGGGGGCGTCAATCTTTGCTAGAGGGCGCTTGAGCTCGTGTGCGGCTAGAGTCATGGGCGTGGGGCAAGTTTTGTGTTATCTTTAATTATTAATTAGTTTACGGGGTAACTTGCTAAATAGTAACATAGTTTTAAGAGTGTTCTAATCAAGTCACTTATAAAAAAAATTGTTCCAATTAGGTAACTAAAGTTATTTAAATGTTCTAATCATAGATATTTTACCCATTTAGAGGGTCATCAATTCTTATTAAACATTTTTTTTCCACAATTTCCATAATTACAAGAATATAAAAAATAAAAAAATTAAAAATATAAACATTTTTAAAATTTTCGCATTTTTTTTAATATTCAAAATTTTTGTAAAACATTTTTTTCCCAATTATATAAGTCAACTTTACTTTAATGTTCTAATCAGGTCACTGAAGTTTACTTTAATGTTCCAATCATAGATATTATACCTGCTATTCAGGTAAACTATATAGGATTAGAACATAAAATAAACTTTAGTGACTTAATTAGAACAAATATCTTTATGAGTGATCTAATTAGAACACTAGTAAAACTTGGTTACTATTATAAACTTATCATTTAGAGACACTTCAACTCAATACCACATTTCACCTAAAGCCGGCCTCGGCATAGCGCCATAGCCCCACAATCTCAAAGAAAACAACAAAATCCAAAAGAAAAATAAGAATAAATTTAAACTTACAACATCACCACGAGAAATTCCCAATTGTGTTAGAGCAGAGGCCAGCTTCACACATCTTCCATGTGTTTCTTCCCATGTATACTTTTTCTCTCTATAAACCACTGATGTCCGATCTCGGTACACGTCGGCCGCTCTCTCGAGAAAACTAATCGGGGACAGAGGAACGAAGTTCGCAGGGCATCGAACAAGCCCTTCAACCGATCGCCATGATTCCGTCCCCAGATCATTGGTAGGTTCAGGTAATTCAGACAACTGAGAGTATCTACGCAACCCATGAAGATGAACATGGGTTTGATTTGTTTTAAAACGAGTTGACCTGAGGAGCAAGGTCTTTGACTTATGGAAGATTGTGTTCATGGTGATGGAGCAGTGTTGATGGCGAGTGGGTTGAGGATGAGAATTATTATGAAGAGATTATTATTTGTGATAGGTGTTTTTAACTTTTTATAGAGGGACTAGGAAACATGAATATTTTAAACATGATAATATTAGAATTGATTAAACCGGTCACATTCGACTATAGTACAAAGAAATGCATGTGGGATAATTACAAAAAATAAAAATTATATAGGTACTATGTTTAGATTTTTTTTAAAGTAGGAAAAAAGCAAGCGTGTACCTGTCGCAACCGCTCCTCGTAAAAAGTGTAAACTTTAGCCGTCTCAACTATTTAGCCGTCTCGGAAAAAGTGCAGGCTTAGCCGTATCGGACATTAAAAAAGTGTAGGCTTAACCGTCTCAACCGACTCGAGAAAAATGTAGGCTAAATCCTAGTTGTCTCAATTGTCCCATTAAAAGTGTAGGGCACATTCTAGCCGTTTCAGCCAGCAAAGCTAATGTGACAACTTCTGATTAATGAAAACTAGGTGTAAATCTCAAACCCGGATGCTAATGCTTTGATAAAAATCAGATTTTTGATGATGTAGATAAGATATTCTCTATATATACAATTCACAATGACGTGAACAGTATTAATTCAAGATTCGCTAAGCTTAGCACGTGCTAGCTTCCAAACGAATTTAATATAACTTTCCTTTTCTCTTTTTACTAGCTCTCTTATATCTGACTTTATTAATTTTATTTAGTAACATTATATGAAAATAAAAAATGCTGAAAATATATTTCCGTAAAATAGCTAATTGTAAAATAGATTTCAAATTCGAGTTTAATTGTTTCCTTTATATTTGAACAATTTCAATCTGTTCTGTTAAATCATTTATACTTTTTTACGATTTGGGTGTCATGCCGATACCATGACGAATTAAGTTATATCATCACAACAATAGCGTTTCAACGTTGATTCCATCCAAGCAACAACAGTACAATACCTGTAACTGTAATATCCAAATCAATACTAATATTCGCTTTTATAGTTTTCGATAGATATAAGTCATGTCCTGATTTCTTTTAAATATATCAAAGCTTTATTTTCCATTTTATATTTTGGTTGTTCTGCTGAATGTCATTACTATACCGAACGTAATAAGTCGAACCAATACCGACTGAGTTCCCGCCAATGTGGGACAAGGCCAACTCACATTCACATAAATAATTTCCAACAATCCCCCACATGAATGGGAGTTATTCACAGAAACAACCTCATTCCGATTAAATTTCAACAGTTGAGTTTTGCATACGATAGGTAGGTGTGACCCTTTGAACCTTCGCTTATGAAACGCACTTAGCCCACTGGCTCTGAGTAGAACGCGATGTCTTTGAACTCGTCTTCCGTTTGTGTGGACGACAATACGCTTCACACAAGACTCTCCCTGACAACGTCAAGTCCTCATAGTTGTGTCCGTTATGGTCATGGACACGTGCCTGGTTCTGTGAGAGCTCTTAAGTATTATGCCCCAACAATACCCTTCGAAGCGACCCCACTTCTCTCTCACATAGGTGATTTACTAGGACTGGTTACCTCAGTCAAATCATTAAAAGCCATAAACTTAACCTCAACCTTGTCACTTTTAGGAATGGGCTAGGAAGTTTATTATATTATAGTAAGCTCCCTTTTCAAAACGTGGGTTTTCACCAACTCTCCCCCACAGTGACCTTCGCCAGTTCATACAATTAGGTTGTCCTATTGAACTCAGATCTTGGGATCTCCAGTCAGCTGAGTTAGGTTTCTTTCGCATAAACCTAGCCTTTCATGGGCTTTAGCCCCATTCCCATTGACGACTTCTGAACTAACTCTCTGCTTAAGCCTTTTGTTAGCGGATCCGCGATGTTATCCTTTGACTTCACGTAGTCAACAGTGATAACTCCTGTAGAGATTAGTTGTCGTACCGTATTATGTCTACGTCTTATATGCCTGTTCTTACCGTTATACATTGTGCTACGAGCTCTGCCAATTGCCGATTGGCTATCACAATGTATACATATGGCCGATGCCGGCTTCGGGCACCTTGGTATATCCTCAACAAATTGATGTAGCCATTCTGCCTCTTCACTTGCTTTATCTAAAGCGATGAATTCTGATTCCATCGTGGATCTAGCAATTACAGTTTGCTTAGATGATTTCCACGATATCGCTGCACCACCAAGTGTGAATATATACCCACTTGTTGCTCTGGAATCATTCGTGTCAGATATCCAATTTGCATCACAGTAACCTTCAATAACTGCTGGATATCTATTATAATGCAGCCCATACTCTCGTGTGTATCTCAAGTACCAAAGCACCCGTGTCATGCAACCCCAATGAGTTAAACTTGGGTTGCTCGTGTATCTACTTAGCTTGCTTACAGCATATGCTAAGTCTGGTCTGGTACAACTCATCAGATACATCAGGCTGCCAATAATTCTTGAGTAATCTAATTGGTTAACAGGCTCACCTCGATTTTTAGCTAGATGTTGACTTGTGTCAATGGGAGTTCTAGCTACATTAGAGTCATTTGCATTGAACTTCTCAAGAATTTTGTCCACATAGTGAGACTGACTTATCACAAGTCCATTCTGGGTTCGTGTGATTTGTACTCCCAAAATCACATCCGCCAATCCCATATCTTTCATGTCAAACCTTGCTCTCAGGATGTCCTTCGTAGATTTTATCATTTTCTCATTACTACCAGCAATGAGCATGTCATCCACATACAAACACAAGATGACATATCCATCTGGTGTGTCTTTCACATACACACACTTGTCACATTCATTGATCTTGAACCCAGAATCAAACATGACCTGATCAAACTTTTGATGCCATTGTTTTGGAGCTTGTTTCAAACCATACAAGGATTTTACAAGCTTGCATACTTTCTTTTCTTGTCCCTTGGCTATGAAGCCCTCGGGTTGTTCCATGTAAATCTCTTCCTCTAGATTTCCATTCAAGAAGGCCGTTTTCACATCCATTTGGTGAACTTCCAAATTTCTAATGGCTGCAATCGCAAGAACCATCCTGATGGATGTTATTCGCGTAACAGGCGAATATGTATCAAAATAATCCAAGCCTTCTCGCTGTTTATATCCTTTGATCACCAATCTTGCCTTGTATTTATCAATGGTGCCATCTGGCTTCATCTTTTTCTTGAAGATCCATCGATATCCTAGTGGTTTGCATCCCGCAGGAAGATCCACTAATTCCCAGGTGTGGTTTTGTAAAATAGAATCTATTTCACATTTTATGGCCTCCTTCCACTGAGGTCCATCTGAGGAATTTACCGCTTGTTGGTAAGTTTGCGGTTCCTCCTCGACCACATAGGTGAGGAAATCTGGACCAAAGGATTTTTCAGTCCTTTGTCTTTTACTCCTTCGGATTTCACCTTCATCAGTTTGAGGTTCATCATTTGCAACCTCTTCTCTTGAAGACCTTTCCCCAGTTGGGTTTGATGGGCCTGGTTCATCATATAGAACATTCTCATCAAATGGGTTTGGTGAACCCAGTTTAGGCCTTTCCAAACATGGAAATATGTGCTCGAACCAAGAGGCATCCTTAGACTCCAATATAGTGCCGTTCGACACCCCAGGATTCTTCGAGTCATGCACAAGAAAACGAAGTGGACCACCCAGACGAGTGTATCCGATGAACACACAATCTACAGTTTTGGGTCCTATCACAAGACGCTTTGGTGGTGTCACTACCACCTTAGCTAGGCACCCCCACACTCGCAAGTGATTATATGATGGTTTGACTCCCGTCCATGATTCATACGGTGTTACGTCCTTCTTCTTACGGGGAACTAGATTTAGAATGAAGTTTGCTGATAACAGCGCTTCCCCCCACATGTCCTCGCTCATCCCAGAGCTTATCAACATGGCATTCATCATTTCTTTCAATGTTCGGTTTTTCCGTTCTGCCATGCCATTTGATTGTGGAGAATAAGGAGGTGTGAGTTCATGTATGATTCCACTTTTTGCACACACATCAGCAAAAGGTGAAACATACTCACCACCTCTATCACTCCTCACCTTTTTTATCTTTCGGTTAAGTTGATTTTCAACTTCGGCTTTGAACACAACAAATTTGTCAATAGCCTCATCCTTACTCTTAAGTAAGTACACATAGCAAAATCGTGTGCTATCATCAATAAATGTTATGAAATACTTGTTCCCACCTCTAGTAGGAATAGCTTTCAAATCACACAAATCTGTATGGATCAAATCAAGGGGACTAGTGATTCGTTCAATCTTTTTGAATGAAGTACGTGTTTGTTTTGCTTCAACACAAGTTTCACATTTATAGTTTGAGTCGATATCAATTTTTGGTATGCTATTTAATTTAATCAAGTGACGAATAGAATTAAAATTCACATGACCTAGTCTACCATGCCACACATTAGACGACTCAAGCAAGTAAGCAGAACTAGCGTTATTCATTTCATTCATCACGGTTACATTCAACTTGAACATACCATTAAGGGCATAGCCCTTACCAACATACATACCACCTTTGGTCAACACGACCTTATCAGACTCAAACACCATTTTAAAACCAAACTTGTTCAACTGCCAACCAGACACGAGATTCTTACAAATCTCAGGAACATACAACACATTTGACAAAGTGAGTTCCTTTCCTGAAGTCATCTTCAAGATCACGTTTCCTTCCCCTTTGATTTCTGCAGTTGCAGAATTTCCCATGAAGAGCTTTTCACCAGTAACTTCCTTAAAAGTGTTGAAAAAACTCTTGTCAAAACACACATGCCGGGTTGCCCCAGTATCAACCCACCAATCCTTGGCATCATTACCAACCAAGTTTGCTTCAGTCACCATCATTGACAAATCGGAAATCATAGCAACAAGCCTATCAATCATGTTTGCTTGTTGAGCATTTTCTTTCTTGGGAAGCTTGCATTCACTAGCTTTATGCCCCGGTTTGTCACAGCTATAGCAAGTTCCATTGAACTTCTTCTTGCCAACCCCACCTTTAGGTCCAAGGTAGGAGCTCTTCCCATTGCCTTTCTTAAAACCACCCCGTTTGTTGCCTTTGTTACTTTTGTTACCCTTTGATGATTGACCATGTTCAACAACATTAGCTTTAGCGACTTCATGACCAACAGTTTTCTTTTGAGCGACTTTGTTGTCTTCTTCAATACGAAGACGCACAACCAAGTCTTCAATTGTCATTTCCTTTCGCTTATGCTTCAAATAATTCTTGAAATCAATCCAACTTGGTGGCAATTTTTCAATAATAGCCGCCACTTGGAATGTCTCGCTAAGCATCATTCCTTCGGCATGAATATCATGAAGAATCACCTACAATTCTTGAACTTGGCTCATGACAGTTTTTGAATCCACCATAGCAAAGTCCAAGAATTTCGCCACCACAAACTTCTTTGTGCCCGCATCTTCGGTTTTGTATTTGCGTTCCAAAGATTCCCATAAATCTTTGGCAGTAGCAGCTTTGCAATACATATTGTAAAGCGAGTCAACCATTCCATTTAGGATATAGTTTCGGCACAAGAAATCAGAATGATTCCAAGCATGAACCGCGCTCACAGTCTGAGCATTCATATTGTGACATCCGGTAACCAAGCATACAATTTTACACTGGCTTCACTGTTTATTTGCTGAATTTCGGGACGAAATTTTTTTCAACTTGGGGATGATGTGACACCCCGCATTTTCAGGATTTTACTTTTACTGAACTCTAGTTAACTTTCATGTGCATTCATGACTAAACACTTAACTAGGGTTAGCTAAGAAGGTCTTTCAATATGTTACGGGATAATAACATATGTTAGATGTTATTAACGCACGTATAACTAGGAAAATGTTTGTCTTGACACACACACGACTCCTATAACCCGAACGTTGGTGATTTGTTGGACATGCATGATTATGTGAACAATTGAGTGTTGATGTATGTGGATTAACACGTGTATGTAAGTTACATGCTTATGTGAATTATTGCGTATTAATTAACTTGTACGTAAACGTTATGAGATACGTGCACTTATGATAAACATAATACGTATTGATAAAACAGTAGTTTTATATATGCTAGTATGACTATTATTGTCGGGGTTGATCTCGAGAGTTATTTAGGGCTAATGGGCTCAATTATCAGACAAAAACCCACCAAAGCCCGAAAGACTTGGCCCATGAGCCTAACCCTAGCATATCCTTTATATAAAAAAAAACAAACCCTAGGGCTCCTCTTTGCGCCGTGGGGTTCCAACACACACACACACACATTCTCCAATTGCAATCTTCATCAAAATCTCACTAATTCGAGTTGATTCGGGTGGTATCTTGGAGTGTTAAGGAGTTTAGCATTGCAAGGTATATTGTTTAAGAGCTTTATGATTATTATTGATGTTTGAAAAGTTGTAAAAACCCTAAGAACTCTATGTATAAAAATCGCATAAGAGGATTAATATTGATATCTTGATTGTTTGTTGAATTGTTGATGAATATGGTTAATAGGAATCATGTCTAGGGTGTATGATATGTAAAAACCTGAGATTGAACATGTTAATATGAATGTTATTGTGCTAGTATGAGGTTATTGCATGTTTATGGGGTATGGAGGTCGGTTAGGGTTTACAAAAGTCATGTTAATAAAGATTCTGATTTCTGGCAGATTACTTGTAACGATTTGCGTGGCTGTTATGTGATTGTTAACATGATTAATTCGATTGTTTTCTGACTCTTAAACATAACTTATGATGTTAGCTTTCCAAAAAGTCCAAAATCATGTGTTTTGGACCTGTTTTGATATATAAACAAGATTTTATAAGATTAAAGGTATAATCTGATTTTCGGATGTGAAAAATGGACCAACTTTAAAGGGCTGTAACTCGAGTTTTACAAATCCGTTAATTATGAAATTTGGACAGGAGTTGAGTCTTGGAGTATACGAGCTTTTCCAATTGTATTCACCTCGTTTCGATGAGTCTAGAATTTTTAATGAATTTTTATGTAAGCTGCTGTCAACAACACTATTTTCTGAAGTGGCTGGACTAAAATAATTTTTTATAAAAATATTGAGGTATTTTTGACGAGAAATAAAAATAGTAGAGTCACGTATGAACATATGAGGCATCTCTGTAAAATTTTGGGAACTTGGTGAGTTGATTTGATATTTTATAAAAATTGGTTTTTATACTCCAAAATCTGTCCAGAAAACGCAGATTTGCAAAGAATTGTTTATGAGATAGTTTGAGTGTGTTAATGAGTTATGGGTTATGGAATTCTATATGAAAACATGTGTATATGCTATTTACAAAGTGTAGATGCCATG
The DNA here is from genome assembly GCA_032199755.1 of Ambrosia artemisiifolia. NCBI lineage: Eukaryota > Viridiplantae > Streptophyta > Magnoliopsida > Asterales > Asteraceae > Ambrosia > Ambrosia artemisiifolia. The sequence continues at coordinate 27,906,475 of CM063516.1, read as the reverse complement.
ATAGGCTAATGGTATGCAATGTGCGATGTGAACTAGTTGTGTTAAAAGTATTAAATTGTTGCATCATTTACTAATCACCAACGATTGACGGGTTTTGCATGGTTTCATTACGTCAAGTACGATTACGTGAGATGTCACTTGAGTCCTTGTGTCAATACACTCAAACACTTGCAACCTTGTATTTGATAGGTTTTTGGGTAGGCGAATAGTCTTCCACACTTACTTTCTGTACGGTTTACTTTAGTACGCAACCTAAGGTGAGTTTCACTACTCTTTTCTCAAAAGCATGCGTCTCGGGTTTGAGACAACTTATTAAACTTTTTCTAGTCCAGTTTGGGACTACTTTTACATCTTGGGTTTGAGGTGCTTTGACTCCTTGTGTGGGTCGGGTTTTACGATTCCTTGTGTGGATCACGTTTTCATCAGTTTAAAACTTTTACTGTCCTTTGTGAACTAAACACGCTCTATCATTTAAAGTCCTTACATATTATTGGGTTAATCGCTGTAGGCGAACGAGGTATTAGTTGATAGCGCTATTAGGTTGTGCAGCAACCTCATGCTTGAGGTGCTTGGGTCACGGGCATGAACTTTTGACCACGCTCTTGAGGAGCAAAAACTTACCAGTGTTGATAGACACTGGTACTAAGGCAAATTAACAACTTCTGTATGTTCCCAATAATCTCCCGTTTAGTTACAATGAGTGGGCTAGCTACCCCTGACAAGCTTAAAACTGATGGTTTAAAACTTTGGTAACTTATTACCTACTACTTAAACTGTGAACTCACCAACATTATGTTGACACACGATATACATGCTTTTGCAGGTAGTTAGCTTCCGGTGTCACAATTAGGAAGTACCGCACGTTCACTGCATTTGGGGTCTGGGGCATACACCTAGATTACTTATCGTACTTTTACGTTTCCTTCATATGGTTTTAATTTGGGCGCGTTGTTTTGCGCATGGTTTTTTTATAAAAGTTTTAAATTCGGTTTACGCTTCCGCAGCTTAACTAAACTTGAATTTTTGAAAACGAACTAAATGGTTTGGGCATTTAGAGTTCGTTCATATGACTTATGGCTATGGGATCCTGGTGTGTCATGCGCCTCGCGGTAAAACCCTGCAGTGGAAATTTGAGGGTGTGACAGATTGGTATCAGAGCCATTGGTTATAGTGAACTAGGACAGCATGTTGAGTCTAGTCTATAACTGTCATAGCATAAGCATTGCATTAGTTACACTCACAACTCTAGTGCACATTGGTTACTTCCCTTGAATACGTATACTGAACTTTCATGTTGCAGGGAATTATGTCGTCTTCTTCTCGTAACCCCATTTCTGAACGCATTAACAGGACCGAACCTATGACAAATCATCAACCTTTAGGCCTGGAGACTAGGCGATGGACATGGTATCCTCATATGATACATACGTGGGTGACGAGTAGTGGAGTGCCTGAGAATGTACCTCCCATTCTGGACTCATGGGAGAGGTCCATAGCAGGAATTGTCAGGCATTTTTGTACTGAGTTCGATACCGTCTTCTCATATATTCAGCGTTTCAATTGGTGGCAAGAGACCTCTGATAATCGTTTAAGGCATTTAGAAAGTAGGATGGGTCAGATGATGGTTGAGTTGGCCATAGCTAGACAGGAAGTGGCTCACACAAAGAGGGAGTTGACCGCCACTAGACGAGAATTAAACACCATTCGTGATAGACTATTGGAAGTTCTGGCTCAAGGAGAGGAAGAGAAAATGGAAGAGGAGAATGAACAGGAGGCAGAAGAACTTGAGGCCACGTTGGTGGGAAACTTTGAACCAGGTGAAGAGGCAAATTCAGACGAGCCGATTTAGATCAGGATCAAAGCTGAGAACAAGGATGAGAAACCAGATATGCCTGCGAATCGTGAGGACGATTAATACTTATCTTGTTTTGAACTTAATTATTGATTCGTTTCTTTCATGATTTCAAGACAATGTAGTCGACTGAATATTTTGTGAATCTTGGATTTTATTACTAATCTATCGGTGTCGACCTTTCATTTTTATCTTGCGATTGGGATTCATTCTATATTCTAGTTTGCATGTACTGCGTGAGAACGATTACAAGATGAACATTTCTATTCTCTCTTTCTTTCCTTACTCATGTGTATAATGTAAGTCTAGGATTACGATGGTTAGAATGGGGCCTTGGCAGGGAAAGATTAACATGGCTCAGACGGATCTGGTCACGTAAATTTATGGCAGGCTGGTTGAGGCCCTCGCAGCTTTTGGAGCTGGTAACAACTCCTTAACCTATTCTAACTCCTTCTAAACGATTGCCGCTAACCACCGATCATCGTACACCTGTTTGTGCCCATTTTTCCTTCTTTTTGTGAGCTTAGATAAGATCGAGTCCTTATGATCAACAATAGAGTGGGTGATTCCCTCTCACCTTTACAAACAGGTAAAAGTATATTCTGTTGAATCACTCTTTTCCCCTTGACTTCCGCCATTGAACTTTCTTAGTCCTTGAACGCACATGCCACAACAACAACCCACTAGCGTATTACCAAGTCTTTTATGGGTTGTACGTCTCAATATCTGCAACAGGACTGACGGACGGTTGGGTCTGAGATTGACGCGTACCCTACCAACCACATGAGTTAGCTACTCGATGCTTAAATCTAATTAACCTACCTTGCTGGTGAGTTGAGCATTACACAACAAGGGTGGATCCCACGGATTTGTGGCATGGTCACTGCAACTCACCTACCCAGAATCTAATAAATCTTCCACCTAGCCCACAAACTTCCTAGTGATGTTGATGAACATGGTCTTTTCCGAAGCATAGTGCTTCATCTTTTACCCTCGATAATAACAAGAGAACGTAGAATAGTGTGGAGTATAAGTTCTCCAACAGCAATCACTAGTATATCAACAACAACGAAGTGTAAAAAAAAAAGTGTTCCTAGTGTGAGGGTGAAACCCACTTCAAGAAGAACTGTCCCCCAGCTCAACCACGATAGCAACAATGACAACAATATCCTTAATGGTACCCGGGGAATAGCTTGCGTAGTTAGCACGGGAGAAGCCAAGAACGACAACCTTGTGCTTGTGAGAACGTTTCTTATAAAAGGTAATCTTGTTATTGTTCTTTTCGATTTCGGTGCGAATATCAGCTTTATGTCTTTAAAACTTAGCAAATTCTTAGGGCCAGTCCATAATCTTCTTTAGACCCCACACTCTGTAGAGCTAGAAAATGGTAAGCCTGTTGAGGTGACCCATGTTCATCGTGATTGTAAACTCGAACCAGATGGTCATTTGTTTGACATCGACCATACACTTATCACTCTGGGAAACTATGATATTGCAGTTGGCATGGACTGGTTGGCCAAGCAACGTGTTGAAATTCACTGTTAGGAGAAAATTTTTCGTATCCTTCTTCCTAGTGGAGAACTTTTATCCATTCAGGGTGATCGTGGTGGTACCACAGTGGGTGTCATCTCATTCCTGAAAGCCCAAAAGTGTATCCGAAAGGACTATCCAGCCATTCTGGCTAACATTTCTGACATTTGAGTTGAAGTTGAAACAGGGAATGAGGACACCCCTGTAGTTCGTGATTTTCTAGACGTATTACCAGAGGAACTACCTGGACTTTCACATGTTCGACATGTGGAGTTCTATGGTGATTCTTCACCTTGGGCAGCCTTAGTTCCGCATGTGTATTGACTTTAGGGAACTGGACAAGGTGACTGCCAAGGACCGTTACTCATTTCCACATATTGATGACTTGTTTAATCAGCTCTAAGAGTCGAGTTACTATTTTAAGACTGACTCGAGAACGGGGGTACCATCAGATGAGAGTCCGAGACGAGGATGTAGCTAAGACAGCCCTTCGAACTCGCTATGGACACTATGAGTTTTTGGTGAGGCCATTTGGGGCTAGCCAATGCACCAGCGGTGTTCATGGACCTTATGAACCACGTGTGTAAGCCCTATATGGACAAGTTCGTCATAGTGTATATTGATGACATATTGATTTATTCCAAGAGCAGGGAGGGGCATGGGTAACACCCGTAGCTGATCTTGGAACTTCTGAGAAAAGAGCAGTCGTATGCTAAATTCTCTAAGTCTGACTTTTGGATTTGGGAAGTCCAATTTCTAGGACATGCGGCTAACGAGGCTGGAGTACATGCCGATCTCGTGAAGATAGATGCTATCCAACGGTGGGAGGCTCCCAAGACTCCTACTGAAGGGTGCCAATTCCTTGGTCTTGCAGGATACTATAGCAGATTCATTGAGGAATTCTCAAAGATCGCTCAACCCCTCACTGCTTGACGCAGAGGAGTATTACTTACAAGTGGTGAGATTCCCACGAATCTGCTTTGCAATTGTAGAAGGCAAAGCTTAGTAGTGCACCAATTCTATCATTCCTGAGGGTACAGACGACTTCGTGATGTACTGTGATGCTTCTATCCAGGGCTTGGGGTGTGTATTGATGCAGTAGGATAAGGTGATCCCGTATGCATCTCGCCAACTGAAAGTTATTGAGAAAAATTACACCACTCATTGCTCTAAAGATTTGGAGGCGCTATTTATATGGAACAAAGTGCATGATCTTTACTGACCATATGAGCCTCCAACATATATTCAATCAAAAGAAGTTGAGCATGCGACAACGTCAATGGGTCGAGCTCCTAAATGACTACAACTGTGCCATCAAATATTATCCAGGGAAAGCTAACGTAGTAGCGAATTCCCTCAGTCATAAGGAAACGAAACCCAAGTTGGTGCGATCCTTACAACTCACTATCCATTCTAGTCTTCCTAATGAGATTCGAAAAGCCCAGGTCGAGGATATGAAGGAAGAAAGCGTAGAGCTGAAAACCTTGCATGGCGCTGATAAGCACCTGGAACTGAGGCAGATTGTAACACCCCGGTTTTGGACCCGGAATTTTTCATGCAATAATAGTAATATATGGTAACTAAACGGCCAAAGACGAATAATAAATAATACGTTTTTGTACGAACCCGAACCCGAACCCAACCCGAACCCTATTGATTACTCATCACCCAAGACACATGGCACCTTGAGATGGTGCCATGTGTCCCCCATGTGTCAAACACACACACACACCCTTGGGTACTATAAAAACCCCTTCACACCCTCACCCATGTTTTTAGTCCCCTGATTATTATCATACACACACACTTATGAGTTTTCTAGAGAGAGAAGAGAGGGAGCTGAAGAGGCCCCTGCCGCCGCCTCCGGCGGAGCTCCGGCGACCATAGCCTTACCCACCCCTCACCTCTTCAACACTAGATCTATTAATAGTATAGAGAGAGAGAGAGAGACGCATATTGTAGAGAGAGTGACGAGCAGAGAGAGAGAAGCTGCAGAGAAAGAATAGGAAGGAAGGAGATGGCGGTGACGATGACCCATCTTCAAACCCAGGTAAGACTTTAACCCTTTTGATTCAGATCTAAAGGTTGATGGTTGGTGGTTCGGTAATGGTCCCGATGGTGATGTCTCGGTGGTTGTGGTAGTCACAGACGGCGGTGGAGAGGTGTGACTATGGTGTTCTTGGGTTCCAACGCCATTATTGGGCACGAGTGGTCTGATTTGTGTGTAATAGTGACCGGTAGGTGTTGCAGGGACACGATGGGTTCTGTGGACTGTTGGTCAGAAGGTGGTGGACCGAAGCAAGTTACGGTGGTGGTCGGGTTTCGGGTGTCAGGCTCGGGTCAAGGAGACAAAGGAAGAAGGTGAATGGAATAGATTGCGTTCTTAGTCAAACTAAAAATCAACCCTTGGTCAACCGAGATTGACCGAGTTAACTGGAAACCAGTCAACACGTATCGAGTCCGGACGAAAGGTATAAACATGAGAAACCGACCCCTTCTAGTATTTAGAATAGTTATATGACTTATGTGTACACGTGTGGGACTTCGACATTGGACCCGACCCGACCTTTTGGACCAAACGACGGATTTGTACTTGTAATGTATATTATGTGTAAACTAGAATATAAATGAACTTATATTAGGACCATTGATAGTATAAAGATGGAACATAAACATTGGGACAAATGAACGTTAACTTAGAAGAATTGGATCTTAAGACAAACCTTGTGGATATAAAACATGAAGTGGAACTTGGACAAATTGATGAGCCGTTGAGACTTAGGAAGGATAACTAGAAAATGGGATTTAAGACATGATACTCGGGACTATTGTAACACTATGACAATAAGCACGACAAGTAATTTATGAATAGGTAGAGATTCTTGGAAATATGACGACTAGGACAAATCATTACTTAAATGGAAGTGTGATTTATAATAACATATAAATATGGGACCATAGACACAAAGTAGTACCGATATACATTAGACATCACTTGGATAAATAAAGGCTACGAATCAATGATAAGCACGACTAAATTATAATTAAGCAAAGGTCCTTAGCGCCCACACGTGTAACCGCGATATTGGTTACATGTACTAATAATTATAAAATGTGAATAGGACTTTGTCAAATGATTGATAGATGGAGACTTGACTTGAATGCTTTATGACCGTGTGAAGCGCCGCTAAGGTGAGTCCCGTGTACCACTCCCCTTTTTCTATTTTACTATTTTGGGGTGAATGCATGCTTCTGTTTTATAAACTATTGTGATGTGACAAGATACTAGCTGCCGGATAATACTGACACTCATTAACTCATAGGTGAGCCACTTAATATATGGGTAGTACTACTTGGGGAAACCCCCACGCAAAGTGGACTCGGGACGTAAGGGCCCGGGAAACCCTCCACGACGGTTATGGAACCATTGCGGCATATATTTTGCCAGGACCTATAATGGCAGTAGATAGAGTCCACGTTAGGGTTGAGGTGTTGCTTGTACATCACGTGTTTTGAACTTTGTTAAACTGTGTAACTTGGCTTTTGAAGCGATAAACTGTTTTTGGATACATTGATTACTTACACGGACTCACCGGCATACTTTGCTGACCGACTCTTTTTAAGCATGTGTTCAGGTACTGCATTGGGAAGATATTGAGGACAGGGTATATGTTGCTATTGTGGATTAGAGCTTCTAGAGTTATGATCGTGTAGAGATTGGATCGACTAGCGGATACACTGCTTCGACGACCCCCGCGTCTCGTCCCTGCATAATTTATTAGTTTACTTATTCTTTAAGTTGTGTAATTGTATTTTTGGATTAGAATTTGTATTAAAACAGTAAATATTTATTATCGTTGCTTCCGTTGTGCAAGTCTGTTACCCAACTGACGTAACGTCCAGCCCCCTCCTGGTCGGGTTGTTACAGTTGGTATCAGAGCAACGGATGTACCGGAATAGGATATCTCCAGATATCCTATGCTACACCAGGACAACTTAGAGAACTTAGCGTTTAAGGCTCTAAGATTACCTAGCTAGGAAATGCCTTGGAAATACGTAAGACTGACAAAAGTTAGAAACGGAATAAGTTGGAACTTGAGTACCTGAACACTAGAATGCTTACCGGGACCTAGAACCAGTATGACTAGTATACGAGTTTCGAATGATACGTGAAAGATGACTACGACGGAAATTATTAGGACAGTCTTGTGAGGTAAATTGACGATTACACTTGATATCACGTAATCGTGAATTTACAGGCACGCGAAAGTTCTAAGAAATCCAAAGAGTCGCCAAAAATGTGAATGTTAACTATGATAGCCACAAACTTAAGTGAGAAAACAAACTATGTTAGAGTCGTAAACGGACACGTGATATACTTATGTAACCATAGTGAAAGGTTTGAACTAGGAATATTTCGTAGAACTTGGCGTAATATGATAATATATACATATATATATACGCATATCTCCATGACTATGGTAGTAGGTATATATGCTTATTATGATTATTAGTAAAGAATAATATGCTCGACTAACTTTCCATGATTAGGATGTGAGCTAACTTTGGAAGCCAGAAACCTTGCCAAAACTCGGCATTGCAAGTTGAAACAACCCGAAATACCAAGGTGAACTTTGAATGACTTAGCAAATGCATAATATGTAAGTTTACCTTCAAACCAAATAGTTAGTGACGAGTATATGATCTATTATTATGCGGTTAGGGTGTAAGTATAGGTTAAAATTTTATGCTGACAGGTTATACCTAAGATAAGAACTAAACCAAGGGTTACTAACTTTTTTTCATTCGGATCTAAATTTACATTTGATTTAATGAATTTCAGTTAAGTATAATGTATTAGTTTCGTAACCACACAACAGGTTTTGAGGATTTCAAAAATATCAATCGGAAAGGTGGCAACTTAAGTCCAAGAAGCTTTAAACCATAGTTATGATTATACAATATTTGCCAAAGGAAATAGGATTAAAGGCCGCATAAGGTATTGTTAAGATTTGAGACATGTTTCGTTACTTCAATACTCAATATTGTCTCTAGAATAGTGACAAAATCTTCGGATTAGTTTCATAATTTAGCATATTGACGAGTCATTCGTATGAAACATATTAGTCAAGTTTAAGATTGACCCTAACGGGGGGAGTGGACACGTTGGTGATGATCTTTACAAGGAATATATGATGAAAATAAGAAGATAACATTGAGGATAGTAGAAAATTTTGAAGACTTAAGAATTCCATAATTTTTGTTATAATAGAGATATAAGTAACCACCGTATTAGGTATAAGAGCTTGTGAGCACAACCTGTAGTTCTAAGAATATAAGTCTTGTATAAGTTCCCCATTTCGGGAGTTAACCCACAATAAAACATAGTCACTAAGAACAAATGACCATCGGGGCACACATGTAGGAAAATTTGACTAACTTTTCATTACAAAAATTACAAGTTAACAAAGAGAGCCAGGTACCTCGTCAACTTTGGCGTTGCAAATTGGAGGAACTCGAAATACTAAGGTACACTTTGGTCAACTTAGTGAATGGATAGATTTGATAAAGTTTAGTCTTTTAACCATATAGTTGTAGTCAACTCCTAATGAATAACTTTATGTCATATGGCTAACCCTTTCTTGACCAAGTTATAAGATAGATAAAAAGTTCAAGACAAGGCAATGTGACAAAAAGGAATCAAGGACACTCGGATCAAAACTTGATTGTCTTAGTAAAATAGCTTTGAAGACGCGCTCTACCTACACCTATTCGATAAGTATTATTCATTCTTTAACATAACATTTATTTCACCATGTATGTTTAGGTACAGTCGTTTACATTTGTTAAGTTTCGAGTTGCACTTATATAATAGCACCATGATTGAGGAATTAAATCTTCAAATATAGCTATCTGACTCCCTTGCCCGGATTTGATCTATACTGACTTCCGTAGATTTAAGAAAATAAGGAGTTTTGGATTTGTGATCTCGTCACAATTTATAGAGATGATTCCCAAAGCATCAATAGAAATATCAATAAACCATACTCTAAGGTGTTACAGAACGTGGATACTAGATTTGGTGATCCGAAGAGACTAAGATTTAACATTTCATGAGGTATTTCTAAGGTTTAACATGTATTCCATTAACACCCTATTAGATTAGTTCCGAAACCCTTTTTAATTTAGCGATAAGTTACTCACATGAAACCTGTTAAAAGCATATAGGAAGACTCTAACGGGGGGAGCATAAGCGTTCGTGGAAACGGTTATAAAAGATATTTGACAAAAACAAGAGTAACCAGTCGAGGTTTAGTGAAAAATTTATGAAAGATAACCATCCAACCTCATAAAAAGACAAGGTCTAGAACACTCAGGGAATCATTATACGCTCCGTAGATTGACGTGGCGAGTTTAGATATATACCTTTTCTTACATTCCTAGATAAATGTCGCCATGCCGCACCACATGTCATAGAAATTTCCAAAAAGCTTAAGAATATAACGATTTTTGTCATTAATGAAGATAGAACTAACCACAGTATTAGGCATGGAAATCGGTAGGGACGGCATAAAGCTCTAAGAACGTAGTATTACATAAGGTTTCTACTTGGATATTTAACTTACCCTAAGTATAGTTCTTAAGGGCTAATATTTTTTTTAGAAAACACGTAGGATTTTTCGATCATGTACGTTTTCAAAAATATTTTCTATCATGTTTTTGGGGAGATTGTCAGTACATCTATGAGGTGTCATGGGTGTGGTGGGTTAGCTGCGGTACACCCTATATATAAACACCGATGACGCATCAAAAATGAAACTGAGAATCAAACCAAGAATAAATTGTAGCCTGTCGAATGAACAAACCATTTGTTTTAAAACTTGAACATTGCGTGAAGCTTAGCGTAGAACCGCTTAAATTACGAATGAGTTTGAAGAAATTATTATGTACGCAAGGGTATATAAACTCGAACATTGAATCCAAATATGAAATATGCTGGATATGCCCGAGGGATAGCCCGAAAAGAATTCCGGGGACGGAATTCCATTAACGGGGGGAGAATGTAACACCCCGGTTTTGGACCCGGAATTTTTCATGCAATAATAGTAATATATGGTAACTAAACGGCCAAAGACGAATAATAAATAATACGTTTTTGTACGAACCCGAACCCGAACCCAACCCGAACCCTATTGATTACTCATCACCCAAGACACATGGCACCTTGAGATGGTGCCATGTGTCCCCCATGTGTCAAACACACACACACACCCTTGGGTACTATAAAAACCCCTTCACACCCTCACCCATGTTTTTAGTCCCCTGATTATTATCATACACACACACTTATGAGTTTTCTAGAGAGAGAAGAGAGGGAGCTGAAGAGGCCCCTGCCGCCGCCTTCGGCGGAGCTCCGGCGACCATAGCCTTACCCACCCCTCACCTCTTCAACACTAGATCTATTAATAGTATAGAGAGAGAGAGAGAGACGCATATTGTAGAGAGAGTGACGAGCAGAGAGAGAGAAGCTGCAGAGAAAGAATAGGAAGGAAGGAGATGGCGGCGACGATGACCCATCTTCAAACCCAGGTAAGACTTTAACCCTTTTGATTCAGATCTAAAGGTTGATGGTTGGTGGTTCGGTAATGGTCCCGATGGTGATGTCTCGGTGGTTGTGGTAGTCACAGACGGCGGTGGAGAGGTGTGACTATGGTGTTCTTGGGTTCCAACGCCATTATTGGGCACGAGTGGTCTGATTTGTGTGTAATAGTGACCGGTAGGTGTTGCAGGGACACGATGGGTTCTGTGGACTGTTGGTCAGAAGGTGGTGGACCGAAGCAAGTTACGGTGGTGGTCGGGTTTCGGGTGTCAGGCTCGGGTCAAGGAGACAAAGGAAGAAGGTGAATGGAATAGATTGGGTTCTTAGTCAAACTAAAAATCAACCCTTGGTCAACCGAGATTGACCGAGTTAACTGGAAACCAGTCAACACGTATCGAGTCCGGACGAAAGGTATAAACATGAGAAACCGACCCCTTCTAGTATTTAGAATAGTTATATGACTTATGTGTACACGTGTGGGACTTCGACATTGGACCCGACCCGACCTTTTGGACCAAACGACGGATTTGTACTTGTAATGTATATTATGTGTAAACTAGAATATAAATGAACTTATATTAGGACCATTGATAGTATAAAGATGGAACATAAACATTGGGACAAATGAACGTTAACTTAGAAGAATTGGATCTTAAGACAAACCTTGTGGATATAAAACATGAAGTGGAACTTGGACAAATTGATGAGCCGTTGAGACTTAGGAAGGATAACTAGAAAATGGGATTTAAGACATGATACTCGGGACTATTGTAACACTATGACAATAAGCACGACAAGTAATTTATGAATAGGTAGAGATTCTTGGAAATATGACGACTAGGACAAATCATTACTTAAATGGAAGTGTGATTTATAATAACATATAAATATGGGACCATAGACACAAAGTAGTACCGATATACATTAGACATCACTTGGATAAATAAAGGCTACGAATCAATGATAAGCACGACTAAATTATAATTAAGCAAAGGTCCTTAGCGCCCACACGTGTAACCGCGATATTGGTTACATGTACTAATAATTATAAAATGTGAATAGGACTTTGTCAAATGATTGATAGATGGAGACTTGACTTGAATGCTTTATGACCGTGTGAAGCGCCGCTAAGGTGAGTCCCGTGTACCACTCCCCTTTTTCTGTTTTACTATTTTGGGGTGAATGCATGCTTCTGTTTTATAAACTATTGTGATGTGACAAGATACTAGCTGCCGGATAATACTGACACTCATTAACTCATAGGTGAGCCACTTAATATATGGGTAGTACTACTTGGGGAAACCCCCACGCAAAGTGGACTCGGGACGTAAGGGCCCGGGAAACCCTCCACGACGGTTATGGAACCATTGCGGCATATATTTTGCCAGGACCTATAATGGCAGTAGATAGAGTCCACGTTAGGGTTGAGGTGTTGCTTGTACATCACGTGTTTTGAACTTTGTTAAACTGTGTAACTTGGCTTTTGAAGCGATAAACTGTTTTTGGATACATTGATTACTTACACGGACTCACCGGCATACTTTGCTGACCGACTCTTTTTAAGCATGTGTTCAGGTACTGCATTGGGAAGATATTGAGGACAGGGTATATGTTGCTATTGTGGATTAGAGCTTCTAGAGTTATGATCGTGTAGAGATTGGATCGACTAGCGGATACACTGCTTCGACGACCCCCGCGTCTCGTCCCTGCATAATTTATTAGTTTACTTATTCTTTAAGTTGTGTAATTGTATTTTTGGATTAGAATTTGTATTAAAACAGTAAATATTTATTATCGTTGCTTCCGTTGTGCAAGTCTGTTACCCAACTGACGTAACGTCCAGCCCCCTCCTGGTCGGGTTGTTACACAGATGGTCCTTAGTACTGCATGAATCGAGTTTGAATTCCACGTTTTGGGGATCTCGGACAACTCGTGCTTGACGAAGCTTACACCACTCGTTATTCGGTACATACTAGTTAGGATAAGATGTACCAAGATCTCAAAACTCTATACTGGTGGCCAAACATGAGAGCTGAGATAGCCACCTGTGTTAGTAAGTGCTTGACGTGTGCCAAGGTTAAGATTGTGTATCAAAAACCTTTGGGCCTATTTCAGCAACCGGAAATTCCCATGTGGGAATGGGATGGTATATCCATGGACTTCGTTACTGAGCTTCCTAGGACATCTAGCGGGCACGATGTGGTTTGGGTCATTGTTGACCGTTTGACTATCATTTTCGATCGCGTCTCGCGATTCTCTTTTCGTTTTTGAACTACTCTCCAAGATACATTGGGGACTCGCTTAGATGTGAGCACAGCCTATCACCCTCAAACGAATGGACAAAGTGAACGTACCATCCAAACATGGAAGATCTACTACGAGCGTGCGTGGTAGACTTTTTGCAACAGTTGGTATAAGCACTTGCCTTTGATCGAATTCTCGTATAACAACAGTTACCACACTTCTATCCAGTGTACGCATTTTGAGGATATGGGCGCAAGTGTAGATCTCCCATCTTCTCGACTGAGGTTGGGGATAGCCAACTGACAGGTCCCGAACTCGTGTACAAAACTTCAGAGAAAAGCCACGCGGATAAGCGTAGGAAATCCTTGGAGTTCCAGATTAGGGACCAGGTACTACTGAAGTTGTCACATTCGAAGGGTGTGATACGCTTCGGAAAACGGGGAAAGTTGAACCTGCGATATGTAGGACCATTCGAGATTGTCGAAAGGATTGGTCCAGTAGCTTACAGGTTAAACCTGCCTGATGAACTCAGAAGGGGTGCACAATGTATTCCACGTATCTAATCTAAAGAAACGCTTATCTCATACAACACTGGTAGTGCCACTGGAGTAGATCCAGGTGGACGGTCAGCTACGGTTCGTGGAAGAACCAGTAGAGATTCTTGAGCGGGGCGTCAAGAAACTCAGACAGAGCACCAAACCTATTGTTAGGGTGCGATGAAATTCCCGCCTAGGACCGGAATACACGTGGGAACGTATGGATTAAATACCCACATCTTTTTACTGAGCCTGAACATGCGCTTGAACCAAACTCTAAACGTGAAGCGACTCACTCAAAGTGAATTTCGGGGCGAAATTCCTTTCAACTTGGGGATGATGTGACATCCGGTAACCAAGCATACAATTTTACACTGGCTTCACTGTTTACTTGCTGAATTTCGGGACGAAATTCTTTTCAACTTGGGGATGATGTGACACCCCGCATTTTCAGGATATTACTTTTACTGAACTCTAGTTAACTTTCATGTGCATTCATGACTAAACACTTAACTAGGGTTAGCTAAGAAGGTCTTTCAATATGTTACGGGATAATAACATATGTTAGATGTTATTAACGCACGTATAACTAGGAAAATGTTTGTCTTGACACACACACGACTCCTATAACCTGAACGTTGGTGATTTGTTGGACATGCATGATTATGTGAACAATTGAGTGTTGATGTATGTGGATTAACACGTGTATGTAAGTTACATGCTTATGTGAATTATTGCGTATTAATTAACTTGTACGTAAACGTTATGAGATACGTGCACTTATGATAAACATAATACTTATTGATAAAACAGTAGTTTTATATATGCTAGTATGACTATTATTGTCGGGGTTGATCTCGAGAGTTATTTAGGGCTAATGGGCTCAATTATCAGACAAAAACCCACCAAAGCCCGAAAGACTTGGCCCATGAGCCTAACCCTAGCATATCCTTTATATAAAAAAAAACAAACCCTAGGGCTCCTCTTTGCGCCGTGGGGTTCCAACACACACACACACACATTCTCCAATTGCAATCTTCATCAAAATCTCACTAATTCGAGTTGATTCGGGTGGTATCTTGGAGTGTTAAGGAGTTTAGCATTGCAAGGTATATTGTTTAAGAGCTTTATGATTATTATTGATGTTTGAAAAGTTGTAAAAACCCTAAGAACTCTATGTATAAAAATCGCATAAGAGGATTAATATTGATATCTTGATTGTTTGTTGAATTGTTGATGAATATGGTTAATAGGAATCATGTCTAGGGTGTATGATATGTAAAAACCTGAGATTGAACATGTTAATATGAATGTTATTGTGCTAGTATGAGGTTATTGCATGTTTATGGGGTATGGAGGTTGGTTAGGGTTTACAAAAGTCATGTTAATAAAGATTCTGATTTCTGGCAGATTACTTGTAACGATTTGCGTGGCTGTTATGTGATTGTTAACATGATTAATTCGATTGTTTTCTGACTCTTAAACATAACTTATGATGTTAGCTTTCCAAAAAGTCCAAAATCATGTGTTTTGGACCTGTTTTGATATATAAACAAGATTTTATAAGATTAAAGGTATAATCTGATTTTCGGATGTGAAAAATGGACCAACTTTAAAGGGCTGTAACTCGAGTTTTACAAATCCGTTAATTATGAAATTTGGACAGGAGTTGAGTCTTGGAGTATACGAGCTTTTCCAATTGTATTCACCTCGTTTCGATGAGTCTAGAATTTTTAATGAATTTTTATGTAAGCTGCTGTCAACAGCACTATTTTCTGAAGTGGCTGGACTAAAATAATTTTTTATAAAAATATTGAGGTATTTTTGACGAGAAATAAAAATAGTAGAGTCACGTATGAACATATGAGGCATCTCTGTAAAATTTTGGGAACTTGGTGAGTTGATTTGATATTTTATAAAAATTGGTTTTTATACTCCAAAATCTGTCCAGAAAACGCAGATTTGCAAAGAATTGTTTATGAGATAGTTTGAGTGTGTTAATGAGTTATGGGTTATGGAATTCTATATGAAAACATGTGTATATGTTATTTACAAAGTGTAGATGCCATGATAGGCTAATGGTATGCAATGTGCGATGTGAACTAGTTGTGTTAAAAGTATTAAATTGTTGCATCATTTACTAATCACCAACGATTGACGGGTTTTGCATGGTTTCATTACGTCAAGTACGATTACGTGAGATGTCACTTGAGTCCTTGTGTCAATACACTCAAACACTTGCAACCTTGTATTTGATAGGTTTTTGGGTAGGCGAATAGTCTTCCACACTTACTTTCTGTACGGTTTACTTTAGTACGCAACCTAAGGTGAGTTTCACTACTCTTTTCTCAAAAGCATGCGTCTCGGGTTTGAGACAACTTATTAAACTTTTTCTAGTCCAGTTTGGGACTACTTTTACATCTTGGGTTTGAGGTGCTTTGACTCCTTGTGTGGGTCGGGTTTTACGATTCCTTGTGTGGATCACGTTTTCATCAGTTTAAAACTTTTACTGTCCTTTGTGAACTAAACACGCTCTATCATTTAAAGT
Organism: Ambrosia artemisiifolia; assembly: GCA_032199755.1. Taxonomy (NCBI): domain Eukaryota; kingdom Viridiplantae; phylum Streptophyta; class Magnoliopsida; order Asterales; family Asteraceae; genus Ambrosia; species Ambrosia artemisiifolia. Next base: position 27,890,165 of record CM063516.1, on the reverse strand, counting down.
CCTTACATATTATTGGGTTAATCGCTGTAGGCGAACGGGGTATTAGTTGATAGCGCTATTAGGTTGTGCAGCAACCTCATGCTTGAGGTGCTTGGGTCACGGGCATGAACTTTTGACCACGCTCTAGAGGAGCAAAAACTTACCAGTGTTGATAGACACTGGTACTAAGGCAAATTAACAACTTCTGTATGTTCCCAATAATCTCCCGTTTAGTTACAATGAGTGGGCTAGCTACCCCTGACAAGCTTAAAACTGATGGTTTAAAACTTTGGTAACTTATTACCTACTACTTAAACTGTGAACTCACCGACATTATGTTGACACACGATATACATGCTTTTGCAGGTAGTTAGCTTCCGGTGTCACAATTAGGAAGTACCGCACGTTCACTGCATTTGGGGTCTGGGGCATACACCTAGATTACTTATCGTACTTTTACGTTTCCTTCATATGGTTTTAATTTGGGCGCGTTGTTTTGCGCATGGTTTTTTTATAAAAGTTTTAAATTCGGTTTACGCTTCCGCAGCTTAACTAAACTTGAATTTTTGAAAACGAACTAAATGGTTTGGGCATTTAGAGTTCGTTCATATGACTTATGGCTATGGGATCCTGGTGTGTCATGCGCCTCGCGGTAAAACCCTGCAGTGGAAATTTGAGGGTGTGACACATATCCTCTTCAGCAATTTGAGGAGCGGTTTCAGTTAAGAACCTCGCAAGGTTCAATGTTGTCAAATAGAACAACATCTTTGGCTGCCACCGTTTGAAATTTACACCAGCAAACTTCTCAGGTTTTTCAGCGTGGCTTGCCACCGCAGTCGGCAAAGGCGCCACTAGACCAGTGGTAACAGTAACAGCATGAGAGAACACTGCAGAAACTCCGGTGACAGTGGAGTTCGGGAGAGCAACAGAAGGCATGGGCTGTGAGTTCTCCATAACTGAAAAGAAATAGAAACTGTAAGAACACGAACTCTGTTTAAGTTTGATGGATTACTTACAGTAAATGGAGACTGATAATTCTGCAAAATAAACAGGAAGAAAGAAAAAGATTAACAGAACCGGGCTTGTGTTTGACATAATTCCCTTAAACAGATTCGTCGTCTGTTCCCAGGGTACACCGGTTCAACAGTGGCGGTGCACTGCGGACTATCCCACTTGCCTGAAAAGAAATCGTACTGTTGCTGCTTCTGTGTTGCGAGTTAGTTTTCTGTGAATGTGGTTTTTTCTGTGTGTCTCCTTCTGCACAAGAGTATGCAGCCTATTATAACCAAGGGATGAAACTGATGCTGCACCATTAAACTCGTGATTAAGGGCAGAATAAAGCCACTTAATTACCCATTAACAGCAGCTGAAGACTAGGAGTTATAACAGTTTCTGGAAGCTGTAAAGACTCCTTCTTCTGGAAGCTTTTATTTAAGTCACAAAACAAATAAACGGGTAGCAAAAATCGTGTCGCGCGGACCCGGGTTTTTTGAGCTGCATTCGTGTCCGCAGATGCGGGCGTCACGTTGATTCAAGAATTTTTCCAGCCCGAACCTATTTTTTGCACCCCCCCTGCGCGTGGGTAGGAGCTAGAGGATAATGTAACTTTAACAATTTAAATCTCCCTCTCAAGCTTCTCCTTATAAATCCTTCCAATTTCCATCTCCTAACCAATGTGGGACAAGGCCAACTCACATTCACATAAATAATTTCCAACATCTACATTTTTGCATTTTGTTAATAATCACATTATCGTATTGCAATTTGTACTTGGATCTCGCGGCAACGCGCGGGTAAACCCACTAGTATTGTATAAACTATATATATCTTATTCGCAAATTATAATTCTTGATATATCTTCATGCTCCAATCTTTCGTTGTATATATCATGGAGACTAAGACATCGAATTCCCACACTTGATATTGTAAATTGAACATTTAAAGGGGCAGGTGACACTGACACATGGTCATAAGGTGACACTCCCGACAACACTGACTCAGTGTTGGCGGGTGACATGAATGTCGTTAGGTTACCCTCGATCACGTGTGCCGGCAACAGTAACATAGTGCCGTCTGGTGACTTGATTTGTCAAGGTCTTAATGGCTTTTTAGATCAGATCCTTTATATCTCCGATCCCTAAACTTTACTTGGCGACATTCAGAGTGTCGCAAGTGACTGTCACCTGAATCATCTAGACTTGATAACCAATCTTTATCACTGATCAATACCTAGCGACACTGAGAATGTCGCCACTCACTATTTTCCTGATACAACTAAGTCTGCAATCTTCAGATAGTGACACTTTCGGTCTCTGCACTTTCAAGTTGTGGTATACAATGGTCTCAAAAGTTCCAACACTAGGCGCCAATGCCAGTGCATCGCGGTAAGGCAAGTGGGGAAATTTGGTCAGTATTATTCGGTTTGTACGTTACAAAACTTGACATAACCGGAAGAGGATACCATAATACGGTACCGTTAGCAATCGAAAGAGAAACTAAAAATATAAAGTGTTAGTACAACTAAAAAGATAAATTTATGTTAAATGTAAGCCAACTAAAAAAGTACATAAAAACAATAAGAAAAACGTATTATATTCATTTCCAAAAAAATTATAAAACGGAAACCAACTTTAGCTTATGACGACACATACATAATAATAAAACCTGAAACTTTAAAAAAATTGGCATTTTATAATTCTAAGAGGTTAGATAAACAAAAAGGCATACAAAAACTATTGTAGCACTAAAACTGTCAATACTAAAGCTAAGGATAAACAAAAAGGCATAAAAAAGCTACAATAGCGCTAATGTGACGAACGCTACAAAAACTTGATGTAGCATCCCACATCGGTTGAGAAGGAGAACAAACACTTCCTTATAAGGGGTGGGGGAACCTTCTCTACCAGACGCGTTTTGGCCAGTCTTTCGGGGGTGAGACCAATGCAAAACCGTGAGTCTGGCAGCAGTCTGATACGGCTGGGCGGGCAAAGCGGACAATATCGTGGTACGGGTTAGCTTTGGCTGTTACAGTTGGTATCAGAGCCGGGGCCCGGGTCGGTGTGACAGTCGTGCCCGCGAGGACGCTGGGCTCCCTAAGGGGAGTGGATTGTAGCATCCCACATCGGTTAACAGGAGAACAAACATTTCCTTATAAGGGGTGAGGGAACCTTCTCTACCAGACGCGTTTTGGCCAGTCCTTCGGGGGTGAGACCAATACAAAACCGTGAGTCTGGCAGCAGTCTGATACGGCTGGGCGGGCAAAGCGGACAATATCGTGGTACGGGTTAGCTTGGGCTGTTACACTTGGAGCTTTTATTCAACAACCACAACAGCAACAACAACGGCAACGACAACAACAACAACAAATTAATAAGGTAAAATATATGTCAATGATTGTTGATTAAGTGTTATGCAACAAACCAATATGAGGCTTACCAATCTTGTTTGCTGGTTAGCTGATAGAATGGCTCATGGTGGTTCTTGCAAGAGATCACCGAATTGAAACTGAGTTTAGTTAGCATGACTCAAAATGTATATCGTGTGACTTTGGCTAGTTTAGATCATTGATTCGGCCATAATATCAGTAGGTGTGTCAATTGTGCCGGGTTGACAAGTTGAATAGTTGAACCCAATCACAACCCATATAGCATCGTGTAACTCACACACCACACATTTCTCTAGACAAGTAAATCTGGTTGGTGGGCTGTTATCAAATTATAAACGTGTTAAACTGGTTGGACGTTTGTAATAAATGGGTTAAACAGGTTGACGGGTCGACCTATTTAATTAAATGGGATAAAGTGGTCAACTTAGATAATGCGTTTATTAAAAGGATTATATATGATAACCTAAAACCCGATAATTATCATGTATTCTTTATGTAGTGTTTTGTGTCATCTTAGAATTTTCCAGCACACCCCTAATAATATGATGCAGGTTGTCGTTTCACAGAAAACTTGTTGAAGGCACATCTCAATCTACAATAACTAGCGGTTGTATACCCAAAACATCAAGGCCTTGATCAGACAAATTAGTAAATTTCATCTTGACGTTTGTCGCTAAAAATCAATCATTTTTGGCAGCTTTATTTGCCATTTTTTACAAGTATGTACAGTTTATGATGTATGTAAATATATGTTTTAAAAATGATTGCAAGTTATTTTAACTAATAAAAGTTTATTACGTACTAGACATTATAAGAAAATTACACTTTTACACCAGATAAGAATATACATTCGGCTTAAGATATGCTACCGAGCGCTTTTGCTTTCTCTCTTAAGAAAAACTTTTGCACCTTTCCTGTCGAGGTTCTCGGCAAATCTTCAAAAATGACTGTTTTAGGTGCCATATAACGCGGCATACGATTGCGACAATAGTCGATGATCTCCTGACCATCAACGTTGAAACCATCTTTCAGTTTCACAAACGCACATGGCGTTTGACCCCAGTGGTTGTCGGGTCGTGCCACAACTGCAACCTCAAGAACCGCTTGGTGACTATAAATCATATTTTCGACCTCGACCGTGCTTATATTTTCACCTCCCGATATGATAATGTCCTTCAACCGATCTTTAACTTCTATATACCCGTCTGGATGCTTGACTGCTAAATCACCACTACGAAGCCATCCGCCAACAAACGCTTCTTCAGTAGCTTTTGTATCCTTCAAGTACCCACTCATAACCGTATTCCCTCGAAACATAACTTCCCCCATTGCCTTACCATCACATTCGACACTCTCCATTGTGATCGGATCTTTCACATCTACTGCTTCCAACCCAAGGTGCCTCACTCCTTGTCGGGTTTTCAGCTTCAGTCGTTCTTCAGTCGATAACGAATCCCATTCGGGCTTCCACAAACACAAAGTCCCTGGACCGTATGTTTCCGTGAGACCATACAAATGTGTCACACCAAACCCTAGCTCCTCCATCTTTAAAAGGATCAAAGGAGGCGGCGGTGCACCTCCCGTCATAACCATGACTTTGTGCGGTAGTGGTTTTCTGTCTGTTACCGGAGAATTCACAATCATGTTTAGGACTGTTGGAGCACCTCCCATGTGTGTAACCTTATGAAGAGCTATGTTATCGAATATGTCCTTAGGATCACATCTTCGGATGCATATATTAGTACCTAAAACAAATGAAAGTTAGTGAATAATATTTTATGTGTGTTGAATAACCAAAAATTATCATGATTCCTAACAAGACATAAGTAAATAATAATTACTATAACTATATATTAATAAAAAAAAAGTTTGATGAATAGTATTATGGTAGAGTTGTAATTTGTTCTTTTTACGAGGGTATTTCAACTTTTCTTTTTTTGGTGAGTTTTTAGTTACTATAATAAGTAATGAACTTTGCTAATAGTACCACCAATGGCCGCAAGGCCCCAAGTGACGCACCACCCGTTGCAATGAAACATAGGCAGAGACCATAGGTACGTCATCCTTGCACCTATTCCATGCATGAAAATGGTGGCGATTGAGTTCAAATACGCGCCTCGATGGCTGTAAACCACCCTTTTTGGCCTCGATGTCGTGCCTGAAGTATAATTCAAACTAATTGGATCACATTCGTCGGTTGGTCGAACTACATTGAACCCAGATACTCCGCCCTCAATGAGGCTTTCATATTGGTGGTAGGCATTGATATTAAGCTCAGAGTGTGGCGGTATGTCGTCTTCGTCCGAGATTATGACAATGAGAGGGGGTTTTGTGTGTGTGATGTTGAGTATATTGAGTGCAGCTAAAGCAGTGTCAAGAAACTGGAAATCTACAAAGAGGACTTTGGTTTCTGAGTGTGTTAGTAGTGTTGCAAGCATGGTGGAATCATGGCGGGTGTTGAGAGTGCAAAGGATGGCTCCGGCCATTGGAACTGCAAAATGGAGTTCTTGCATCGCTGGAACATTTGGCGCAAGAGTCGCTACCTGTGTCAATAATATTTTGATCAAATAACATATTTATCAACTTCAAGAAGTAGTAGTAATAATACTAAAGAGTGGGGTTATAGCTCGCTCAATTTGGGGTTTGAACATGTACAATTGCAACGTAACTGACTTATATCGAAACTGAAAACCATACATATACTAATGTTTGAACATATAGCTCGCTCAATTTGGGATCATAGCATATATATATATATATGGAATAAAGACGTAATCATTCTTCTTCGTGTGCTGATTCAAACACGGCTGCTATGTTTGGTACTGATTCAAAAATGGTTTGGATAAGCGACTTTGATGAAGGTCGCTGATTGAATCAACGACCTTGCAAAGTCTAAAATGAAGGTCGCTGATCCATTTGGTGACCTACCCATTTCCACATTTTTTTTATTCAACCCTCATAAACACTCTTACATCTTCAAAATTGCCTATTATTGCAAATGATTCAATCCATACTTCTTAAAACCAATATACATTATTTTGATTTTTGAATGCATGTTAGTTTTTAAAAAAATAAATATCGCAATGTTAAGAAAAAAATATAAACATAACTGCATATTTAGAATCTTAAAAGGTTAGAAGTTAGAATACAAGTTATTAGAGAAATTCAATTGAAACTATAAATTATACATAAACATTGTGTATGTGTATATATATAGGCCAATTATTGGGAGAAAAACCACTTTTTTTAAGAAAACCCACTTTTTTTTTTTATAACAAAACCCTACTTCCCAAACTTTTTTTATGAGAAAATTTTAAGGCAAATAATATACATGTTTTTAAGAGTTTTAAGAAAAAAAAAGCGCCAAGCCATTTTTAAAAGAAAAGTATTAAGTTTTCCAGTGTTACATATGTTACATGTGCAACATACGTTACACCGGAAAACTTATTTACTTAAAAAAACCGCTCGACGTTTTATTTATTTATATTTTTTGCTCAAAACTCTTAGAAACATGTGTGTGTGTGTAGGGGAAGGTTAATTTGAGAACACATATATATCCTGCGAACCGTGAGAAGGCCATCTAAAACTATTCAAATTCAAAATTTCTTTAACCTTGCCCTATATATATACACATGATTTGGTTCATTTGATAACCTTTGGCCAAATTGAGAATTGAGAGAACCATTCTAAACCACACATTTCACTAAGATAATTTTTTTTGCTAAATCGCCCATTTTGCTGCAAGTATTTTTTTATTTATACATATATGTATATACGTGTCTAAAACTACAAAAACTAGTGTTGTACATATATGTACGTACATGTTTTGTAATGTACATACATGTGCAAATCTGCAGAAATTATTTCATATACATGTATAGAAAAAAAGATTGTGGGTAAGAACATGCTATTTTAATTTACGTACGTGTTAGAATTTGAAAAATAAGTATCACACATATGTATAACTGAAAAATGTAATAGACACATATATATAAATGCAATATACATATATGTATAAGTGAAAAAAAAATATCTTTTTGCAGAAAAGTTGTGATTTAGCATATTTTTTTGCCTTAGAGAAATGTGTGATTCAGAATGATTCTCTCAGTTCTTAATTACCCAAGTTTTCTCCTATGATCCATACCCTATTCACACATATATGTATATTAATTTCAATGGGAAACATTATTTTTAATTTACTTTAGATAAAATAATCTTAAATTATATCATTGCCTATGTTCGAACTAGGGCTAGCCATAAATATTATTTAATAGAGGAATTTATTATTAGAAAATAAAATTAGATATGTTTGAAAGAAGGCATGTGGTAAGAAGGGATAATTGCACAAATAAACATTTGACTAAAGTAATTTGCAAAAATAAACATAGGATGCGTCTAAACAACAGGGACGAGAACTCTTTGCGTCTACCAATCAGACGATTACACGTGTAAAGCCTTCAGATGCCTTAATTTTTAAGGTCTCTGCGTCTTAACTTTAGACGCGAAAAGGGATTGCGTCTAAAGAACAGACTCTTAAATTAAAGAGTCTAAACCTTTTTAGACTCTTTAATTTAAGAGTCTGTTCTTTAGACGCACACCTTTTTCGCGTCTAAAGATTAGACTCAGGGACCTTAAAAATTAAGGCGTCTGAAGGCTTTATACGTGTCTCGTCCCTGTTGTTTAGACGCAAAGAGTGTCTCGTCCATGTTGTTTAGAGGCATACTATGTTTATTTTTGCAAATGACTTTGGTCAAATGTTTATTTGTGCAATTATCCCTGGTAAGAATGTAGGGTGAAGTCAACTTTGGCTTTTTATTCGTAAAATAACAACCACAATTTTATGGTTAAGGAATCTAAATTGAATTAACCGATCATTTATGGCTTTTTATTCGTAAAATAACAACCACAATTTTATGGTCTTAGGGGTGAGCATATGAAAACTAATAACCGAAAAAACCCAAAACCGAACCGGAAATAATCAAAACTGAATTAAACGATCATTTATGGTTAAGGAATCTAAAACGGAATCATTCGGCTATGGTTTTGGTATTCCCTTATTCCATAACCGAACCAAAACCGAAATGATAGTTATATATTTATGTGTTTTTCATGTATAACCGTGTATTCGAAACATATTTTCATGAATTTTTCATATATATCTGTGTATTAGAAAAATATTTTTATGTATTTCCTAGGTACCGGAAATAATCAAAACTGAATTAACCGATCATTTATGGTTAAGGAATCTAAAACTGAATCATTCGGTTATGGTTTTGGTTTTCCCTTATTCCATAACCGAACCAAAACCGAAATGATAGTTATATATTTATGTGTTTTTCATGTATAACCGTGTATTCGAAACATATTTTCATGAATTTTTCATATATATCTGTGTATTAGAAAAATATTTACATGTATTTCATAGGTATTTCATGTATTTTTCACGTGTTTTCATGTATTTGTATTCTTGAGAGAGATTCAAAAAAATTGCATAACTATTTTAAGTTTATAATTTTGCACAACTTTTGTTTTGGTAATTAACCGAACGTAACCGAAACGATAACCGACATATAACTGAATTAACCAAACCAACTTAACCGATCGGTTTTGGTTATGGTATTTTTAAAACCGAACTTCGGTTATCGGTTTCGGTTATGTGTAAAAACCAAACCGAACCGACATTTGCTCACCCATAACTCGTCTTATAGAAATGCACAACTCATATAATTTGTTTTAGTAAACAAATTATTTGACACAATATAATATTCCTCGATTTTCATGTTATTTGTCACGATGTAATATTACTCGAATTACGTATGAGTTATTTGACAAGGTGTAATATTTCTCGATTTATGTGTGAGTTATTCAGCATGACGCATTGTTCCTCGATTTATATGCCAGTTATTTGACACAACACAATATTTTCTCAAGTCTACTATCTATAAGACTATAATCTCACTACTAGAAAAGTGGCTCTTTTGCTACAAAATTTTCTTACGAAAAAAATGCGTCACAAATTTTGACAAATTTGATACTAATTTGTGACGAAAAAAACACCCTTATTTTTGTGACAAATTTGTTAGACAATAACGACCAATACTTTGAAAAATTGCATAAGAAATGAGTAAGAATTGCGTCACAAATTTCCTACACCATATTTTCGTAAGAAATGCGTTGAAAATTGCGTAGCAAATGTGTAGCAATTGGTTTGCGACGAGGGTTTTTCTAACATCAAGGTTTTGTTGAAAATGCGTCACAAATCTTGATTTGTTGCGATTTGTGACGCATTTTCAACAAAACCTTGATGTTAGAAAAACCCTGTCTGATTCATCTCTCTCTATTGATACTAGTGGGTTTACCCGTGCGTTGCCGCGGGATCCAAATACAAATTGCAATACAACAATATGATTATTTACAAAACGTAAAAATGTAGATTCAAAAGTACATCTAGGTACCCAATGTTGTGGGTTCGAATAAATCCTTCTTAAATAAATATTTATCTATTCGTTAAGTGTCAGGTGACTAATAGACTAAGTTGACACACTAATTTCTATCAAGCCAAAGTATATATTAGATCCACTAAAGCACCCATTTCTTGAGCAGTTTATAGGTATTCTTCCATCTCCCCTTTTAACACATTCCCAAATCTGAATATTAACCAACATATGACACAATGGTTAGAAAAAATAAAAATAAAGGATCGTAGCAAGTATATGACATTGTTTAAAGCATATCATGCCAATTCATTTGTGATCACTTGCAACAACCATTAATATTAATTCATTAAAAATTGTGTGTTACACTTTAAAACTAAAAATTGGTGACAGACAAAAGAGGAGCCTTTTTGCTTGTAAAAATGGTGGTAAATCATCTCAATAACAGCCGAATCATATAAATCATCCACATAAGAAGCTGATATATGATATGACTACACATCTATCTTTTGTTATCAAAATTATTCCCATACATATACCTAAATTCTTATAAATTGAACAACCATTGGAATTTGGGATTGAAGGGATGCTTACTGAAGCGAAATTTAAGACGGGGAGAGATGAGACATGCCTTTTAGCAACCATAAATTGCATAAACACCATTAAGATTCTTAAATCAGTAAATAATGAAAGGGAAAACAACTATACTTCAATTGAGGGAATATAAATATGGTAACTAATTAGATTAAAATTGACAACAGTTAACACCATGTTTAACAAATAAAATACATAAATTAAAGCCTTAAGTAACCTTCGTTTGCATGTCTTCGTTTCATTGTCATCCTTCTACATGATCAAATTATTGGTAAATGAATCTAAGTTAAGCATGCTATATATGTCCAATTGCATTTGGTTTTCAACATGTTCTCTAATTTCTATGAAATAATGAATCTGGTTTCAAACTGAAGTAGGTACTAACCTCTACAAACTAAATATACTTGTTTGTCATTTTTCTGTGAAACAAGATGATATCATATTTTTATATTACATTCTGTTTATTTACTTCTTGTTTTTCCATGGAAATATGTAGTAAATGCAAAGGTGGAGGAGACTAAATGAAAGGCTTACCAACAACATCAATTATTCCTTCAGTGAATATCCACTCATGTAGTACACTTAGGTACAAGCTTTCCAAATAATTAACAACTATTAAAACTTCCAATCAAGTTTTCAAACAATTAACCTTTTCTTTTCACTCTAAAATCAAGAAATCGTTGTTTATATATCAAATTCTATAACAGAAAGACAAGCAAAAATATTGCAACAGTATACAATCCAACAAAAAACCTCAATTTAATAATAGAAATCACAATCAACGGTTAAACACAATTCACAACACGAACCTTAGCAATTCAAACTAAAAAGAGACGAATTTACATACCAGATGAAGAAGGCAAATGCAAGCTTCTACGGTGATATGAAATCAGGGTAAACAAATATAGAAAATGGTAGAAGAAAAGAACATGAATCATACCTGATAATTGAGAAATCGAGTAGAAACTTTGTTGAAATAGAGGGGATTTGAAACTCCTTTGACATTGAATTGGTAACTTCAATTCAAGGCTTTTCGTTTGCAAACCAAAAACGGTTTACAAATCATTAAAGAATTGAATGTGAGGAAGATGGATGAATTATTTGTGTTAGCTATTTGTACAATTGCTATCAAAGGTTGTATAGTAGGGGTATAAAGAGAAGAAATGGGTAAAAATTAGAGATTTACATTGTGTCTCTTCATATGCCATTTTAAAATTGTGATAAAATTACAATCCTATCCATCGAGTTTCTTTAATATAGTACTAGTAGGAATGCCCGCGCGTTGCCGTGGGTACTTATGGTTTTTAGCGTCGTTGCGTGGCAAGTTTCACGTAATCTATTTTTAATTCCAATTTTCTAAGACAACGAATATTGATAGTCATAAAGGCGGTTCAAGTAGGATGATCGTGTGATAAAATGAGATACACAAGCAGTCAATAAATCTAAATTGACAATGTATGGGTTTTAACGAAACGTTTGAGATGTAACATGTCATTAGCATCAAGTCATATTAGTGCGTATAATTTATCATTACACCTTCCTGCACAAACAATTTTAGAGTTGAAAATAATATACAATGTATATTTTAATAGCATAATCTTCTACCGAGTCATTTATCTTTATTTTGTCACTGCAAAAGCCACAATATTACAAACTTACCTATCTTTGAATCAAAAGAATACAAGAGGTTGCATGCATTTATAGAGGACTTAAAGCAACTTCCATCCATTTAACTTGTTCCTTTGTTAGACTCTAGCCAAATATATTTGACATTTTGACCCATTTGAACAGTTTGAGTAAAACCACATTACACAACATTCGCCATATTCTAATAAAGTCATTAATATGAGCCCGTGTGACTTCCATGGAGAGTAAGGAACAACTTTACTTGACTACATGTCGGAAGCATTTGACAACCCATCTTGTTTAACCTCATGGAAGATTAAGAATACTTGTTGATCTTGCCAAAACGAATGCAAATTGGAATTTAAACCACATCTCAACACCAACCAATGCATCCATACAATTGTAACACCTAACACCAAAAATAAATTGAAATACAAAAATTTAAACAACATTTAGTTACTAAATGTCTCTATTGTTTTACTCCGAGCCCTAACGAAAATCAAACAGCAAACCTAATTCATGTTATGCATTAAACAATCAAGGGTGAGTAATAAAAGTTTGAGTAAGAAAATGAATATCAAATACGAAAGCAATAAAACTTATAAAATAGATACCAAAAGAGGAACACATAATTTGCAAATGAGAAAGACTGATGTAACTGTGTGAATTTGCAAATGTTGCCTCCTGAATGACAAATGCTGAGTATATAGAGGGTGGGGACCGGAGACGTAGGGGCACATTCAATTTGCTCCAAACATTCAATTCACCAACGATTAAGTATATAAAGTCTTCAATTATTATGATATTCAAGTGTCATTAATATTCAAGTTAACTAACTCATCGACTCCCACATCATTAAGGATTTCATTTAACACCATTCAATATATGATTCAATGCTGGAACGGTTTCAAAAACTTTTGTGATAAAAGGTTGTGCAGCATTAGTCATTTGTGTAATATCTATCAAATGTTGTACATTAGGGGCAAAAATGAAAGAAATTGAAAAAAAGATAATAAGATTGGCTTTAGACTCTTTAGATGCCATCTTAAAAAGATGGTAAAATTACTACTTTGTACATCGAGTTTCCTTAATATAGTAATATAGATATAGATATAGATGATGGCATGTAAGTGATCTCAATTCTCAAGCAAGTGCGTTCATAGAGTATCAACCCCGATAATACAACGATTCTCTTACACTCACCAGTGGTCTCTAATATGTCCCACACCAATTTGGACAAATTTCCTAAGTCTCCTACGTTCCTTCATGCCTGGCGGGAACTTTAGCCATGGATGTCTAATAATAGGATTAGGGGAATAGGGGTGCAAACAAGTCGAGCCCAAGCTTGACCAGGTTTGAGCTTGAAAAATTTTTGAGAGCTCGAGCTCGGCTCGTTGGAAATTTCATAAGCTCGAGCTCGACTTGGGTTCGGCTTGTTTACTATCTACTACTTAATATATTAAATAAAAATAATATAATAGGCTCGTGAGCCCGATAAATGAAGCTTGGCTCGGACTTGTTTAGAAAACAAACTCAACCGAGAGGTAAATATTATTAAATATTAATAAAAGTAATATTATATTAAGGCTCGACAAGCCTGATGAGCCTCACATGTCAGGCTCGAGCTCGGGCTCGATTAATAAACGAGCTTTGTTTTAGCCTCAAGCTCAGCTCGGGATAGGTAAGGCTCAACTCGTTTCAAGCTTTTTACTGAGCCAAGCTCACGAGCTGCTCGGCTCATTTGCACCCCTAAATAGGATCCGGTATCGGACTTGCACCCTCGTCCTCAAATGACGACATAATTTGCAAAAGCTGACAACAAAGCAACAAGAAGGCCTATACGATACATGTTGCCCTATACGTGATGTATAGGCTCATGTATTGATAATGAGTAGGATGTTGTATGACCTATACGTGACCTAAAAGGTGAGCTAAATTGACATACATAGCCATAACTCATTTTTTGTGTCACGTGTGTGCTATACAACACATTGATCATCATCAACACAAGATTTATACAAAACATATAGGGTTATACGTGTCGCATATTTGTTCACGATCCTTATCAATTCAAACTTACAACCCATTTTTTGTGCTAAAACATCTAACTTTGGTTGTTTTCTTGTGTTCGCCACCACGATAGCATCTAGGCTTATCTTGATCACATGAGTGTTTGTGTTTTTCTTTTATCCTTAGTGACTATGATGTAACCACTCTCACGTTCTTTGGTAATAACCCAATCCACTAACTCATCGATGAACACGGAATCCTAAAACAGTAGTATGGTTAGACTTCGATGAAGCTTACGACAGTAAGTGAAGAAATGTTATACCTGAATTGTTTAACAAACCCTCTATCATTAGAGCGTTCTTTGCCCGAAACAAACTCCAAAATCAGTCTTATGGTAAGAATTTTCTAACGCTACTGAAATATAAGAAAAGAAATGTCATACCCGATTGGTTTCATACACCCACACCCCAGTCTTGTTAGGATATTCACCGCCAAAACTAGATCGTGGTATATAAAGGGTATGTTTGGCAAGGACCTTTTAAGAGCTTTTATGAGCTTCAAGCTTCAGGCTTTTAAGAAAAAGCTCATACTCAATACAAAACTTTGTTTGGTTGAAGGGTTTGAAGCTTTTAGGTTAGGAGAAAAAGCTCTATATTAAAAAGCTACTAGTACCAGCATTTAAGAAAAAGCTTCTACTAGCTACAAGCTTTTAATGAGTAAATGACATAAATACCCATTCTATTATAAAAATATAAAAAAACATGCATATAAGCTTTTAGTTAATGCTAATTTTGGTCATTTTATACATGTTATTAAAAGCTCCAGCTACTCTGCCAAATACCAAAATATATTTAAAAAGCTACAGCTAACAGCTACCAGCTTCCAACCACCAGCTTCCATCCACCAACTAGTTTTGCCAAACATACCCATTTTAGAGAAACTTATGTTATATCAAATAACTGGCACATTATGTCAAACTATTGTCGCATATATCTAGATATCTTACATCCAGTCATATAATTTGTCCTTCTCAATGTCCACCAGCTTGTTCACATGGCCAAGTCTCCTAGCCAGAGATTTGTTTCAGAAGTTGATGTCTTTAAGAAGAAACAGGCAGTGTTGTTCAATACTTTGTCCTTCTAAATGTCTACTGCATAGACATTGCCACATCTTTTGGCAATCAGCAAAGTATGATCTTCTATAATCTTCTCTATCAACTTTTGGTGGTGTTTGTTTTTCTACTGGAAGCACTTCTGGCCACTTATGTCTGCGCCGTGCAGACGCGGGCAGACATTTGGGACGGGAAGCTTGTTTGTTTTTTAGAAGACATAACCCTTCAAAAGCTCTTCCTCACCTCTTCCTCAAGCAGACTTGTACCCACCTCTTCTCACTTCTCCAAACCTCTTCTTCCCCAAAATTTCCTCCTCCTTTATCAGACAACACCCTCCTTCTTCCCCAAAAACCTTCAAGATCTCTTTTCTTCTACTCCTCTCTTCTTCTTCTTCTTCTTCTTCTTCTTCTTCTTCTTCTTCTTCTCCTCCTCCTCCCTCCTCTCCCCTCCTCGCCACCGCCCTCCTCCTCTCCCTTCTGCCACCGCCGCTCTGCCCTCCTCCTCCCCACAGTCAGCCGCCGCCCTCCTCCTCTCCCCTCTACCACCGCTGCTCGGCATGTAAGCACCCATTCATCACCACAAACCTTCTGATAAGCTAAAACCCATAACTCAAATCTCCTTAAATAATTAGTCAAATTAGTAACAGTTTGATTAGGGTTTCTAAAAACTTTCAATCCATAGCTCTGAACAGTCTGATACACCATCTTCTTTCATTAGGGTTGATGGGTCATTTGGGTCTGGGTTAATATTATTATTACCTCTCCTATAGTAATTAATATTATTGTTATTATTGTTGGTGTATCGGGTTGAAGTGTAGATGAGTGCCCTGAATAATGTGAACCCATTTGTTTGAGGGTTTTTAATGGTTGAAAGTTTTGTGGGGTTTAGTATTATTGAGTGACAGAATAAAGAAGGACGCGATTCATCTGGCCTGAAGATAATAAGTGCTCCGGTGATGATTATGATGGTGGTGATTGGTGGCTGGGTTGGTGGTGGTTATGTTAGTGGTCTTGACAATGGTCTTGGCTCGGGTCCGGGTCAGATTCGGTTAAGGTGGGTTATGGTTGGTTATGGTTATGGTTAGGTTAGGCTGCAGACGTTAACAAACAAACACTCTTCTTCTTGCAGACTGCAGACCTTTGGTCCACTTCTTCTCCTACAGATGTCTGCAGATGTGGTCCGCAGACTGTAGACCTTTTGCCTCAGAAAAAACAAACAACACCTTAGCCTTCTGGTGAGATAATCTTGCAAGCAGTTTTGGAGAAAATGGAAGAATATCCTTTATCACACATTTGAGAGACACTCAGCAAGTTGTACTCCAAGTTTTCAACCAGATTGACCTTATCAAACTGTACTTTACCATAGGATACATTGTCATATCCTAGCACATATCCCTTAGCATTGTTCCCAAAGGACACAGATCATTCTCTTTGACTTATGAAATTGTTGATCAGGTACCTTCATCCTGTTATGTGCATTGAGCCTCCACTGTCAACGTACCAAATGCTGTTTAGACATCTGGAGACCCTCTGCACAAAGAGTAAATTAGTAGTTTTAGGAACCCAAGCCATTTTGGCTTTGGGTTTACTCTTGAGAACAGGAAGAATAACAGCTTGTTTTGGACCATTTTTAGAAATCCATGTCCTTTTGGCAATGGATTTGTTTTTGAGAGCAATGGTGGAATCCTGTTGAGGTTCACCATCAACTTTGGTCATTAAAATTTTGACCATATTTATCAAATCTTTTACCTCAGCAGTTTGTGAAACTGCTGATGGTTTGGGTCTAACTTCTGATGAAGAATTTTGAGAAAAAGGTTGTGGTTGAGATTTAGTCTTTTTCTGAGGAAAGGTTTTACTTGGTTGTTGTTTGTTGGGATAGAAGGTTTCTTCAAAATCTTGTTTGATTTGTTTTCCCACAACCAGTTGTAAATTTTTTTGTTGTACTAATTTCCTTTCCTGTATCTTCAAAATTCTGTTTTGTGGTTAAACAGACCACAAATTTCATATTCTTTTGCCTTCTCCTTCCTTTTAAAATCATGAGTTTTGGAAGGCAAATTACTGACAGTTTCAATATTTTGAATTAGGTCATTAGCAGTTTTCAGGGTCTCAACTCCTAATGTAGATGAAACTACTGATGGCTTAATGTTAGTTGTTTTAACTTCTGTAGAACTTTCATTTTCAATCTTGAGAAAGTTCTGATGAAAATATGTGCAGTCTTTTATATCAGAATTTGTTTTTGAACTATTGTACTCCCATCATCAGCAGCTTTGGGAGTAAAATCAGTTGGTGTTTCTGTGTGGTTGTACCCTATGCCAAACTTAACATTTGATGCAGTTTGTTTGTTAAGCAGCATTTGGTAACCTCTACATGACTCAACACAATTCTCACAATCAACCTTGGTGTCAGCAAGCTCTTTTCTGACATTTCCTATGGTTTCTATCATGATTTTAATTTGTGCTTGGGTTTCAATAGCATTATTACTTAATTTGGATACTTCTTTTGTTTTTAAAGCAAGTTTTCTTTCCAAATCACATTTCATTTGAGTATATTTTCTCTCAGAGTCATTGGCTTTGCCCTGTAGATGCACATTGGTCTTTCTTATTAAAGCAAAAGATTCTTTGCATGATTTTGAGCAAAGTTTTAAAAGAGACTCTTTTGATACCTAAGATAAGGCAGAATTAGAGGAGCATCCATCAAAAGCCATTAAGGCAAAAATTCTTTCTGCCATTACCAGGTTCTCCCCAGTTGATGTCATAGACTTTGTTGTCTGCGTCTGGACTGCATTCAGATGTGTCAAAAGGAAGACTGCTCCAGTCAACATACCCAGAAGTGAATAGACTTTGTTGAATGGGTTGTTGAACTTGTGGAGGTTGTTGAGCAGCAGGAATGGAAGGCATCTGTTGTTGGCCCTGTTGTTGAGCAGGCATTTGTACATATTGTATTTGAGGCACATATTGGATTTGTGGAGCTTGTGCCTGTACAAAATGTGCACTTCCTTATGTTCCAAAATTCCTATTATAACTGGAGTTTGACTAATTTCTAGACTGTGGTTGGTTAAAGCTAGAGCTTCTACACTCTCTAGCAAAGTGTCCCAACTTCTGACACTTGTGACATCTCAGTTTTGATTTGTCAAAACCAATTTTTGTTGAATTATTCAGTCCTAGAAATTTCCTTCCTGACCTTTTGTAAAATTTGTTAGTTTTAATACTTAACATGGCCAGTTGGTGTAGTATATCCATTTCCTCTAAGTCATCACTACTGAAATTTTTTAAGTTATCCATTATAATACACATGTTATCAGTAGTTTGACTGTTTTCTTCATTGTCATAAGCTGGATATGACCTTTCTGATGAGATCCCAGCAGTCATGTCAATGTGATCAAAAGATCCAAAATCATTTGAACAAGTTGGTGAGTCTTGTCCCAAAAGTGTTGTACTACCTGGAATATAGTCATCAGCAGTTTTACCAGAGTTTTGTAATTTCTTCTTTTGATTGATTTCTCTTTCAAAAGTTAGTAATCTTCCATGTAATTTTGTGAGTGAAAGGGAGTCAAAATCTGGTCCTGGCCTGAGAACTATAGAATAAGTTTCCCATTTTTCTTGTAAAGACCTTAAAAATCTATGAAGCATAGATGAGTTTGTGTAGGTCTGACCATTTAACTTTAACTCAGAAATTAATGAAGAGAATCTTTCAAATTGTTGTGTTAAAGTCTCCCCATTAAGATGAGTAAAGGTTTCATATTGTTGTGCAAGCATTTCTCTTGCGTTGGCAATCATCTCATCAGTTCCTCCAAACTGTTCTTTGAGGCAATCCCGCAGCTCTTTGGCACTTTCACAATGTAAAATTCCAGCATATATTTCGTTTAGGAGAGCCATTGCCAACATAGAGAATGCCTTAGCATCTAGCTCAAGTTTTAGAAAATCTTCATCAGTGTAGTCTTTTGGTTCTTTTGGTATTTCTACTTTAGTTTCAAGATTTGTAGTTACTGATTTATGGGGTCCATACATGACAGACTTCCAACTGCCAGTATTTTGCTATGATAAAGTATGTGCCATCCTCCTTTGCCAGATATTATATTTATTTCTGACTAGCATAGGAGGTTTATTGGCAGATCCAGTATTATGAGGATCCATTTTTAAGAAATTTGATTTGTCAATATTTTCTTAAAGTGATGGATGTTTTGAAAAAGTGAACTATTATCCTTTATTGAATAGCAATAAGAGCCTGTGTCTGATTCTCAATTTGCTAGATTGATATTTGATCAGATGAACCAGTGCTATGATACCAATTGTTGGATCAGTTTCTATTTAACAGTTCTTATTATGAACACTTGTTTTAGATCTATCAAAGTAAATTGCACAGCGGAATAAATATAAGTATTCAAGTTAAAGTTTCATTTTTAACAGGAGTTATTACTCCCCCGCAATCAATGAACTAAAGCAGTAAATGAGAATCAAACAGTTAATGAATATAATAGAAGTAAATGCTTCAAATGATTCTCAATATTTTAGGAAAGATTAACTACAAGAACTGTCTAAAATAGTGGGATGAACCCATCTATTTATAGACTGATTAATACGTACATGAGAAGTATTTAAAACAATATAATAATACTACAACGGGTTGTATTATTGGAACTTGTACAAAGACTTTAACAAAACTATTATAATACTAAACTACTGAAGTTTAAGGCGGTGGGAAGCTTCTAACAGAACTGCTGATGAGTAACAAACTTCTGATGAGTATTCTTCTGAAGTTTGGTCTTCAGTAGTTCTTCAGAGGATTGTCTGGTTCATCTTCAGAACTTCTGAACGTTACTCTTCAGCACTTGTTATCAGCTTCTTCAGTACTTGTTATCTTCTTCTTCAGCAGTTTCTATACTTAACAAGATATTGCAGAATCTGATTAAGACTAAGGTATCAAAAGTGGCTTTGTCAATCCTTTTTGACCTTACAGAGTTCAATTCTCATTTCACTTTAGTAGTCGTTTAAAAAAATAGTTTATGTTATTCATTTCATTAAGCCCAAAAGCTATGTTCCCGAATTTCATTTAACGAAGGAAAAGAAGGGATTTGGAAGGATGTCAAGAAAAAAATCGTGTTCCATATTTTTTTAAATTGGAGAGAATTGGAGGGAAAATATTTTTTAAACATAAAACACTTAGTTTCCTTTTCATTTCCTTTAAACTCGGGAACACACTAGCTAATTAAATATTTATTTTCCATTCCACCTCTTTTCTCTCCTTACTTCCCTCTCTCTTCTTTTCCTCCGTTTATTAAACTCGGGAACACAGCGTAAGGCTATAGGGTATACACCCTCGTCCTCACATCCTCCACCTCAGCGTCACGTCATATTCTACCTTTTCTTACCCCCCCCCCCCCTAAGAAAAAAATCAGTCTAAGGGGCATGTTTTTTTCAACTCGGTTCGGACACCTGAATTTTTAGGGACGGCCCTGTTTACAACCATTTGTAACTTTCTGTTGGTTACAATTTTTTCATTGTCAATCTTAACCATTGAAATTACTTGATAACGATTCAAACCACTTTAAACCCTACTCACAAAAACAATATATTTCACCTTTCTTCTCCAATATAAACCATTAATATAATACATAATATATATATAATATATGGATTTGGTTCAAATGAGAACCTTTCCCCAAATTGAGAACTGAGAGAACCATTCTGGGCCACACATTTCTCTAAGGCAAATTTTTTTTATTTTTATTTTTTTTTTTTTTTGCAAAAATCGCTGCTTTATATGTAAGAAAAATTTTTTTTTTATTTTTTTTGTATTTTTTTTTCAGTATACACATGTGTATAATTGCATTATACACATATGTATAACTGAAATATACACATATGTATATCTGAAAAATGCTATATACACATATGTATAATTGCTATATACACATATGTATAATTGACATATACACATATGTATAAATGAAAAAAAAATTCAAAAAAAAAAAAAAAAATTTTCCTTGCATAAAAATGTGCGATTAAAGCAAAAAAAAAAAAAAAAAAATTTTTTTTTTTTTTGCCCTTATATGAAATGTGTGGCCCAGAATGGTTCTCTCAGTTCTCAAATAGGGGTTAGTTCTCTTAGGATCCCTACCCTATAATATATTTAATTAACAACTAAATAACAGGAGGAAGAAAACCTAGGAAAAGAATTATACCATGCTTGGTCAAATTTGCCAAGTATTCGGTCTGCAACATCCATAACCAACAAGAAACCCAAATTCCTTTGCTTTTTTATACAAAGTTTATACTATGATACCAAAAATTTGCTATAAATCCAAAATAAATATAAAGTTTTTATTAAAAGCAAATTCAAACGTCATTATTATCTTCCTCATCACCTCCAAATCTTTCATCTTCTGTCATTGTTAATGGCACTGTTCACTTTACACACCTCAGTTAATCTTAAACTTAAACTCTATAACCACAATGATAAACCACCATTGAAGAATTTGCATTCAAAATTCATTATAACAAATTCCCAGAAACCCGAACGCCAGTTTTCGCAAGCAAACCAGGTCGGTTTTATATTGCATTATAACTGATGATCATAAGAAATATTGTTTTTATTATAAAATAAATGTAAATGCAACAAATGGTGAATGTCTCAGAGTGTTGCAGCTGTTGTGTTTGGAGACGCGGCGCAGCAGTCAAGATTGTATCCATTGACAAAACGAAGATCAGAAGGCGCGATTCCAGTGGCGGGAAGTTATAGGCTTATTGATGCAGTTATAAGTAACTGCATTAATAGTAATATAACAAAAGTGTACGCGCTTACCCAGTATAATTCCACTTCTTTAAACTCGCATCTCTCAAGAGCATACTCTGCTGGATTATTAGCAAACCAGGAATTTCTTGAAGTTATTGCGGCTTATCAGAGTCCAGAAGACGCTAACTGGTTCCAGGTTCGGCATTACTCACATTTTAACAAAATGAAAAAAGACAAGCGGGTCAGACGAGTCAAAAGAGGTTCTAGTTGAAACGAGTCATTTTTTAATACGGGTCAAATTCGATCGTTACTAAGGTATAGTTAGTCGTCATACCGTTTTTTTTTTTTTTACAAAAAGTATTGCGTAGACAGGATCTGAACCCGTGACCTCAAGGTTATGAGCCTTGCGAGCTACCAAACTGCTCTACCCCGTGCCGAAGAGAAGAACTGAAAACTAATATACAAGCAAGGATTGAATGCGCCCCTCTACCATATCTGTACAAATAGAATAGCCTATTTATACAGAATGGTAAAGAGGCCGTCTATGATCATCGATCATAGAAATGAAATAAAGAGATATTTTAATCCTTACCAACTCGATCTTGTCGCCCCTGGCAACAAACATGCATGAACCATTTCACGAAGTATGTGTCCTTGTCCGTTTTCTATTTTTCATAAATAACTAATGCTATACGATTATAGGAATATCACTGCACTAATAATCTAGATTTTTAGCAAAACAAATTAATTAAGGGTTCGTATGAAATAGTTATAAACAATATATATAAATGGTAACTTCCAACTCATTTGACCCGTAAGAGATAAAATGCAACCCAAATCAACTCATTCACAACTTGGTTTTAAAATGTGCGCATGATCACAAGCAATGGAAATTGTCACATCTAGACCATACTTTGGTTTTTCGGGTATGCAGGGAACAGCAGATGCAATGAGAAGATGTTTATGGGTACTGGAACAGCATCCAGCAGTTGAATTCTTGGTACTTCCAGGTCACCATCTTTACAAAATGGATTATCAGAAACTTCTAGAAGCACACAGGGACAATAAGGCAGATGTAACAGTTTCAGTTTTGGATACTGCAAGAGATTACAACACAGGTTTTGGTAGTTTCAATGTAGGGTCTGGAAATCGAGTTATCGGGTTTGAAAAGGAAACGGATTTGATCCCAGTTATGTCATTATCAGTTGAGTGGTATACATTTAGTTGTAAATCTTATTGTTCATAGTAGAGCATTACTCTCAAAGAAGACTACATTAATCTCTTTATTCAGGTTCAAGGCTCAAGGTTTAATGAGAAGTTTTCTAGCATGGGGATTTATGTCATGAACAGACATGTTATGATAAAGCTTTTAAAAGAATCTTTCCCTAAGGCAAATGATTTGAAAAATGAAGTAATACCAGGTGCAATATCATTGGGATTGAAGGTCAGTCAGTCAGTCTTTATTACCATTTCAAATAAACACACTAAAATAAAAAAATAAAAATAAAATTTATGGTTTGATGTAATTATAGGTACATGCTTACCGGTTTGATGGATACTGGGAGGACATGAGAAGCATTGAAGCATACTACAACGCGAATATGGAAAGTACGAAGAAAACAAACATGAAATATAAGTCGGTAACTCTGAAAACCTGAACAGAATGTATAGCAAGAAACTTAGAGGTGGCAACTTCAACCTGTTTACTTACGAACGGGTTATGTTACACATCAAAAATTATTGTCCAAAAATGCCGTGAATGACGTTTTTTTTTTTTTTTTGTGGACAAAAACTTTGGGACGGAGGGAGTGGCTTAATGAAACGGGTCAATCGGGTTAAAAACTTAAAATTCGTCCAAAGAGTATTTGCCACCTCTACCGGGTCGTAAAACTAATTTACATACTTCACCTCTTGGTAACAGCTTCCACGATAGGGACTTTCCATTGTACACTCTGCCGCGACATCTGCCTCCGTCTCTAGTAACGGATGCTGTCATCACAGATAGCACCATTGGTGACGGATGCATTTTAAATGTAAGTCATTTCCATCAAATTAGTAGAAAATGTGTATATATTATTACATTATTGTCTGCTCATTTACGCAATCGTTCTCGGTTGTGTAAAAAGTAGAGATGTAGCATAAGAAGTTCGGTCATTGGTCCAAGAACTCGGGTTGGAGATGGAGCTGTTATAGAAGATTCAGTAATCATGGGATCTGATATCTATCAGGTAAAGGCACTGAACAATAAGAAATGTCCTAACAGTCCAAAATAGTAACAATAATATTTTTACTACAGAAAAAAAAACAATTTATTATGCATATAATAATAAAAAGAAAAAAAGATATTATTTGAGAAAGAGAAAATTGCTCGAATAGTCCCCGTGGTTTACTCAAATTTCACCTTTAGTCCTTAACTTTTAAAAATTACAGGTATAATCCCCAACTTTTGGTGTTTCTTAACTCGGATAGTCCCTGAGTCTAATGGACTTTAAATAATCCAGTTAATCTAGATAAGCCTCTTGGATTATTTAACGTCCGTTAGACCTATGGACTATCCGAGTTAAGAAACACCAAAAGTTGGGGACTATACCTGTAAATTTTAAAAGTTGGGGACTAAATGGGAAATCTGAGCAAACCATAGGGACTATTCGAGCAATTTTCTCTTTGAGAAACTTATAGTCGGTGTTCTTGTTCTCATGCCAACAGAGCGTACATGAGCAAAGTATTGGCGTCGGGGAAGGTTCTTTTATAAAGAAAGCTATATTAGACAAGAATGTAAGGATTGGCAAAAATGTCAAGGTATAGTACAACTAAAAACACAATTTGTATATCGTCCTAAGGTCGGTTTTGTAAGATTAACGCATAAGCACATATGTTCTGTTGTAATGTAGATCATAAACAGGGATAATGTACTAGAAGGGAACAATGAACACAGTGGCTACATCATCAAGTCAGGCATAATCGTTGTTTTACGGGGTGCAGTGTTCCCAGATGAAAGCATCTTATGATATTAACTGAAAGAAATCATTCAAGGACGGTTTCTTTACAGTCATTGATATTGATTTCGATCAAAAACTACCTCGCATGATGCATACAGCATACGCGGCTGGAAATTTGTTGAATAATGGAGAATTTTGCTGAAATTTCAGGGATCTCTATAAAATTGCATTCGGACACAGTAAATTGTATAAGAGGATTAAAATTATCCAATTGTTATGTAACAGAGAAAGCACAAATGTGTTTTAATAAGATGAGAATCATTCAACACAAGTAGACTTGATCATTGCCATCTAAAGTTCTATTTTCTAACATGACTCCCCTATGAAAATTGATACAAAAAATTTAAAACACAAATCACTCACAATCACTAAGGCGATTTGTTATGGAGTCACGCCCCGCTGAGGTGGAAAGTGAAGGGGCGTGAAGGGGAAGGCGTGTGGGTCCCAAGCTCTTTCAACCAATGAGCTCTAACTCTTTCTTTTTCTTTTTGTAGTTTTTTTATATTTATATATTATTTTAACATGTGGTGGAGAGTGAAAACTTATGAATAGTGTTGTAGATATGGGAACTAGTTACCGACTAATCGCTAGTCGGCCGATCACCGAGTAATTTTTCATTAATTGGTCCACTAATCGGTAGTCAGCCTAATCGGCTGGCCAAAAATTAGCGATTCAGGCTAGGCTAGGCCAAAACCTATAAATTCCGGCCAAACCATGTAAATTCTAGCGATTAATCTAGTATACCTAAAAAATGGGTCGATGAAGGGTTAAAACCTATCTACTTAAACATATTTACTTATAAAACACATGTGTGTGTAACTTAAATTTACATATAAAAATCCCAATCCAATTAATCTATGCAGTTAATGCATATATCAGTCAAGGACCATTATTTGAGATATAGGTTACTGTGGTGAGATATCAGTAATTTTATATCGTGCATAATTTATATATATAGCAATTTAACACTACAATTTAATATACTCTCCTACGGTCCTACCGTTAGCAAATTAACCTTTTGCAACCTGCAAAACCCTAACAATTGTAGCAAGTATGAACTTAGAAAGACTTAAAACACTAACATTTAACATTAGCAATTAACAATTAAAACATAGAACACTAATAGCAGCAATGAGAAGAAAGACGAATAGAAGAACTAAGTAGAAAGGTATTGATATCAGGAATATCAGTATATCAGTGATATATCGGTCAAACATCGGTGATATATTGGTCAATATGCCGATAATATCGGTACCGATATTTTGTACCGTTATTTGGGTTGATGACCGATAACCAATATCTCAGTGATATATCACCTATATATTGGCCGAGTTAACTGCATAGCGATTAATCGCTAGTCGGTACCCCATTGGCCAACAAGCAACTAACGATTTTTACAATCAAGCTTGTGAAACCATAAGACACTTAAGTTGAAAAGAATTGCATTCGTGGCAGTGACGTGCAGGTAAAATTTTGTGAAACCATGACGGATAGCTAAATGAAGAAATGGAGTTTTAAGCATTACTAGAAAGTAGAAACTAAACATAATGTTCGCTCCTTGAGAGAAAATGAAAAGTACTGTAAATCATCATTACAAATCAAGAAATGGAGTCTATAATATAATGATACATTAAAGCAAGCCAAATGAGATGTATATTAGAACACCCGTAGTGGGGGCGTTATTGTGCTTTTTTTTAATATATAGCGCCCCCCCACACTGAAACACTCAGGCTATAGGCCAAAAAGGGGGGTCTTTATGTAGATAACGCCGGGTGCAAATTGTTCCATCCAATCGCCTCCTGCCACGTGGCACTTGGTCCGGTCAACCTTTTTTTTTTAATAATAATAATAATAATAATAATAATAATAATAATAATAAACATAACAATATTAATAATAATAATTTTAATAGAAAATTATTTAGATTTAATAAAATAATAATAAAAAATAAATTATATAAAAAAATAATATTTATTAAAATTAATAAAAAAAATAGATTATATAAAAAAAATTTATTCAAACATTTGAATTTTAAACGGTTACTGTTCAAACCGTTTGAAATTCAAATTTTCCCCCCAAACGTTTGAATTTCAAATTTTGAAATTCAAACGTTTTCCCCCCAAACGGTCATATTTCTCACCCTATAAATACCCCCCTCCTCCCAAATATCAGTCACACCTCTTCCCTCTTCCTCATCCTTTCCTCATCCTAAACACAATGAATAACACTGGCCCAATCAGATTCAGGGGCTTTATATAATTTTTTTATATTTATTTACCTTTTATTTTATTTATTTTGAGTTAAAAGAATAAAAAAAATAAAATCCACGTGGACCAATCAGATTCGGGGGCTTTATATATAAAGCCCCACCACTACACCCCTTTTTCAGTTTCTCTCTCCATGCTGACTCAGCAGCTACATGGACCAATCAGAAAGGGGGGCTCTATATATAAAGCCCCCCCACTACACATGGTGTTACGGTGAAATTAAATAAAAAAGAGCAAGCAGTTAGCAAATTAAAGTGAAGCGGATCGATTCATGAAAGGAGATCTATATCTATATTTTATAAATAAAATAAATAAATACCTGACGGACGGACTGATCGAAACACCAACGTAGGAGCAAATCAAACCTACTGAAGACCGAGTCAATTGTATAGTTGAATTAACGTCGCTCAGCATACTACTTTTTTTTTTTAAGGTTTAGTTTAGTGAAATTTTTTGTACAACCCTAATCTAGCGGTCCCAACTTCGAATCCATACGTCCTCCTTGCCTAAGCTCAAACCGTCACGGGAAACGGGAAAATTTTTTGTGGTGTGTATGGATCGAACATGTGGCCCATCCCTAGGATAGGAACCCCTAAGGGAAAACCAACCCTACCTCAAACCAGCTGGGCTGTAATAAATCATTGGCAACTCAGGATCCTACTTCTACCATCTCTCTTTTTCACTATAACATGAGTGTGGTTAGGGGTGTTCATGGTCCGGTTTTCACGGTTTTTAGTTCAAACCGCGAACCAAACCGTTAGTAACGGTTTTTAATTTTCTAAACTGAAAGTGAACTGTAGAACCTTTTTAGCCGAACCAAACCAAACCGTCAGACACATTTTGGTTCCGTTTTGGTTCCACGGTTTGAGCTTGTTGGGCCGTTATGTGTACAAGTTGTCCCGATTTCGCGAAAAAAGTCAAATTTTCAAGACGGTATAAAGTTGCCCATAATGCTTAAGTTGTTACTTTAACATAAATATCTATCCAAATTTTCTAGACGCAGTGGTGAGGGCCATTCCAAGGGAGGAGAAGATTTTTATAGGAGGTGATTTCAATGGTCATATAGGGAAGGAAAACGATGGCTTCCAATCGATACATGGGGGCTTTGGTTTAGGTGATAGGAATGAGCCCAGTAGGGATCTTTTAGATTTTGCAGTTGCCCATGACCTAGGTATACTAAACTCTTTTTTTAAGAAAAAGGATTCGCATTTGATCACTTTTAGTAGTGGGGGACGCAACACACAAATTGACTATCTATTGATGAGACGAGAAGATCGACGGCGGTGGAGGGACTGCAAGGTTATACCATGGGAGACAGCGGTCGCCCAACACCATCTGCTTGTGGCAGATATAGTTTTTTAAACAAGCCGTTTGGGGAGAGCAGGAAAGTGCGACCGAGGATCCGGTGGGGAAATTTAAAAGGTGACATGGGTACACTGTTCAAGGGCAAGGTCATCTCAATGACACCGGCTCAACTAGGTGGGGATGCAAATCAGATGTGGGATGCTTTGGCGACTACCATAACTCTAGGGGCGAAGGAGACATTAGGGATCTCAACAGCAAAGTCAAGTGGGCATAAGGAGTCATGGTGGTGGAATGAGGATGTGAGGACCAAAATAAAGGATAAACAAGATACTCTGAGGGAGGTTTTGAGGTGCAATGACGAAGATGAGAGAGCGAGGTTGAGGGATATATACAAAATTGCAAGGAGGGAGGCAAAGAAGGCATTAACGGAGGCAAAGAACACAGCCTATAAGAGGATGTATGAACGCCTAGAAACAAAGGATGGGGAGCATGATATGTTCAAGATTGCTAAGGCTAGGGAGCGTAAAAGATCGGATCTTGCAGCAGTGAAGTTTATAAAAGGGGAAGATGGACGGGTGTTAGTCAAAGAACACGACATTAAGTTAAGGTGGAAAACCTACTTTCACAATCTCTTCAATGACCTAAGGGGCTTCCATCTAGAAAGCGAAAACCCTCAACCTCAATTACGGAATAATTGTTATTGTCGGGGTATTACTTAGGGAGAAGTAAGGGTAGCACTTAGGAAGATGGGAAGGGCTAAAGCAGTTGGTCCGGACAACATACCGATAGAGGCGTGGAAGTGTTTAGGGGATGTAGGAGTGCAATGGTTGACTCGTTTGTTCAATACTATTTTTAAATCTGGAAAAATGCCAAATCAGTGGAGGAGTAGCGTCATGGTGCCTTTATACAAGAAGAAAGGAGATGCTCAATGTTGTAGGAGTTACAGAGGGATAAAGTTATTAGCCCATACTATGAAATTATGGGAGAGGGTAATCGAAACTAGAATTAGGAGAGAAACTCAGGTCTCGGTAAACCAATTTGGTTTCATGCCAGGGCGGTCAACTACAGAAGCAATACATATCCTAAGGAGATTGATAGAAAAATATCGGGAAAAGAAGAGGGATCTACACATGGATTTATTGACCTTGAAAAAGCCTACGATAGTGTGCCTAGGGGCCTAATTTGGGATAGTTTGGAAGGCAGAGGCGTACCTGGGAAGTATATAGACTTGATTAGAGATATGTATCTTAACACAAAGACTTTTGTTCATGCGCCTGTAGGAGATACTGATTCTTTTCCCGTGGAAGTAGGACTTCACCAAGGATCTGCTTTAAGTCCGTTTCTTTTTGCCATAGTATTAGATGAGTTGTCTAGGTCAATTCAGGAGGCAACTCCATGGTGCATGCTTTTTACAGATGATATTGTGTTAGTGGCGGAGACTAAGCAAAGTTTGAATACTAAGTTAGAGGAGTGGCGTGTAGCTTTAGAGGGCAAAGGGTTAAGAATTAGTAGATCCAAGACTGAGTACTTATATTGTGATTTTAGTGGTGCAGGCGTTGATGACAACACTCAGATTACCATTGACAGGCAAGAGGTTCCGCGTGCAACTAAGTTCAAATATCTAGGATCATTTGTGCAAAGGGATGGGGAGTTAGATAGTGATGTAGCCCATCGCATCCAAGCAGGTTGGTGTAGGTGGAAAGCAGCCACAAGGGTATTGTGTGACAAAAGGTTTCCAACTAAATTAAAGGGAAAATTTTATAGGGCCGTAGTTAGACCTGCTATGTTGTATGGAACTGAGTGTTGGGCCATTAAGAAGACTCATGCACGCAAGATGGAGGTAGCAGAGATGAGGATGTTAAGGTGGATGTGTGGGCACACAAGTTTAGACCGGATAAGGAATGAGGCTTCTAGGGTTAGGTTAGGAGTGGCTAGTATATCTGATAAGATTAAGGAGGGAATAATACATATATATAATAATAGTTAGGGGCAATTTCATATATACCCCTGCAAACTTCTGAAATATCATATATGCCCATTAAAAATATTAAAATATCATATATACCCTTAAAAACTAGTTTAAATATCATATTTAGCCTTTCCAATAAAACCAACTCAAAATTTGACCATTTTACCCTTAATATTCTAAAACATAGAAAAACTAAGTTTAACTGTCGTCAAGGAAAAATTTGATAAATGATCGAAATGTTTAATTCGATTTTTTTGTTGTGATTAATCAATATTAAAGTAATTTTGCATCTTGAAATCAAACATAAAATGAAACTAACATACCAATTCATTCGTGAGTTTCAATATCAAATCCATTAATGGTTGGATCTATTATATCAAAATCCTGGAATTATTCAAAGCAAAAGCATAAAATATCATAAACATAAATTGGATTAAGTGAAAGTTCAAAGCAAAAGCAATGAGATAAGCGATTCTTCAAAGGCTGTTTGAATGTAGATGATTTAGTTTGCCTTTTACATACATCGATATCAATTATAAAAATTAGGGTTTAAAGTTTAAACAAATCATAAAGAGGAAAGGGGTAGAATGGTCAATAAATAAAAATTCATTAAAATTGGGTATATATGATATTTTTAATTTTGGTTGGGTATATATGATACTAGCTTTTATCCCGGGAGTGTCCCGGGCTGAAATATCTAATATAACATAATAAAATATCTAATATAACAACATAATTAATGATTTGCCAATACATGATTAATGAATATTATATGGGGACGGTTATTCTACAAAGTAAGGAAAACGTGCGAAGTGTGCGAAGGCTCACTTTGTACATGATAATTACGTAATGTATTTGTATGTTCATGAAAGCATTACGTAATTATCATTACGTAATTATCATGCACTTTGTACATGATAATTAGGTAATGATAATTACGTAATGCCTTCATAAACTTACAAAAACATTACGTATTACTTTGTATTTGAACCTGTCCCTTATTATTATTATTATTATTATTTATTTTTAACAAATTTCTGCCATAAGTTATCATATTCAAATATAAAAAAAAGGAATCTCTGCCTATGAAGTTATGTTTATCGTTTGTGATTTATTAGTAGAGTAAAATATATTTGAAAACAAAACCCCACAAAAATAGTTGTTTTTTCTCCGTTTTTTATATAGCACTATGGTACTCGTTGGAAAGATAATAAAACGCTCGTTAATTTGGTATATTTTTTTCTTTAAAAAATCTCGTATATAAAAGATATTAACGTTTAAAAGTTATGGGAGGAAAAATTAGAGAGAAAATTTAATTTTGTTTTTAAATTCTTATCTTTTCCTAAAATAATTATAATATATATAGATTTATTAAAAAAAACTCAAAAATTAAAAAATCCTACATGATGCCACATGGCACATTCAAGGAGAGGTTGAGGCCTCCATTGAATGCCACATCATCAAAGTTCAATTCTTTTATTATAAGTTACTGGGAGTGTCCCGGGGTTGAAATATCTAATATAACATAATAAAATATCTAATATGACAACATAATTAATGATTTGTCAATACATGATTAATGAATAATAATAATAATGTTATTATTATTTATTTTAAACAAATTTCTGCCATAAGTTATCATATTCAAATATATAAAAAAAAGAATCTCTGCCTATGAAGTTATGTTTATCGTTTGTGATTTATTAGTAGAGTAAAATATATTTGAAAACAAAACCCCACAAAAATAATTGTTATTTTCTCCGTTTTTTATATAGCACTATGGTACTCGTTGGAAAGATAATAAAACGCTCGTTAATTTGGTGTAATTTTTTTCTTTAAAAAATCTCTTATATAAAAGATATTAACGTTTAAAAGTTATGGGAGGAAACATTAGAGAGAAAATTTAATTTTGTTTTTAAATTCTTATCTTTTCCTAAAATAATTATAATATATATAGATTTATTAAAAAAACTCAAAAATTAAAAAATCCTACATGATGCCACGTGGCACATTCAAGGAGGGGTTGAGGCCTCCATTGAATGCCACATCATCAAAGTTCAATTCTTTTATTATAAGTTATAGATATTCAATGTTTGTAATGGTATATATGAATAGGGCTGTGCAAAGGGTCCGGAACCGATCCGACCCGACCCGGACCCACCAGAACCGCATACCCTTTCATGTGGAAATTAGGAACCATGAACCGAACCTTAAAAAGGCTATATGGTTCCGGGTCCTAAAGGTTCTGATGGGTCGGGTAAAGGGTCTGACCCACTAGAACCTTTTAATGTAATAGCCACTTTTAGATGATTACATATTCCTATTCTTTTACAATGCTCGTAAAAGAATTCCTCCATGTGGTTCTAATAGTAGCCCATGAGTTTCTTTTTTAAATCACTTTTCGTTTCTTGACTTATGTTTTCGTAACAGTTTTGTCATTCTCATCACTCGAAGCATTATCTGAATCTGTTATATATACATCACAAATACACACACACACACACAAAAATCGGAGCGACATACATAAATATTTACTTTAAATTTGAATATAATATATATTATATAATATGTCATATCTATGTATATACATTAAGCCGAAAAATATTTTTAGAAAAATACATTGTTATTCTTATAAATAATACTTTTAATATTGTATTAACATTACATGAAATCGATACAATAATGCGTAAAAACGAATGGTGAAAAGACTAAAAAAGATTATTTTTTTATTTTTTAATATAAATACAAACGGTTCTTGTGGTTCTTATATTAGAACCGTGGGTTTGGAACCGACTTGACCCGGAACCGATAATTCATATAAATCTAGAACCGGAAACCGACCCATATATTTAAAAAGGTTCGGGTCCAAGGTTCTTACGGGTCGGGTCTAAGGTTCCTGTGGGTCCGAACCACGAAATGCTCACCCCTATATATGAAATTAATCCTAATAGTTAATGGAAAAATAAAGATAAATAAAACAATGAGCCAGACCCGTGGGCAGGGAGGCTCGAACCCGGGTCTTGGCTGAAACATAACACACACACAACCACTACTCTATAGCATACTTTGTTGATTAATTTTAAAACTAAAATATATTTAATCAATAACCCAACATCATCTTCTTCCCCAAATCTAAAACCCTAACCCTAGATTTTCTAATCCCTTCGATTCATCAACAATAGAGCCGGTTTTTATGGGGCTTTTGAAGGGGGATAACCGTACAACAAAATGGCACGAAAAAAAATTAAACTTACAAAGTCGTATCAAGATCGAATAAGGAGGGTGTAGGTCCGTGAATATGAGGGCCGATTATGAAGCTTCATGGACGTGTTTGAACGTGTTTTTCGTGGGTTTAGAATGTGTAAACGTTTGAGAATGAAACGGGATGATCAATTTATAGTTATAAATGGAAAATTTAAACGTTTGATTCTTGTTCATAGGTCTCGACGGTTACTCATCATAAATCCAATTAAAGCTCGATTATTGTTCGATATTATTGAAGGTAATACGTTACTATGCATGAAAAAACGTTTGCTATTATTAAAACGAGTTAGTGTGCCTTTAAAAGTGGGTTTATGGGGTCGCCGGAATCTCGACGGTCACTATTCCGGTCGCCAGAATCGAGAGAAGAGAGAAAAGGGTTTGAGTTTGTTTTAAACTTTGAACATTTGGCATAAACGGTCCCTCAAGTTAATTTGGTTAGGTTCTAATATGATTTGGTTTATTTTTTTCTATATAAAACTTAACCAAGTTACGTTAATTTAACCAAAGAGTTTCTAACACTTTATAAAACTTGAAATTTTCATAGAATCTTTTACGATTACGTTTTGGCATCCGCATTTGATCAAAACTTATACCCGTTCCATAATAAATATAAATAATAAATTTATTAGTTCGCTCTAAGATTAAATTTAAAAATGACGAAACTTACAAGGACTATTGAAGAAACAATAAGTATCACGGAGATTAAGACTAATCCTCGTGGGGTTTATACTTATGTTCGTCAAGATTAATCCTTTACCCAACCCGTTTGGTTAAACCCTGGTGAGGATTAGGAGTATGAGTGTGTGTGTGATGCAACGTAAATAAGAACAAGAGATGTAAGTGGTTCGGTCAAGTGGTGACCTACGTCCACTGTAACTAGCCGGATTGTTATTAATATTTGAGTATGAGGAATTACAAGAGAGAATGTACTAGGTTACAATGAGAATTTTCGGATCCTTTACCAAGGAGATATCTTCTTCTATTTATAGGAGAACTCATGGGCTTAGCTGAGGAGCCCATGAGGAGCAATCTTTCGTTGGGCCTGGTCAAGGCCAAAGTCCAAGGTCTTCTTCAGAAATGGCGGGAAAGTAATGTTACTGTGGATGACGTCACGTTGCAGCATGGCTGCTGCTCGAGGCGGACACGTGGCAGGCTGTGATTGGCGGACGGCGCCCCTGTCCTTGCTACAGTCGTTGACCATGCTTCTGACATCAGCAGGGGATGTCCGCTGTCACTGTAGACGACGGTATGGTGGAAGCATGGCTACAGCCATGCTGCCGTCCTTGTCAGTAGTTGTTGGACCACTTCTGCCACCTGTCGCTTGGTCATTGGCGCGTACACTGCCAGAGATCCTTGTGAATCTTCCTTTTGTTGTCTTCTGTACCTCGTAAGAAAGGCGGTGGGGGAAGATTCCGCGCGTGGTTGTACGCGCTTATCAGGTGCTGCCCTTGCTTATCAATTGTTACCTTTGCGCGCTTCCTTGCACACCTTGCAAGCAGCGCGCTGATGGATCCTCGCGCCGCCGTCTGGCGCGAGGATTCTGTCTTGTGGGGATAGGGACACCTCCTCCGCTTGGATTAGGCTCCCTATCCCTTCAAGTCCCCCTAGTCTAGGGCTTCTCCTGCTCTTTGTGAAGAGGAGGTGGAGCGCTGGACTCAAAGTATGGAGTCGCGGATGAAAGCTCATTTGCTGTTGTGTCTTGGGCGGAGAACGTCTTTTTGATTTTACATCAAATTTGTGCCTTGGAAGACGTTTGTCGCCATGACCTGTTAAGGCGCTGGGCGAGGAACGTCTTTTTGATTTTACGTCAAATTTGCGCCTTGGAAGACGTTTGTCACCATGACCTGTTAAGGCGCTGGGCGGGGAACGTCTTTTTGATTTTACGTCAAATTTGCGCCTTGGAAGACGTTTGTAGCCATGACCTGTTAAGGCGCTGGCGGGGAACGTCTTTTTGATTTTACGTCAAATTTGCGCCTTGGAAGACGTTTGTCGCCATGACCTGTTAAGGCGTTGGGCGGGGAACGTCTTTTTGATTTTACGTCAAATTTGCGCCATGTAGTTGCCCGCTTGTTGATGGTGAAAGCGCGTCAGCAGTTGTAATAAATTTTGAATCATTGGCATTTAATTTGTCTCTCATAAATGGGAGTTAAGGCGCCTGGAAGTCGAATGATCAGTTCCTTCCAGTGGAAGCCTGATGGTTGCTGACGAGTCCGTCCTCGTCTGCTGTGCCGACTGTTGGCTGTCACATCATTATGGTGCAGTTACCAACCTTTCGTCTGTGTCAGGCGCGTGTGTTGTCACGCGCTCCACTAGGTGCCTGAGTGGCTGTGATTGTGCCACGTGTCGTGTTGCACGTTTGATTTGTCAGACGCGTGAGCATTCACGCGCCTGCCAGTCTTTAATTTGGTGACATCTGCTGACACGTGTCAAGCATCCAGCGAGTAATGGCTGGATCATTTTTCCATGCTTGATCTTGGCCGTTCGATGGCGCATGTGACACGTGGCTTCATCCTAGCTCTCCATTTTGAAAAAGGTGTGACGGTTGCTTTTTCCAGATGGGTCCCACTGCCATAAATGCAGTGGGTATATAAGGGCATGAAGGCTTCCCTGAACGGTTACTCGTTCATTTGTTTGCCTTCATTTCTTTCAACTTCTCTCTTTTTCTTCAAATATTCCGGTGATCAGTTTGAAGTTTCCGTTGAATCTTCGAAGATTGTAGTCAATCTTGGAGATTTATTGTTGAAACTTCCCTCCGATCCTTGCTCTTTGCTTTGTTGTGTTCAAAGTTCTCTTAAATTCTTAATTTTTCTTTTGAAGATTCCGATTGATCTTCAAGTTTACCGGTGAATCTTCAAGTTCTCCGGCAGATCTTCAAGTTTTCCGATCATTTTTTCAGATTTTTGTAGCTTTTCTTTGACTTCTTTTATTTATAATGTCTGATGTTTCTGTTGCTGGGTCTCCCTCCGGTGAGGGTCTTGGGAAAGAGCCAGTCGTTGATGACGTGGAGGAAGAAGTGACGGTGGAGCAGGGGAAGATAAAGGAGAGGAAGCTGATGACCAACACATACTGTGTTTGGAGTCAAGATGCTTTCGACTAATTTTGCAGGATCTATGACATCCTGCCGGAGTGGGAGCCCACCTTACCGTCTCCGACGGACACTGTCCTCTCCGCGGGGACTGGTCAGCTTGCCCTCTATGAAGCCCACTTCACTAGGTGTGGGTTTCGCTTGCCTTGCACCCGCTTCCAGATTGACACTCTGGTGGCGTATGGTGTTGGGCCTACACAACTAACCGCCTTCGGGCTTCTGAGGTTAGTTCATTTTGAGGCGTCATGCCGCGCCTTGGACGTTGAGCCTACTGTTGAAAGGTTCAACGTCTTTTATTTTTTAGCGCGCGACAAGATGTGGTTCTCGTCTAAGCCGCGCCCGATGGTGACGCCCATGGCCACCCATAACCCCAAGTCATTGCACTGGGCGAAGGAGAAATTCTTCTTTGTCAAAAGGGGGGTTATTCCCATCAGTCTGCCGTGGAAGGTGATTGCAGACGGGCAGCGGGTGGCGGACATGCCTGTGCCCAAGGATTATAAGAAGCAGGCTTGGTTCACCACTCTTACCGCCAACGCCACCAAGTTGGAGTTTAAGAACTTGACAGAAGGTATTTTCCTCCTTCTGGGAGTGAGCCGCTTAGGGATTCGCGCAGGCAAAGAGCCCTACATTGCTCCAGAGGGTAAGTGTGTTTTCCCTTTGTATTTGGTTTGTTATGTGTAATTTTATTCTGACTGTTTTCTTGCGCAGGTGTGAGCAAGTTCCAATTCTATGCCGCTCGTCAAGAGAAGGGCATCAAGTGGAGGCCTGTGGCGGAGAGGCAAGTGTCTTGTCTGGAGGCGCTTGCGGACCGGTTTTTTTACCCGGATATGTCCGTTGCGTCGAAGCCCTATTATACCACAGGTGAGTCTTGTGAACTTTTGTTCTCTAGTCTTTTTGGCGATGATGCCTCTGACTCTTCAGTAGAGATTGTTGAGCCTCAGAAGGCGCCTGCGGGGCGTGGCCGTTGGAAGCACGCTCCGCGGAAGCATAAGTATGTTGTGAGACCTTTAACAGATTCTGACTCGGATTCTTCTGTTTCAGTAGGAGAAGCCGTGAAGGGGCGCCGTCGTCGGAAGGACGGGCCCGCGTCTGAAGATGAGGAGGAAGAAGAGGCCTCCAAGTTGGAGAAGAGGAAAAGGAGGCGCCCTGGACTGTTGAGTCTTTATTTTTGTACCCCTTTTTGGGTGGGGTATCATATGTGAGGGCCTTGCCCTTTTTCTTGGCTTGCTGCAAGAGTTTACGTTGGTAAATTGCAGCATTTTTGGTGTTCTGACGGAGGAGCCACTGGTCTAGGTCCTCCTCGGAGCTGGCACTGCTATCGTCGTCGGAGTCTACGTCTCGAACCTCAACATTTGGCTTTTCGAGCCTTGAGGTGGGTTGTTTGACGATAGTGTGTGGTGTTGTTTGGTTCTCCGGGAGTAGGGTGTTATCCTCTCCGGAGCGGTTTATGACAGCAGTACTAGGGTTGGGTTCAGCCATGGGTGGGTTGAAAAGATGAGTAAAAGAGCAGTTCTAACCGACGGATGGCGCCAATGAAGAAACAATAAGTATCACGGAGATTAAGACTAGTCCTCGTGGGGTTTATACTTATGTTCGTCAAGATTAATCCTTTACCCAACCCGTTTGGTTAAACCCTGGTGAGGATTAGGAGTATGAGTGTGTGTGATGCAACGTAAATAAGAACACGAGATGTAAGTGGTTCGGTCAAGTGGTGACCTACGTCCACTTTAACTAGCCGGATTGTTATTAATATTTGAGTATGAGGAATTACAAGAGAGAATGTACTAGGTTACAATGAGAATTTTCGGATCCTTTACCAAAGAGATATCTTCTTCTATTTATAGGAGAACTCATGGGCTTAGCTGAGGAGCCCATGAGGAGCAATCTTTCGTTGGGCCTGGTCAAGGCCCAAGTCCAAGGTCTTCTTCAGAAATGGCGGGAAAGTAATGTTACTGTGGATGACGTCACGTTGCAGCATGGCTGCTGCTCGAGGCGGACACGTGGCAGGCTGTGATTGGCGGACGGCGCCCCTGTCCTTGCTACAGTCGTTGACCATGCTTCTGACATCAGTAGGGGATGTCCGCTGTCACTGTAGACGACGGTATGGTGGAAGCATGGCTACAGCCATGCTGCCGTCCTTGTCAGTAGTTGTTGGACCACTTCTGCCACCTGTCGCTTGGTCATTGGCGCGTACATTGCCAGAGATCCTTGTGAATCTTCCTTTTGTTGGCTTCTGTACCTCGTAAGAAAGGCGATGGGGGAAGATTCCGCGCGTGGTTGTACGCGCTTATCAGGTGCTGCCCTTGCTTATCAATTGTTACCTTTGCGCGGTTCCTTGCACACCTTGCAAGCAGCGCGCTGATGGATCCTCGCGCCGCCGTCTGGCGCGAGGATTCTGTCTTGTGGGGATAGGGACGCCTCCTCCGCTTGGATTAGGCTCCCTATCCCTTCAACTATAATTGATACTTGCTAACATATGAGGGTGACGGTTGTCACACGGTTGTTGTTGTTGTTGTATATATCCGTATAGCTTAAAATGTAGTCTAAATATATAAAAAATATATCTAAATACATCGATACATAGGTGTTAGCTGTGGTTAAAAATTTAAAATTTAGAAAAATAGAAAAACTCATATAATGTGAAATGAACTTAGCATACTTTTATTTTGCATTAAAATATTTATAAGTTATAATTTTTTAATGTCTATATATAATATGAAATATTTAAAATACTAGAATAAATTCTTACGATCCAGTCCAGTTTTATACGATTGGTTTTCGGTATAAACCGTAAACCAAACCGTTCGTTGCAGTTTGAAAAATATTGAAACCGACCGACCAAAAGATAAGTAAAATAACCAACCGTGAAACCAAACTAGTGACCAGTTTGGACGGTTTCACGATTTGAAACCAAATCATGAACACCCCTAAGTGTGGTTCATTAGTCATTACCCTTCACTATCCCAACTCTTTTTTTTACTTTTATTTTTTCCAATGCATGTAATGTAATTTTAAAAAAATAAATAAATAAACTTTCATTAATAGGAAAAAACACATAACTTAAATGCAATCAATTCTAATAGGACTTGGGTCTCTCTCTTACGCAACAATTTTAATAGGAAAGATCCCTTTAATGATTTCTCTGGAAGCTTTTATACAGCTTGGAGCAGCAATGCACTTAACCTCTGTTGTGAAAATTGAAACAGCTTCATGCTTTTTACTTTACCAAGATACCAGGGTATTTCCTAAAAATTGGTACCCTCCTGATATGGACTTTGTTGTGGTTTGACAACCAGCAAAACACTGCTTGAATACCCTGATAGCTCAATATTTCCATTAGCAGGATACCAGATGCCAAGTTTGGCAACACATTTGAGGTATCTGAATATCCTATTCGCAGCTATTAAATGATTGTGGAAAATATGGCGGGAGTGCAAACAGTGACGATTAAATTATGCGTAATTTAATTATCATTGTTTGCACTCTAGCCATCCGAGCCATCTTGCCACGATTTTGTCTTTCATCTTTAGCACCACCGCTCGTTCTATAGGTGGGAGTTGATCGATTTCTTCAGTCATGATGTTAAACTCTTCCACTTTTTGTTTTTGACGATCCAACCGAAGCCGAGCCATTCCAGTTTCGGTCGCTTCTTCCTTTTCTTGTTTCTTCAACCGAAGCTTCTCCACTTCCAATTTATGAAATCTGAAGAATCTACTCATTAACTTTTCTAACTTTGTAACACTAGGTGATTTGTCTTTTAATGATGATTCCCTTTGTTGCTTTGTCCCTCCCGATGGGTCGATGCGCTTTTGGAGTTGGAATATCATTATTGAACTCGGGTTCATCATTAATATTGATGTTGCAATGTGCGTCCAAACCATCGGCATTGTAATCTCCCGACTCTGTCGTCTTAGTCCTTTTTGAACGTGACACTTCGTTTGGCAACAGAGCCCACTTCGGACAAACTTTCAAAATTTCCCACAGCCTTAGAAATGGAAAGGACCCATGCTTTGACTTATACTTTTCAATAGCCGCTATCAAACAGAAACATCACTTGAACTGCTTGGGCGATGGGCAAACACATTGTTGTAGTAACCCGCAAACCATCATATTCTTTTGTTCATGTCTCTATAATTCAAGCTAACGGAATGAAATTGTCGGTATGGCTTTCGTTGCATCAACACATGAAATTGGTCTATAACCTTATTTCAAAACCCATATCCTTTTTTGCGCGTTACCTACATTTTCATACAAATTTAATTACCACTTGGAAAATTTTAAGTAAAAAAATAATTGAAAAGATAAATAAACCTTTAATTGGATCTGCAGAAACATTAACCCACGCTCGTGCCAACACTTCCTCCTCAATTGGCGTCCATTGTATGCTTTCTCTCTTGCTGCTCGTTTCATCTTGCTTGTGTTCTCTTGTCAGTTGTTTCCCTTTGGTTTTCTTGAATTTTTTCATTGTGTTTTGGGCACAACTTCCATTTCATTGTTTTGGGCTAGGAAAGCGGCATCATGCTCGACTTCTTGGGATGGTTGTTGTAGGATTGTTTGTTATTGATGTTGCTGCATTTGCATTTGTTGTTGCATATGCAATTGAAACGCATTCAGAGCTTGACTAGAACCCACCCAGGAATAAATAGACTGACCTACAGGTGGTGTTTGTGGTTGGTTTGGATCCATCATAGTTTTTATAATTTTGTATTAGAATGTGTGTAGAATGGTAAAAATTGTATGAGAAATGGTGTATTTGAAAAGGTTAAATAATTAGAAAATGGTACTTAAAAAAAATTCTGATCGTTGCCATGTGACCGTAACGCCCCTCCAACGTTCCTTTTCTCCTCGTGGCCTTCGAGTAGCTTTCCACTGCCACCACGAACACCAGGGGCAGTGTTCATTTTGTGGCTACATCAGTCCACGAGCACCATGCTGATCATTCTTATGGTTTAGTATTTTTTTTTTCACTGTTAGATTATTGACACATCAACTCACAACTTCCATTCTTTTTAGTTAACTACACTCTTAAAGTTATAAATTGTTAAACAAGTTAAGGCTTTTTATAAATAAAAAACACCAATTTTTCTTCCAAAACAACACTACCAATGAAGTTATACCGGTTAGTGTTTAAGAATTAAGATTAAGGAGTTCAGGCCATAAACATTTTTTCACCTAAATAATGCGATGAAAACATGCTTGAACGAGTACACCCCACGTAACTCGTTTGTGACATGCAATACACGTTATTATATATAACAATTCTTGAACTTCTTATCAATAGTAGCTTTTGTCATTTTATGGTTTGTCTTTTTGTGTTTTTTTTTAACTTTTAACACCTATATTTTTTTTATCTTTTGCAAATTTGTGTAAATACTTTTGGTTTTTTTGTTTTTATCTTACGTTTCGGTCTAAATTTTGTCAGTTAACACGTTGCAACTTGCGTATATGGTTTAATGTTTTTACATCTATTTTTCCTCATTTAACCCCGTACCAATGCTAGATCATAGGTCGAGCTGGTTATTCTTTTCTATTTTTTACGTTTCGATCTGCGTTAACATGCCACAACAGACGTGCATGGTTCAAAGTTTTTACGTTTACTTTTCATTAGGCTTATGTTTATATACATTTTGGTGTAAATTTTGTTCGAATAACTTGTCTTTCCTATATAACGACATAACTTTTTCCACGACATTTGAATATACCGTCGTGACGTGTAATTTTTATCATCACATTCAGCATTTACGTATTTTTATCTACGTTTCGAACCCGCTGCGGAGCGCGGGTCATAACCCACTAGTTTAACTTATGTTACATTAGCCAATGTGAGGCTAGCTCACTTGTTAAAAGCTCTTGTCTTTAGTAGGGAGGTCTTGAATCAATCCCAAGTAAGGTGATAATTTCATGTAATTAAGTAGGGAATGTAAATTGTGTACTAGTAGACGTTAAGAAAAGTTAATAGGTTCACATGACACGTTTATCAAAATGATGTA
Source organism: Ambrosia artemisiifolia (assembly GCA_032199755.1). NCBI lineage: Eukaryota > Viridiplantae > Streptophyta > Magnoliopsida > Asterales > Asteraceae > Ambrosia > Ambrosia artemisiifolia. Next base: position 27,847,416 of record CM063516.1, on the reverse strand, counting down.
GTTTTATTGAATTATAAATAATTAAATACAGTTAACAATTTATATAACTTCTATTTTATCAACTTAATTGTGTCTCATTATTTCTGTACCATGTTTAGTAACCGTGTTAAGTAGACCTGGCAATTTCAGCCCATCTAGTTGAGTTTGGGTTGTTTTGAGTTTAAAATTTGACCTTGTGGGTTAAAATGGGTTTAGTATAATTTTCAAAGGGGTTAGGATGGGTAATTTTAATTGTAAGAAATAAGTAAGTGGGTCAGGATGGATATATAAAAAAACAAATGGGTCAGGATGGGTATTTTTAGATAACCATATACAAATCTGAATTAAAACTCACCCAACAACTAAAACGTTGATGCCTCATAGAAATCAATGTCATTAAAAACAAAAAATTATATCTTTTGCATTTGTTGATAACCCCGGTTGGTTCGAAACCGTTTGGGTCGCTAACGGGCCCGGTTGAGTCGAAACAGTACGGGTCGCTATGGGACGGGTCAGGTTGAAACGGTCTGGTTCGTTACCGGGCCCGGTCGGGTCGAAACGGTCCGGGTCGCTATCGGGCCCGGCCGGGTCGAAACGGTCTGGGTCGCTACGGGACGGGTCAGGTTGAAACGGGTGGGTTGTTACCGGGCCCGGTCGGGTCGAAACGGTCCGGGTCGCTATCGGGCCCGACCGGGTCGCTACGTGTCACACCCTCAAATTTCCACCTGCGGAGTTCTACCGCGAGGCGTGTGACACACCAGGATCCAAGTCAACAGTCACAATAAACAACACTATATGATAAAATACGTAAAATAAAAACATTTAGTTTCATAACATAAACCAACAACGGAAGCTATTTAAAATCTTGATTACAACTCTAAACAACGTGAATGAAGTCTGAAAGTACTGAAAACATGAAAGTATAATCCTAGACGCCAAGTGAGACTCCGTGCGCCTAAGTCCGATGCTGCTACCTTAACGACCTGAGAAAAACATGCTAAAAACGTCAACATATAATGCTAGTGAGTTCACAGGTTTTTGTGAAAAGCAACTTAGTTAGTTTCAAAGAATATTCCAAAGTAGACCAAACCATACGTAAACCGACCAAAATAATACTACACAAAGAATGTCATCCAAAATGAATACCTGTCACTACTACGATTGGAAAACCATTACTGGACACGAATACATGCATACAAGAATACTACCTGCCCGAATACAAGAATACAAGAATACTCTAAGAGACAACATGCACCCGTCCGACCTCCAGTCGACGAGTGGGGCCGGTCACGCCCAAATAGATCTATCCATATTTCCCCCGTTGTGCAACCACCGCACATTCATGGTTTTCCCCGGGACTTTAACAAATCGTATAGCAACCCAAAAGAATATCCTAACGCATAAAGAATTCAAGAATACCAATACGTAATACCATATAGTAACCAACGACTACCTTGTAAACTTTACCAATCCGAGTACTTAGCAAATCATAGGTTTTATGAATACGAAAACGTAAGTTGACACACCTTTTATGGATACGAAAACGTAAGTTGACACACCTTTTATGAATACAAGAACGTGAGTTGACACACCTTTTATGGATACGAAAACGTAAGTTGACACACCTTTTATGAATACGGAAACGTAATTTGACACACGTTTTATGAATACAAGAACGTGAGTTGACACACCTTTTATGGATACGAAAACGTAAGTTGACACACCTTTTATGAATACGAAAACGTAATTTGACACACGTTTTATGAATACCAGTACCCAGCATGTTTTCTCCCCCGAAAGCAAAACCAGTAAAAAGTGGGGCCGTGAACTCACCTTAGATTGCGTTCTTCTTAATAAACCACAGACAATGCAAATGACAGCCCTAGTATCGGCAACCTATCATCGAATGCATATGAGTACCCGAACCATTGACCCGCAGGTCAAATAGTCCCCAAGTGTCCAGACCATAACCAGGTTCGTTTGAAAACACGTTGACTGTTAAACTGACCAAACGTACAAGACTCGACATCCCATTGGTGACCCGAGATTCCACGTGTTCACCTCATACTCAAACATACACAAATCATGCAACTTAGTACTTAACATGTGTTAAAGTTCAACGAGTCTAACACATGGGTCAAATAATGCACAAACAAGTCCATACACGTGTTACTATGTTACTAGGCATGTCACGGGGTTCCTATCATGTTCCTAGGTGTCAAATCGGGTTTCGGAATGTCAAAATACACTTATAACAGCAGTACACGCGATTAGGAACTTAGCATGCAATTAGGAAAAGTCAACATGTGATTAGGGATGGTCAACAGGCAATTACAGAGGCTAATCGCCCCTTATTATAGGCGATTAGGCCTATCCATGTGCTTATCAGGCGATTATGGTCATAAGACATGCAATTCAGGGCTTAACTAGTGATTAGGATCACAATCGCATGAAATGAAGGCAATTATGCCCCCAATCGCCTATATGAATGCGATTAGACCCCCTTATCAGGCGATTGGGCTCCCAATCGCCTATAGCATAGGCGATTAGGGTCCCCAATCGCCTTCAGCAGAGCTGTTCCGGTTTTTCGTGCGTTTAACCCTCCAGATCAGATCCGAAACATGTGTAAACACCCAATAACAATCCTAACACATTAACAAACATATTTCAAGTAAAACCCCTAAGTTTTCATCATTCTAACAGTCCCGAATGCGAGCGTTTTCCCAAAATAGCAACTTAACATGTAAACATCACATCAACATGCAAGAACTTGCCCTAAATAGCAAATATCCAGATTTAATCACATAACCACGTTGTCCGATAGCATCCTACTGCTCTAGCATCATCCTAAAGCAAACCCTAACATCAAACAACCAACAACACACCTCATAGCATCCTTAATCATTCAAAATCCTTCAAATGGGTCAAAACATCAAATATCATCAATACACAACCAAAACCATCCAAACTCCTAGGACATCATCATACTAACTTGTATCAGCCATAAACATCATAACAACACAAAAACAATCATGTTTCAATCCTAAAAATCCTACCTTTAATCACATATAACACATATAACACACATAAAGGTGTGGGTTTGTTTAAAAACGGTTTTAAATGGATTTTCAAAGATAAAAACATTTATAAGTCAGGTCTGGACGTTTAGGGAGTAAAATATAATCATTTGAAGGTTTGGGTTTGAAGAACACACCTTGGTTTTAAGAGGAAATGATGGAATAAGCTTGGAAATGGTTGTTTTGCTGTAAAAACGAGTTCCAGAGAGTGTTTGTGTGTTGGTATGGGTTATGGGATGGCTAGGGTTGCATAAATGGTGTTTTGGAGGTCAAGGGTGGTATTTATAGGCGTTTCTAGTCGTCAGGTGCAGTATAGGCGATTATGCAGCTTTATCAGGCGATTAGGGCTGCTAATCGCCTTCACTAACATGCGATTAGCCCCCAATCGCCTATAACAAAGCCCAATCGCCCTCATATATTGCCTAATCGCCCTCCTGAAGGCTATTAGGGCTTCCTTATCGCCCTCAGGGCCTGGTTCGGTGTATTTGGTGCGTTAAACTCCGTTTTAACATATGTTAACACGTTTTCACATACCGACAAGTCACATAATGATTATAAACACATAATGCATGGAAATAAACACGTTCACACTCGTTCACCAATTCCCGGGACTCGAGACTTGCGTGTGTTAAAACCCCAACGATGTACGACTCGACTCGATTGACCCTGTTATGTGTAACGTATGCGCGACTCGCTAAGGTAGACTTACTAAGTTTTCAAAAAGTTAGTTACCGGAAGTTTCCGGGTGTCACACTACGGGACAGGTCAGGTTGAAACGGTTTGGTTCGTTACCGGGCCCAGTCGAGTCGAAACGGTCTGGATCGCTACCGGGCCCGGCTGGGTCAAAACGGTCCGGGTCACTACTGGGCCCGGCCGGGTCGAAACAGTCTGGGTTGCTACGGGACGGGTCAAGTTGAAACGGTCTGGTTCTGATTTCAACATTGGGCTGGAGAGCTCAACATTAACAGCTTTGAGGGATTTGAGTTCTGTACTAAATGATCAAAACAAGCATACGTAAGTTATCTTTTTAATTTGAGCTTTTTATACAATTAGGTAATTAGTGTATCAACTTTTAGTAGAACGACAGTCACGTTGTTTTGATTAAACATTGTAGGTCAAGTACAGGGGTGACATGATCAAATTGCACGGATCAGATATCAGCCAACATCCTGATGATCTTGATGTGTGGACGAATGTGGCAAGAGGTAGCAGGGTCCGGATGTTTGGGATAGGATCTTCGGATCCTCATTTTGTGGTAATTGGGAAACCGTCTACATCTAGATCTGCATCATATTTTGGTGGCCTAATGTCGCAAGAGGAGGTATCCTTTACTTCTCTAATTAAAGATTGCACTTTGTTCTTTTAGTATTAGGCACTGTCAAAGTTAGCTTTTGTGGGATTCATCTTTTGAATTATCAAATATTAACTAAGCATGCTAATCATACTTAATAACCTAAGAATAAGCTTTTTAGTAATTAGGATAAGATTTTTAGAAAACCGAAATTGCATAAAAAAGGACAGATGTTACAACATTTATTTCTATCATTAAAATTGTTTATTTGTTCTGTGCATCTAACCTGCAAACTGCCAAGGGAATCTTGTGTAAAAATTATTTTGTTACTTAGTCTTTGTTTGGTTTGTGGGTCTTTTTAGGAGACTTTAATGAGGTTAGATGCATAGACGAAAGGGTAAATTCAGAATTTTCAGCTCCGAATGCGGCGGTGTTTAATTCGTTTATTGTGGAAGCCGATTTGTTTGAATATAATATGGGAGGTCATAGATTTACGTACATGTCGGGTAAGGGGGATAAGTTGAGCAAATTGGATCGGTTTCTAGTGTGTAAAGAATTTATGGATACATGGCCGGGCGCTAGTCTCTCAGCTTTATCTCGTTTTCTCTCTGATCACTGCCCGCTGGTGCTCTCTTTGAAGCGGTCGGATTTTGGTCATATCCCGTTCCGGTTTTATAATTCCTGGTTGGAATTGCCGGGCTTTGTGGACTTTGTTAATAATACTGCAGGTTACTTCCAGTTTTTTGGGCCCTCAGACCTCGCCTTAGCTGCAAAGTTGAAATGGTTGAAGGGTCACATTCGGGTGTGGGTCAACGCGGAAAAGAAGCGCAGGGAGGAAAAAGTCTTGGAATGTAGAAAATCTGTTGAAGAAATTGAATTAAAAGCGGAATCTGGGGTATTATCTGCTGATGATTTGGAGCTGCGTTTGAATGCGAGAAAGTTGTTATTAGAGGAGGAGCGATTAGAGTCCAAGATGCGCACCAGAAGTCGAGAGTCAAGTGGGCGTTGGATGGGGATGAGAATTCAAAATATTTTCATAATATAATCAAGATGAATTCGGCTTCTAACAAACTCCATGGGGTGAAAAATGGTGACACGTGGATTAGTGATCCGGTGCTAATCAAAGACTATACTGTTAATTTTTTTACGGAAAAGTTTAGTTTTAAAGGTGGGCCGCGGCCGGTATTTGTATGCCCAGGCATCCCATCTTTGTCCCCTGTTGAGGTGGAGACTTTAGATGCGCCTTTCACGCTGGATGAAATTACGAGGGCGGTCTGGGATTGTGACGGGGGGACCAGACGGGTTAAATTTCACTTTTATTCGGAGATTCTGGCCGGTTTTAAAGCAGGATTTTTTGAAGTTGTTCGAGGAGTTCTACGAAAACGGTTTTATTAGGGATGGGTGTTTTTCGGCGTTCATAGCATTAATCCCAAAGGGACGTGACCAGGTGACTCTTTCAGACTATTGCCCTATTAGTTTGGTGGGTATTATTAATAAGGTCCTTTCAAAAGTGTTACTCATTCGGTTAAAACCTTTTATGAATCGACTTGTTTCCGAGGAGCAAACGGCTTTCCTTAGTGATCGAAACATTCTTGATGGCCCGTTGATTCTTAATGAAACAATTGCCTGGCTAAAGAAATCGAGGCTGAATGGATTATTTTTTAAAGTTGATATTGAGAAAGCGTATGACTCTTTACGGTGGGATTTTTTGGAGGATGTCTTGTCTCAAATGAATTTTTCTAGTAAGTGGCGCGGTTGGTTAATGTCTATTGTTCAATGTTCTCGTGCCTCGGTGTTAGTAAACGGTTCGCCCACAAGTGAGTTCTATTGCAGGCGTGGACTTCGCCAAGGTGACCCACTTTCCCCTTATTTATTTATCCTTGCTATGGAAGGTCTCACTCGGATTATGAGACGGGCGACTATGTTGGGGGTATTTCATGGCATCAAAGTTGGGGGTACGGGACCGGTTATTACTCATTTCATGTATGCTGATGATGTAGTCTTCTGTGGGGAGTGGTCCTTGATAAACGCTTTAAATTTAAGGAGACTTTTGAGGGGATTTTACTTGATTTCTGGCCTAAGAATCAGTTCCAGGAAGACTTGTATATTTGGGGTTGGCGTGGCAGAAGGTGATGTAGATAACATGGCCTCGGCTCTAAGATGCTCACGTGGTAATTTACCATTGACCCACCTTGGTGTTCCAATTGCTTCGAACATGAACTTGGTAAGAAGTTGGGACCCGATTGTCGACAAATTCAAGAAGCGTATGTCCACATGGAAGACTAAAACACTTTCCTATGTGGCCGGATTACTTTGTTAAAGTCCGTTTTGAGCTCTTTGCCTTTGTATTTTTTTACGTTGTTCCGTGCCCCTATTCAAGTAATCAATTCACTTGAAAGGTTACGGAGGCGGTTTTTTTGGGGAGGGGTTGACATGGAGGATAAGATGAGCTGGCTAGCTTGGGACAAAGTAGTGGCACCGGTTAAATATGGAGGAGTTGGCCTAGGCTCCCTAAGAGACGCAAATGTGAGCCTATTGTCAAAGTGGTGGTGGCGTTTTAAAATAGACCAAGCTTCCCTTTGGCGAAAGGTTATATGGTCAATCCATGGAAACACTAGAGGCTGGACCCACATTCCGGTTAAAGTATCGATTGGTGGCACGTGGAAACAAATAGCGGCTATTTCGGGTTTACTTGAAAGCTCTAGTAATGGTTCACTGCAGGTTGTAAAAGGTATTGTTGGGAATGGCCATTCGGTTTTGTTTTGGTATGATTATTGGTTAGCGGATGTGCCAATGAAGACCAAGTTCCCTCTATTGTTTGCTCTGGAAAAGGAAAAATTATGCTATGTTTCAGATCATATTCAGGAGATGGGTCAGCAGCATAGGGAGGTTACATGGGACTGTAGGCGCAATGTTTTCTCCCCTGCGGAACAGCAGCAGCTGGCTGAATTGAATTTGCTGCTGTCCACCGCTTCATTAGGTTCGGGTCAGGACTCATGGACATGGCTGTTAGGGGACTCGGACTTCTCCGTTAAAGGCGTCAAGAAGTGGCTGTTCGAGGCAGGTAATGGACTTCCCGTTTCCTCTTTCCAATGGTGTAATTGGGTACCGAAAAAAGTGGGGGTTATTGCGTGGCGTGCCGCTCTAAATCGTCTTCCAACGATGGACGCTTTGGTTCGGCGCAACATTCAGGTAGAGTCACAAGTTTGCAAGGCCTGCGATGTAAGTATTGAATCGGTGGAGCACTTCTTTACGGGTTGCCTGGTTTACTCGGAAGTATGGCAACTTGTCTTCACTTGGTGTAATGTTCCAAGTATGTTCGCTTTTCACGTGAATGATATTTTATCATACCATTTGACGGCCAAACAAGGAGAACAAGTTAGGAAGGCGTTTTACGCGGTTGTTTTGACGACTTTTTGGAGTATTTGGTGGGCACGTAACGAGTTGGTCTTTAGTCAAAAACAAGTTTCGATTCGGAAGATAATAGAAGAGATCAAGATTATGAGCTTTTTATGGATTACGAGTCGGGCAAAGATGACGGGTATGTCGTAGGATGCTTGGTGCAGATTTGAAGCGGTTAGAATGGTTTAGTCTTTGGTTGGGTGTGTTTATTTCCTGTTCGACTGTATAATTTTCTTTTTTCGGTTGTTTTCAGGATTGTTTCTTGCTAGTTCCTTGCTAGCTCGGTTATAAATAAAGTTTGTTTGGCCGTTAAAAAAAACAGTTTAGTTTGTTATACCAACTATTAATGTTTTTTTATTGATCATTGACTGCATTTGAACTATAATACTTTGGGTCCATATTAATTAATTAAGGTGTAATTTCGGTTAAATAGTAGCTTAGGAACCACATTTAAACTTTAAATATTGTTACTTGTTTCTGAGCTACTTGACAAAGAAGAACAAGAGCTTGTGCCATAAAATTGGCACACTCTACACGAGGAAAATAGACATGAGGTAAAAATGTTGAAAGCGTTCCTACCAGTGCTCACCTCTTTGATTTGTCAAATATTATTATGTATTGTGTCAACAAAGATAAACATTATTTGTGGGTTTTCGTTATTTACTTATTAGTATACCAAGTACATTTATAACATTTCAAGATTTTTAGGTTCAAAAAGTACGAGCCGAAATGGAAGAAGAACTAGAAAATGAAAGGAAATCAAGAAACGAGTTGGAAGAATGAGTGCGGCGAATGGAACAAATGGAAAAAGAACGCAAGGAAAATGAAGAAAGGAGGCAAAAACAATTTGATGAGTTTATGAAAAACATTCAGCCTCCCGGTAGTAATTACTAGTAGTTTTTTTTTTTAATGTTCTTAGTTTATATGTTAAGAATTTTGGTTTTGTAATGAAAACATGTTTTGAATTTAAGATATTGTGTTTCATTAAATTTATAAAACAGTTTTGAATTATTTAGATTTATTATCATGTTTTGATTAGATTTATTATCATGCATTTTTTAACAGGATAAAAATTTGGGTATTTTTTTAGTTTTGTACTTTAAAGTGTATGTAACACCCCAAAATCATCCATTACGCTTAATTACGCCATTAGCGTGACTAGCAAAATAATAAAACGAGGCTAAACTCATTACTAGAAACTATTCTAGTTAATGTTACAATCTAAAAATGAACTCGAGACTAAACTTGAGGGGCCTTGGTTGCTAATATGATAAAGAGGGCTTTATTTATAAAAATAAATCAATAAAAACACACACATAGTGTGTGTGTGTGTGTCATGTGTGATGATCAGGAGATCATCTCCTCCAACAACCAAACCCTAAACCTCAAGCTCAATCCAAGCCAAAATCAAGGGGCTTTCAGTGCATGAGCAAGAAACGGGTCATATAGGCCCTAAAGAACATCAAGGTACCTTTTACTTGGTAGAAATTGATGTTGATTTTGTTTATGATCTTGATGAAATTCTAGGGTTTTAATAAACGTGAATTTCTTAGTCTCTATGGTCTTCTAGGTGTTAGTATACATCAAGGAGACTATAAAAACGTGGTGAATCATGATAGCTTGTTGATTCATGAGAAATCATGATTATGTGATATGAGTAAGTAATGGGTTTTTACCCTAATCATGAACTACACTAGTATGTGGAATAATCTTGCAATTTCTATGCGATTAGTATCATGTATGTGTGTTAATTGTTGAAATGATCATGTGTCAATGGTTAGCTAAGCCATGGCGGAATCTAGAAAGTCTTGAACACCTAAAACTAACATGATGAAGATGGTGCATATGAGGTGTTCGATAAAATGCTTGAATGAGGAAACAAATGTGTAAAACATGTATGAACAGGAAAACTAGAAATGTAATGTTGAGCTTGAGGTAAAATGAATACATGATGCCATGGATAATGAAAGAAATCCATAATATGTGTTCTAACAAAAACAAGGTTTGACATGTCCCTAAGTAGGTACAAGAACTAGGGATGTAAACGGGTCAAAACAGAAGCAAGCTCAATGCGTATGGAAGCAAGAACAAATATGAGGTAAGTAATACTTACACTACTAGTCTACAAATACAACTCTTGTATTGATATAAGTGTTTAGACTTTGAAGTGGGACAAAGGTATGACCTCAAGGGGTGAAACCTATTAATCGGGTGATTTATGCGAATTCATGTCACAACAAAATTCATAGTCATAAATGAGTCATATAGTGTTGATCAAATGATGAAAATCGTCAATTGGGTCAACCAATAAAGCCATGTGGTAAACAAGAGTCTAAACTCAGGTTTTGGATAAAAATCACATGAATAAAGAAGTTATGTAATCATGAGTCTTAACGGGTCGGATGGGTGATTCCTCACCATTCGAACCCGACATTAAAAGCCGGTTATCTAAGATTTAAGAAACTTGGGGATAACGGGTCAAATGGTAAATGCATTACCATTGAGTCCCAAGAGACTAATGTGGTCAATCTAGAGTGTATGCAGGAGGACACTTGAAAATTGGGCACTCGTTGCCTAAGTAATCCATATGGGTGCAAGGTATGGGTCAACGCCACCCGGTAAGTTCGTAGCTAAATGATGCCTTCGGGCGAAACAACGTGGGTGCTAAAACTACTCACAAGAAGTGTGGGTGCCAATCAAGTAAGTTATTTCCATAACTATGTCTAATGCGCGCTAATGCGCTTATAATTGACTAAATATGAGAAAACTAGAGAAATGGTGGAAATCTAAGTCCGAAAGGACTTAGCGGTTTTTAAACAAGTCATCAAGTCGAAACCAATGGGTTTGAATCAAAAGTGTCGCCATAGATGGCTAAATTTAAAGATTTGGCTATAAAAGGGCGTTTTGGGAATTTAAAGATTTACTAAAGGTTAAATCTAAGAAACGAGTCATCATGACACATAACGGACAATGCTTTTAGTTGAACATGTTTCCAATGAGTTGACAATATGATTTAAATGCCTTTGTTGTGCTTAAAAAGTGTCTTGTAGAGTCCAAGGCCTTAACAGGTCGATTTGGGGTGAAAAACATGTAAGTAATAATTAAGCCGAAAAGGGTTATAAACCATCATAAACGGGCATCTTTCAAGCCCAATAAAGGGTATCAAACAAGTCCCCAAGTGCCCTTAGGAAGGGCCTTGAACTTGGTTTAAAAACACCCAAAGGTTGGGGAAAAACAAGCAAGGAAACAGAGGGTGTTTGCCCAGACCAGAGGATTGTTTAGACCAGAGGAAAAATGAGCAGAGGATGTTTGCTCAGACCAAAGGATTGTTTAGACCAGAGGAAAAATGAGCAGATGATGTTTGCTCAGACCAGATGATTGTTTAGACCAGATGAAATGAGCAGAGGGTGTTTGCTCAGATCAGAGGATAGTTAGACCAGAGGAAAAACTGAGCAGAGGGTATTTCCTCTATTATTGACAAATCACTAACCATTCTTTGTGTAATGGTGCTAGGTATTCATGTGGCGGGACTTGCGGAGCAAAGATCAAGTCGCGAGAAGAACTGAACACACCTGAATGCTCAACTAGCTTCCGCATTTGAAGTTCCCGATTAAAACGCAAGCTTTAGTACATGTTTTTAGTAAATCTAATTATAAGAAAATTTGTTGGGACCTATAATATAGAAATCATAATGGGTTGAGTTTCATAAATATCAAAGATCGAAATCGGGAGTGTTTACTCATTAGGACCAAAGCCCGTAAGTTCAAATGTTAATCGCGTGTTTATGGGTTAGAGTCTTACAGTGTAGGCGTCGGAAATCCGTTTGAAAAAAGACACGGTGTTTTCGTTGGAAATGCCTCATGTTTTGCTGAAAATGTGTAGGAAATATGTTCATGTTTTGTCGGAAACGTGTAGGAAAGATGAAAAAGTAAAGAAAAGATTTGTTGGAAATGCGTAGTAAAATAGTATTATTAAAATAAATTGAAAATATATATTTCGTTGGAAATGCGTAGGAAAGTTCTGACGGCACAATTGTGTTGGAAATGCGTTGTAATTTTTTTCCGACGAGGGTCATACCTACCATAGTATTATGTCGGAAATACGTAGGAAAACACCATTTCCTACACATTTCCGACGAAAATTGGCGTAGGAAACCTATCAGTTTTCTAGTAGTGTTAGTTAACAAAGGTTCATTGTCGGCCAATACATTGAAAGTTGGGATCGTTGTTAGGAATTTTTGAAGTACAGGTTATTGTTGGCCAATGGGTGAAAGTTTGGATTATTAAAATCCAATACCCCTTTATTTTTTTTAAACATATCTAACATAACATGATGCTTATATTCAACTATTTAATTTAATAGACTATTTATACTTTATATGATACTTAAATATTTATCGAAATTAGTTATGCGTTATTCGGTTCTTGAGTTTGGTTCGACAGGTCTAACTAGTGAGACGGTAAAAAGTCGATTCGGTGATTGGTTCGGCTATGAAAACATTATTATATATAACATTTGTTGACCACCTTAGCAATAGTAACTAACGGAGTTGACCGTTAGTTACTATTCAACTCCGTTAGTTACTATGCAACTCCGTTAGTTACTATTCATCTCCGTTAGTTACTATTCAACTTCGTTAAGTTACTATGCAACTCCGTTAAAATAGTACTAACGGAGTTACTATTGAACTCCGTTAAAATAGTACTAACGGAGTTACTATTTAACTCCGTTAGTTACAATTCAACTCCGTTAAAATAGTATTCAACTCCGTTAGGTTGCTTTTCAACTCCGTTAACTTACTACTCAAGTCCGTTAAGTTACTATATTCAACTTCATGACTATCAAACTCCGTTAAGTTGCTTTTCAAATCCGTTAATTTACTATCCAACTCCGTCAACTTATACTACCTAACACCGCCAAATTTTACGTCTACTTTTGGATTGCTTTTTACTGTTCCATACACCGGCGATGTGCGCTATTGGTGTTACTTCGCATGGTTGTTCGCCTTAGCACACCCAAAAGTCCGTTCCCGCGCGCGTATGTTGACCATCTTAGCAATAGTAACTAACGGAGTTAACCGTTAGTTACTATTCCATTACCCGCTGCACGCCGCAACGCGCGCGGAAAAAAACTACTTAAGTATAGATTGAGATTACAAAAAATTGTCTCATTCCTATTTTCTAACCCATTGACATCTCTAATCATACATCTTAAAAACATGATAATGTGCTAGTTCAAAGTTAAAGCAAAATACTTAAAAAAAAAAAAAACACAAAATGGTACAAGGTCAAGAAGAAATTAAATTTTGTCTATCTTTGTAACTCTAGAACAAAAATAATTTATAAGTTATATTTAAGTATTCCAATGAGTTATGCATACTCATGTTATGACCCCGAGATATATTTAATTTTTAAAAGACTTATTTTGCTATGAAAAAGCGCAAATACAACTTGTTGCTCATTTATCTTATATTTTGATGCATTAAACTTAGGAATGAGCATTTTTTTCATGAGTACCTATACTCGTACCCATACCGGTACCGGTACCCCAACCCGTATCAATTTTGGGTACTCGGTATAAGTATCGGTACCCACTTTTATTGATTTTGGTTATTCGGTAGTTTCGGTATCGGTACGAGTACATGTATGAGTGTGGGTAAAAATGGTACGTGTACCGAATTCTATATACTAATGAATTTGAAAATATGTTTGACTTCGTATTATGGTATTCGTATCAATTTTACATATTTGGTACATGTACCATATTGGTACTCGTACCAATTTTATCAATGTAAGAGCGCTCAAGAAAGAAAAATAACAAAGTTGTAACAAAATGGATACCATACCGAAATACCGGTACCGATACTCGTACTCGTACCCGTACCATACATATATATTCGATACGGTACTCGGTATCCACTTTTGTTCAAATTTTGTACCGATATTTTCGGTATGGATACAGGTACAACATTTTAAAAGTCCATAACTTTTTCATGCTATATTATTAATAAAAATACACCATAAAAACAAGCATTTTATCCTCTTTCATTTGTATACCATATTGCTATAGTTTTTTTTTGTTGGTTGATAACTTGCGTGATTATCAGGTATAAGTTGCATGATTATTTGTTTAGATATACCTTGCGTTATTATTTGATGATGGACAAAAATACCCTTTTGGTTAATGCCACGTATCGCACTTTGGGCCCTTCTTATCCTTTATCCTTTATACGTTAAAGGTTTTTGTACATTATCTTTACCATTTTTCATTCTCATAGGACTTTCACGGATGTTTACAATCAAGTAACTACTTGCATTGGAAAAAAAAAATATCTACTGTTAATAGAACTCAACTTTTTAAAGGAAACAAATGCTGTTTAGGTTAATTCTGCATTAAAAAATCCGAAACTAAAACTTGGGTCCCATGGACTTAATCCAGTGCAATCAAGATAGATTATATAAGGATATTTTTTTTGCATTATCTCAAATGAGTTCCACTCATATTTACAATCTAGTAACTAATTCCATTGAAAGTTTGAAATTAAATTAAGTTGATAATTTAAAGGGAAACAAATTTTATTTAGGTTAACTCGATCTACATAATATTTTTTATATAAAAAAAATAGCTTATATTAATCACACTAAAACTTGGGCCCCAAGGACTTGATTCCCCTGTATATAAGAATCTATGACCCTAAGTATTTTCATTGATATTTAGAACCTTTTACCTCTCAAAAACACAACCTTCTTCATACATCCCTCCGATCCTTAACCCTATTTCGGTAGAATGGATTCAGAGCTTTCTACCGAGATGATCATGGAGATTGTGTCACGAACATCGTTAAAGACTCTAGGCGTCATGCATTGTATGAACAAAGAATTTAATAAACTCGCATACGAATCGTATCTTCTCGACCTATGCAAGAAAAGAAAAAAGATAGTGTCCGGTTTTGTCATACAAAATATTAAAAGAGGTTGCATGTACATCAAAAACTTTGCACCATCACCCGAATCGGACACTCTTGATCTTCGTTTTCTGCCGCGTAATGCTCATATTCTCGCAACATCGGAGCAAGGAATGGTGGTTTTTAAGAATCTATCGGATCATGGGAAAGATGTGTACCATGTTTGTAAACCTGCCACTAAGCAGGTTATGGAATTGCCGAATCCCGAAGATGTTCATACAGAACACAAGTTTGCGATTGTGGTGATGGGTTTGAAGCCATTACATTATAAGATCATTAGATTTTCTTTTCACAGGTAAGTCTCTCGTCCTCTCTATATTGGTTTGAATGTTAACATGATCGTCAAAACTAATGTATGCATTAAGTTTTACTAAGAGTTAGTGTACCGAAACAAGAAATTTTTGTGATTCAAGAATGTGATTGAATGTTGCATGCTTGTTTATTTTTCAAGTGTAAACTATAACAATTCAAATATATATGTGTAGTGACCTAGCTACGTTTCTTATAATTTGTTGCAGTGTTTCGAGACGGTGGCGAAAGCTCTACGGAACGTATCGTTGTGACATATTTGACTCAATGACTTGGGAATGGCGATCGCTAAAGCATGTAATGTTGGCTTACTGTGTTTCCATAACCAACCCACAACCAATTACAAAAGGCGGTTCGATATACATGTTGTTAACAAATAATCACATCTTAAAGTTGAATGCGCATTCTGAAAAATGGAAAGTGTTGTCGTCTCCTATTCCATATGATGAATCAAGGACATCCGCGGTCGAACTCATAAAGTATGGCGGAAGATTGGGGCTGGCTTGTAAGCCACCGAATGCAAATGGTTGTTGGGACATTTGGGTTCTTACTAAGGACGGATTGTGGGGGAAAGAAGGTGGTGTTGTCGTTGGAAGTGAAAGCGAAAGGGAGTCGCTAAAGGCGTTATATGATTCGGATACAAGCGTTATGGTGGATCGTGAGAGATTCCTATATTATAGGTTTAAACAAGCTGGCAATAACATGATCAAGAAGGTGGTATTGAATGACACCCCTTATGAAATATTCTCCTTCCGGTCAGATTTCGAGCCGATCGAATTGATTTGATGCATTCACAAACTGATCAACAATGGTCTTTAGTATTGTTTGTTTTAGACTTGGATGAAGATACATAACATGTGGGTATATATAGCTAGATTTTTATTTTTGCTACAAGATTTTTTATTTAATTGTTGGTGTTATGAACTACTAAACTAGTATTCAGAAATTAAAATAAGATAGAACTTGCAAGAGACGTAAATGGTCACAAGTAGAGCTGGCAATTTCAATCCATCTAGTTTAGTTTGGATTGTTTTAGGTTTAAAATTTGACCTTGTGGGTTAAAATGGATTTAGTATAATTTTCAAAAGGGTTAGGATGAATAATTTTAATTGTAGAAAATAAGTAAGTGGGTCAGGATGGGTATATAAAAAAACAAATGGGTCAAGATGGGTATTTTTAGATAACCATATACAAATCTGAAATAAAACTCACCCAACAACTAAAGCGTTGATCCCTCGTAGAAATCAATGTCATTAAAAACAAAAAATTATATCTTTTGCATTTGTTGATAACCCCAGTCGGTTCGAAACCGTTTGGGTCACTAACGAGCCTGGTCGAGTCGACACAGTTAGGGTCGCTATGGAACGGGTCAGGTTGAAACGGTCTGGTTCGTTACCGGGCCCGGTCGGGTCGAAACGGTCAGGGGCGCTATCGGGCCCGGCCGGGTTGAAACGGTCTGGGTCGCTACGGGACGGGTCAGGTTGAAACGGTCGAGTTCGTTACCGGGCCCGGTCGGGTCGAAACGGTCCGGGTCGCTATCGGGCCCTGCCGGGTCGCTACGGGACGGGTCAGGTTGAAACGGTATGGTTCGTTACCGGGCCCGTTCGGGTCGGGTCGAAACGGTCCAGGTCGCTACCAGGCCCGGCCGGGTCGAAACGGTCCGGGTCACTACCGGGCCCGGCCGGGTCGAAACAGTCTGGGTCGCTACGGGACGGGTCAGGTTGAAACGGTCTGGTTAGTTACCGGGCCCGGTCAGGTCGAAACGGTCCGGGTCGCTACCGATCCCGGCCGGCTCGAAACGGTCCGAGTCGCTACGAGACGGGTCGGGTTGAAACGGTCTTGGTCGTTACCGGGCCCGGTCGGGTCGAAACGGTCCGGGTCGCTACCGGGCCCGGCCAGGTCGAAACAGGTCGGGTCGCTACGTGACGGGTGAGGTCGAAACGGTCTGGGTCGTTACCGGTCTCGGCCGGGTCGAAACGGTCCGGGTTGCTACAGGGCGGGTCAGGTTGAAACGGTCTGGTTCGTTACCGGGCCCGGTCGGGTCGAAACGGTCCGGGGCGCTATCGGGCCCGGCTGGGTTGAAACGGTCCGGGTCACTACGGGACGGGTCAGGTTGAAACGGTCGAGTTCGTTACCAGGCCCGGTCGGGTCGAAACGGTCCAGGTCGCTATCGGGCCCTGCCGGGTCGCTACGAGACGGGTCAGGTTGAAACGGTATGGTTCGTTACCGGGCCCGTTCGGGTCGGGTCGAAACGGTCCAGTCGCTACCGGGCCCGGCCGGGTCGAAACGGTCCGGGTCACTACCGGGCCCGGCCGGGTCGAAACAGTCTGGGTCGCTACGGGACGGGTCAGGTTGAAACGGTCTGGTTCGTTACCAGGCCCGGTCGGGTCGAAACGGTCCGGGTCGCTACCGGGCCCGGCCAGGTCGAAACAGGTCGGGTCGCTACGTGACGGGTGAGGTCGAAACGGTCTGGGTCGTTACCGGTCTCGGCCGGGTCGAAACGGTCCGGGTCGCTACAGGGCGGGTGAGGTTGAAACGGTCTGTTTCGTTACCTGACCCGGTCGGGTCGAAACGGGACAGGTCAGGTTGAAACGGTCCGGGTCGTTACCGTGCCCGGTCGGGTCGAAACGGCCCGGGTCATTGACTGGTCGGGGAGTCGAAACTAGGGATGAGCATACACCACCGAATACCGAACCGATACCGATCCCGAACCGATACCGTACCGATCCCGTACCGAACCGAGGTTGTTCGGTATCGGTACTCACATTTAGAGGTTTTCGGTTTCGGTACGGTCCTGGTCGGTAACGGGTCCGTTCAAGTCGAAACAGTCTGGGTCGCTACCCGGCCCGGCTGGGTCGTAACGGTCCGGGTTGTTAACCAGCCCGATAGGGTCGAACCGGTCCGGTTCGAAATGAAATATTTCGGATCCATTAAAATTTTATTTTTAAATTTATTTTTGTTTTTTATAATTCTCAATTTGTTTTTTTATTACTTTTTTAATTTTATTTTTTTATTGTTATTTTAATTTTTTTTTCAAATTTTAATTTATTTTGGGGTGAACCTATCCTAATCCAAACAATCCAGATCCAAACTCATCCTGACCCAACCCATCCTAACCCATTTTTTTAATCTAGCCATCTTGACCCAAACCCATCCTAACCCAAACACATCCTAACCCAACAACGAACCCAACCCAACCTACCCATTTTGCCACCCATAGTGTTAAGTATTAAACATGTTGTGTTTGTTGAACTGGTATTATATAATCATGTTAAACATGACGTGTCGTGTAAATCACTTATGAAACATACCGCGGTAGTGTCTAAGAAAGTGACATATTTAAGTAGTTAAACGAGTAATGTTCGAGTTTGCTAGTGGTGTTATGTGTGCTTCTGTCTAACATGTTATGTTTAACACAACAAGCTTTACTAGCTCTAGTCATAACACAAACAAACGTATTCGACTAAAGAAATCAACAAGGCCTCCCGGAGGAGGGGCAAGGTGGGGCGATTCCCAAGCCCCACGGTCCGAATATGTTTGCATTGAGGGCTCTTTTTTTACTCATCTTGGGCTCTCGGATTAGGCCCTAAAAATCAAGCACCAAACATAATGAGGTCAACCCAATTGGCTTACTTTAGTTAAAGAAATTAAGCACCATACAAAATTAATTGTACCAAAAAGAAGAAAACATAAGATATAATTTGAACATGAATGAGATAATGAGCAAGTAGAAGGGAGGTGTATAAAATGCTAATTCTGTGCGCTTTTACGCAAGTATACTTGGTGGTATTGTTATCATCGAGATTGAGAACTATGATTATTACTAGATCCAAATGGTTATTCAAAATATTTGCATATTTATATATTTTGGTCTTGAAACATTTTACCTAATTTAAGTGTACGGTTGTGCTATATGACTTGGTTGCAAAATGAAGTACTCTACAAAATCATTACTCCGTAAGAGAACAATATATTTATTTTAGATAAAACTTCATAGCAATGTGACCAATATTTTTAAAGTGTTTCAATTCAGTCCCTCAATTGCTTAATATTTAACAATCTCTTCCACCTTGGTTATTCACTCGTCTAGTAATAGTCAAAATCCCAAAATTATATAAAAAAAAAAAAAGTTGAGTGACCTAGTTAAATGACTTAATTAGAAAGCTTTCAACTTTAACCAATATTACTGGTTTCAAGGTTTATATGTTTCTATTTAATAATATCATTTTTTAAATGGTCAATTACTATAGTATTTAAATTTTGTATAATCTTATATACTTTAATTCTAAGCTTGTTCAATAGGTCCAACCAATAAACCATATACTTTATTTCTATACTAGTTTAACCGGTCCAATCAATGAAGCTGATAAGTGATTTTCCTATTTGTGTATTCTTTTTTATCGGCGAACAACTGTGTGGCAACCATCCTTGCGGGGCGCCGTGCTCAAGAATCGACTACTCGACCTTCAGCAGTCCCCGTCTTCTCCTGATGTGCGGAAACCTGAGCCCCACCCGCCCGAAGGCACGACAGTGTTATAGAACTCGGTAAAACCTCGCCGCCCGTCAGATTCCAACTGGCGCCACCCGTAATCGATATTTACCCGGATGCCAAACCATAAATGTTGAAAGTGGGGATCGAACCTTTGATCACATAGGTGAAACAAAGGCCACTCCACTAGGGGCGGCAATTATTGACACTACCCGAAAACCGACCCGAACCCGACACGAAAAAAAACAAATTTGGGTCAAGTAACACGACCCGTTTAAAAAACGGGTCGGGTTCGGGTCGACCCG
Source organism: Ambrosia artemisiifolia (assembly GCA_032199755.1). NCBI lineage: Eukaryota > Viridiplantae > Streptophyta > Magnoliopsida > Asterales > Asteraceae > Ambrosia > Ambrosia artemisiifolia. The sequence continues at coordinate 27,827,600 of CM063516.1, read as the reverse complement.
TATTAAAAATGGGTCGGGTTAGGGTTGACACATATATAAAATGGGTTGACCCGTTAACCCGTTTAAGTATTTAGAAAAAAAATCTATTATATTTTGTTTTTCTTTTTTCATTTTTATTTACATGGTTAGTTATAATTATATTATTTTTGGCACACTATATTATTTATTTGTCACACTTATTTACTCACCATTAAACATTTTATTGATAACCCGCTTACAACCCAACAACCCGCTTATAACTCATGAACATGTATGACTCACTTAAAAATATGGGTTAAACGGGTCATCTTCGGGTTGACCTGGATTTTTTGTGGGTTGGGTTAGGGTTGAAATATTTGACACGAATAATAATATGGGTCGGGTTCGGGTTGCACATTTCAACCCATCAACCCGCCAACCCGCAACCCGTAAACCCGCCAACCCATCAACCCGACACGATTGACACCCCTACACTCCACCACTATGGATGGATATATTTGTGTATTCTAATATAGTGGTATTCAGAGAACTTTAAGCTCTTAAGTGAGGAAAACAATGACTCTTTAAGTCCAATCACACAATCTTACTTTGAAATTTGAACGCATTAAAGAAATGAAGTATAGAATGGTTTGAGACCCCATTCATAATATTAGCATTTAGAGCATTTTGATAAGCAAACCGATGGTACGACTAGTTTAATAATCTAATAACCGGTCTAGCTTTTGAAATCTCGTTTTATAGTGATGTAAACGATTACACTTTTGAGCATTGTTTTCATAACCGAATCGGACCGGACGTCGAACTGGAGCCACCACCGGGTCACCGGTCCGACAAGCCGGTTAAGAAACACTACAAAACCCAGAAAAAATAAAAAAAATAAAAAACGATTCAAACCTTAAAACCCCGGTCCGACCGGCCAGTTTTCTAGTCCGACCTCCGGTCTGCCGGCCCAACCTCCAGTTCAATGTCTAAGCGATCCAACTCATCAACCCGAACCGGTCAGGGGTCTGGTTTCCGGTCCGACCGACCGCTTCCTTCCGGGTTTCAAAACATTGCTTTTGAGTCCAATAACTATCGGATTTTAAATTTGAACACATTAAAGAAATGAGGTATAGAATGACCTGGATATGCATTAATAATATTTATAAAATTAGTTAAGTTATCATACAGTAGTATTTTAGACCTGCCTGGTTAGCAAACCGATAATAAAACTTGTTTAGAGCATGTGTAGTGGGGGCTTTATATATAGAGCCCCCCTTCTTGATTGGTCCATGTGGCTGCTGAGTCAGCATGGAGAGAGAAACTGAAAAAGGGGTGTAGTGCTGGGGCTTTATATATAAAGCCCCTGAATCTGATTGGTCCACGTGGATTTTATTTTTTTTATTCTTTTAACTCAAAATAAATAAAATAAAAGGTAAATAAATATAAAAAAATTACAAATAATATTAAAAAACACACAATTAATATTAAAAAAAAGTTACGACTAAAATTAAAAAAAATTACAAATAATCATAAAAAACACACAACTAATATTAAAAAAAAAAAGTTACAAATAATATTAAAAAAAATTACACACCTCCTAAATTACTTATTTAAACATTACATATTCCTAAATTACTTAATTAAACACATAATATAATCCTAAAAGTCCCAGTCCTCGAGTGTGTAGTACTCGGGGGATAGGGAACGTGAGCTGTCCCGTCCATCGGACCTCGCATCCGATGGGAAGTAGTAGTACTCACGAGGAGGGGTTGGCATGCTCCAGAGGCGCTCCTGCTCCTCAATTTCCCTAAGGGCTTCCAAGTCCTCAGGAGTTGGGTCCCCATATTCACGAGGTGGGGTGGTCTGGTGGTGGTGGGTGGGGGTATTCTGGGGGGTGGGGGTAGGTTGGTGGTAGGGGGTGGGGGTATTCTGGGGGGTGGGGATAGGGTGCTGGTAGGGGGTAGTCTGGTTGGTGGGGATAGGTTGCTGGTAGGGGGTAGGAGGAGGAGGGGTGAAGGTTGGTGGTGCCGACAACATCAGTCGGTCCAATTGATGAGTAGCCATGGTATAATCCATGGCCCAAGCCCATTCTTCATCCGTCCAGAGATCATCCTTCCAGGGATCATCGACTTCAGGATGAGTTGGTGGTGCCGCAGCAGGAGGAGGAGGGGGATTTAGCCAATGTTGTGGAGGAGGAGGAGGAGGAAGAAGAGGTTGTGGATGAGGAGGAAGAAGAGGTTGTGGAGGAGGATGAGTTGGTAGTCTCCGGGACGGGCCCCATCCCCAGACCCGTCGAGCGTACTGCCGGACATTAGAAGGTCCGGCAGCTCCTACTTGAAAACCGCCAGTGTTATTCATTGTGTTTAGGATGAGGAAAGGATGAGGAAGAGGGAAGAGGTGTGACTGATATTTGGGAGGAGGGGGTATTTATAGGGTGAGAAATATGACCGTTTGGGGGGAAAACGTTTGAATTTCAAAATTTGAAATTCAAACGTTTGGGGGGAAAATTTGAATTTCAAACGGTTTGAACAGTAACCGTTTAAAATTCAAATGTTTGAATATAATTTTTTTTATATAATCTATTTTTTTTATTAATTTTAATAAATATTATTTTTTTATATAATTTATTTTTTTATTATTATTTTATTAAATCTAAATAATTTTCTATTAAAATTATTATTATTAATATTGTTATGTTTATTATTATTATTATTATTACTATTATTATTAAAAAAAAAAAGGTTGACCGGACCAAGTGCCACGTGGCAGGAGGCGATTGGATGGAACAATTTGCACCCGGCGTTATCTACATAAAGCCCCCCCCCCCCTTTTTGGCCTATAGCGCCTGGGTGTTTCAGTGTGGGGGGCGCTATATATTAAAAAAAAGCACAATAACGCCCCCACTACGGGTGGTCTTAATAATCAGTCTAGCTTTTAAAATCAATTACACTTGCAAGTCCAATCACCCTCAAAATTTGAAATTTGAGGTAACAAACTAAACAAATGAAGTAAAGAATGGTCAAAGGGACCGATTTCACAATATTTATAACAAAAAAAAAAGGGAAAATGACCAAAATAGCCCGTTGACCGGGCGTTTTGCACAAATAGCCCTCTCCACCCTCTTTGGAGAGAGGGGTCACGGTTCCCAACATGCCTGAACCGTCTCCCAAGGGGCTTCCCATTTCAGCCAACAGAGGACCGCCACGTGGCGTTGTGGATCCCGAGGCAGACCTTTCTCTCTCCTGAACCCTCTTTTCTTTCTCTCTCCTCCTGAACCCTCTTTTCTATCTCTGTCACCCCTCTTTCTCTCTCCTCCTGAACCCTCTTTTCTATCTCTCTCACCCCTCTTTCTCTCCTCCTCACTCTCTCTCTCCACTGCAACCGACTGATTTAAACAGAATTAATAAATTGGAGACATGCAATAATAATATAGATATACCTGCTTTGGTCATTCCAACACCACTATCAATGATGGACAAGGTCTTGTTAGCCTTATCAGGAACGAGGCGGATGAAAAGCTCTGGTTGAGCATCTAGTTTGCTCTTGTCGGTCAAACTCTCGAACCTGATCTTATCCAACGCATCAGAAGAATTGCTGATCAATTCTCGAAGGAAAATCTCCTTGTTGCTGTAGAAAGTGTTGATGATTAAACTCAACAGCTGGTTAATCTCAGCTTGGAATGCAAACGTCTCTGCATCAGCCATCTGTGCCTCCGCCATTAATTAATATTGAAAGATTGGTATACAGAATGTGTTGAGAAAAAGAAACAAGCGAGATTACGAGAGCAATATCAATATTGATTTTGGTGAGTGGTATAGAGTATTGGATGGATTATATATGGAGAAAGGTGGTGGTTCTAGGTGCTTCTACGGTGTTTGAGGTTGGCTTGCTTCTGGATTATTCCACGTCTCTCTCTCGAGTTCTTCACACGATGACTGATCAACGGGTTAAAGCATAGTTACGTCAGGAGAGAGAGAGGAGAGAGAAAGAGGGTAGAGGGTTCAGGAGGAGAGAGAAAGAAAAGAGGGTTCAGGAGAGAGAAAGGTCTGCCTCGGGATCCACAACGCCACGTGGCGGTCCTCTGTTGGCTGAAATGGGAAGCCCCTTGGGAGACGGTTCAGGCATGTTGGGAACCGTGACCCCTCTCTCCAAAGAGGGTGGAGAGGGCTATTTGTGCAAAACGCCCGGTCAACGGGCTATTTTGGTCATTTTCCCTTCCCAAAAAAAAATACCAAATAAAAAAACTAACATGTATTAATTAAAAATGTTTATTTAAAATCGAAGGTGTCCATCACATGTTCATTGAAGCCAAAACCTGACCGTTGCTGGCTTGCTGTCCAAAGCCCTTAAAAAGTCATATATTCCTGATATGTTTTTATATCAATAACAATAATAATAATAATCCAACGGCAATATTTTACTAGCCGTTGATTTCAAATATAATTACCCCCTTCAGACCCCTTTATTCTCTCACTCTCTGTCTTCTTCATTCTTCTTCTTCTTCTTCTTAACAACAGTTAATGCACCCTAAATGTGTGTAGATTTCAAGGATGTTGCTCTAAATTAAATGCTCTTAATCTACACTCTACTGTTCTTTGATTTGTCGGTTTCTTGATCGATTATTTGCGCACAATCTTGTGCTTAATTTCGATTAGTTTCTTCGGGCTTTTGTTCTTGTAAGCAATGGAGGTTTCAGTAGATAATAACAAACCTGCAAATCTGCAAGGTAAATCTTGACACTGACTAAACTAGATCAAGATTTTGTTTATAATAATTGGATTGTGGTTTTTATTTTTATATTGGTTTAGCTGAATCTTGAAAATTAAATCACTAAATTATAAATTTTAAATCTTGTTTATAAAAATTGGATTTTGGTACTTGTTTTTATAAGGGTTTAGCTGAATCTTGATATTAAAAACTCTAAATTTAAAAATATTTTTTTTATATGGGTTTTGCTGAATCTTGACATTAAAAACTCTAAATTTAAAAATATATATATAAAAATTGGATTTTGGTTTTGGTTTTTATATGGGTTTAGCTGAATCTTGAAAATAAAAACCTACATTTTAAATTTTGTTTATAAAAACTGGATTTTGGTATTGATTTGGATATGGGTTTGGCTGAATCTTAAAAAAAAAAAAAAAAAAAAACTAAATTCAAATCTTGTTTGATTGTTAGATCAACAATTTTGAATTTTGAAAACTCTTATTAAACAGATCTAAGATTGATCTTTTTATTTTTATTTGCAAGTCAAAAAGTCAAATCTAGAGTTTCTTGCAGTTTACACATTTGATAACCATAAATCTTGACTATAGTATTGACTTAAGTTTGACTTTAATATTTGTGAAGTTATAGGAGAGAAGATGAGCAGTAGGAAATTTGGAATTGAGATTAATAATAATAATAATAACAGAAGAGCTTTGGGTGTGATCAATCAGAAAGGAGGAGCTCACATCTATCCTAGTGTTGTCAACAAGAGAGCTTTATCACAGTATGTGTTCAATCATAATTTTTTATAAGTTTAATTTATAAAATATAATTCCCATCATATAGATACATTTTATCTGATTTTTTTATTTGTAGAGCAAATGGAAATAAGGAGAACAATGTTGTGAATCAAGCTCATAGACCAATAACTAGGTAAGTTAACCTTGACCATTATAATTATTATAAAGATTAAAGTTTGAATTATTTTGAGTCAGATTACTGATTTTACTTGTTTCTAAATAAAGGAAACTTGCTGCTCAAACTGCTAATAAGAAACAATGTTTCCCTGAGGTACAATTTGAATTACAACATACCCATGAAGTTTTTTTTTTTTTTTTTAAATACTGTATATTTTGTTAATTGTATATTTTGTTAATAATGGATCATGTTCATTGAAATTAGAATGCTTTGAAACCGAAAGAATCGAATGAGAGTTTTAAGATCTTTGAAGATGATGAGGATCAACCTGTGCCCATGGCAATGGAAGCAACAGAACATCAGAAAGATCATATGGTATTGTTTTTGTCCATAGTAATTTGAAGAAAAAAAATAATAATAACAAATATAAATTGATAAATTTTTTTTATAGCAGGAGGTTGAAATGGAGGATATATTTGAAGAACAAGTTGTGGACATAGATATTTCTGACACTAAAAATACTCTTGCTGTTGTTGAATATGTTGAAGATCTCTATGCTTATTATAGAAAGATGGAGGTAAAAAAATTTGATTTTAAAATGATTTTTTTTTTACTTTTATACATTTTTTCTATGATTTATAGGGACCCACATGATAAAGATTATTATAACTTTAACTCATGTTGTGAATTGCAGATTCATGGTATGGTCTCACCAAATTATATGTTAACACAACAGTCTGACATAAATGAGAGAATGAGAGCCATACTAATTGACTGGCTAATTGAGGTAACTTTTTGCCTTTTAAATATTTTGTTTTTTATGTTAATAATAATTACTAACAAAAGATTGTTTTGAAAATGAAATCAGGTGCATCATAAGTTTGACCTTCAACATGAGACACTGTTCTTGACAGTTAATCTTATAGATAGATTTTTAGCTAAGCAAAATGTGGTTAGAAAGAAGCTGCAGTTGGTTGGTTTAGTCGCAATGCTTTTAGCTTGTAAATACGAGGAAGTTTCGGTCCCTGTTGTTGATGATTTGATTTTCATCTCAGATAAAGCTTACTCAAGAAGTGAAATTCTTGAAATGGTACTTCAAATGTTCAACAATTTCTCACTAATGTGAAGTTATTGAATGTTGAAATAGTAACTAAGTTTTTTATTTTATTTTTTTGTGTTTTTTTTAAGGAAAAGTTAATGTTGAACACATTGGAGTTCAACATGTCAGTGCCAACACCATATGTGTTCTTGAAAAGATATTTGAAGGCGGCTCAATCTGATTCGAAAATGGAACAAATGTCGTCATTCTTGATCGAGCTCTGTCTCGTCGAATACGAAATGATAAAATTCGCCCCATCGTTCTTGGCTGCCGTTGCGGTCTACACTGCTCAATGCAGCCTCTATGGGTTCAAACAATGGTCCAAGACTTGTGAATGGCATACAAACTACTCTGAACATCAGCTTTTGTAAGCCATACATCATGTTTTTGTTGACTTTGTTAACAATTAAGATAAATTTCTGATTTTGTTGACTTTTTTATTGACTTTGTTATAGGGAATGTTCAAGGATGATTGTGGGATACCACCAAAAGGCAGGAACAGGGAGATTAACAGGAGTTTACAGGAAGTATAACACTTCAAAGTTTGGATATCTAGCAAAGTGTGAGCCAGCCAAGTTTATATTAGAAGTGACCCAACAATAATAATGAGTGTGTGTGTAGTTTATGCTAACATAAACTTTGGGGTTGGTATTAACAACTGAGGGATTCTGTAGGGGGTGGTTTAGAAAACAATTTAGTGTTACAATGGTGGTTCAATTTGTGTGAACAACCAAGCATGTTCATGTTATACATGTTCTACCAATTGAACTTGTTACTTATTTCTCAATTTACAATAATGAATAACTTGCATTTTTTAATAAGTAATTGTGTTATTGTTATTCTTTTACTATTGATAACTGTCGTAATATTCCTTCTACTAATGATACTAGGTGTATTAATACTACGCGCGTTGCGCGTTTTTCACATAACGCGTTAATGCCGATTTTCCAAACTTAATATTTAAACAAACTTACTCAATGCTCAAACTCCTTACAAGAAACCGTAGCTTTAAAAATATTATAAAGTAAAAAAATTGTAAAAGCAACCAACCCTGAATTTGAATAACATCATTGTGAAAATCCACAAACGAAAACACAATTTTAAAAAAAACACAAAGTAAAAACAAAAACCAATCGACTCAAAACCTGAATTAATTCATGGTTGAAACAACTACGGCTCAGTTTTGCAAAGCATGCACCCAAAGTTACGATGCGTAAAAGCAGCCCAATATCATTGCCGAAGTAAAAATGAGTGACTAAACATGTAGGTATGCGCCTTCTCTTTGTAGTTTGTACCGGATTAAGTTCACGCAACAATCTTTATTAACTCATCCCCATTCGCAAATCTCTCTAAAATACAACCAAATAAAGCTTGGGTATAAGGCCAATCAAATATTTAAAGACTCGAATCACGCTGCACAAATATATTCAATAAAACATAACCCAAATTGACCAAATTAAACAAAATTGGGCTGAAATTACCTATTATGTGGTTTGCACACTAAAAGAGTTGCCAAGCTTCAGCTCATGCCGACCTGTGCATTGACAAAGTCAACTCAGTGATAGGATAGCAAATTTACAGTTTTCCTTGTAGTCCCTAGAAAGTAGTAAGTGCAGATGGTTTTAATTAGTAATGACAAATATACAATATGACAGAGTATCAACCATTGATCTACATACAATAAACAATAGTATATGTGTTAGAAAATGAAACATTACAGCAAGCATTCAGAAGAAATATTATGATCATGCATGTCAATTACATTTAAAAGGAATCTTTACTACTTACTACACATCTAGACAAACCAGATTTTGTGGTCTAAGAACACTAACTCCGTGAAATTGTCCTAACGTAAAAGCGATATCCTTATATATTTTTGTTAACAGAATTTTTGTATGGTAAACTTACTTCCCCAAAAGTTCTGGCTCGCCATGAAATCCATATGTCTAGAGTCTAGACGCCTAATTCTAAAATGGCCATTTGAAAACAGCATTAACCCACTCAACTCTCCCCCTGAACAAATACCTGATGGAATAATCCCCACAAAATCATTTGTTGACACATCAACCCATCTAAGCTTAGAATGCATACCCAACTCTTGTGGCAGTGTCCCACTAAAGAAATTATCCCAAATAAGAAGAGACTCAAGATTAGGCAGCTTAGCTATCTAAATAAATTACATAAGGTGGTGACGACTACACCAGTTAGTGCCCAGATATCTCTGCGTGTTATCGTCCGTGGGACCAAGTGTTGCTGCTTCGGCCAAAAGGTCATCTCAATTACATTTCCGCTACATTAGGTTTTGATTGAAGGAATTAGAACAAGAAGTAAATATGAATAACATGTAAATTGTTGACTATATTATTGGCAAAAGAATGTATACCTTTCGTGTGTCACTGACACTTTTCTTAGTCTTTGACCGCCAGTTATTGATTTCATGCCGCGATCCTCAACCAGCCCGATATAATCTGGAGGGAAAATAAGGTATGTAAACGAACTTTAGATATTTCTATACTTAAAGATGCATAGAGATGGTGTTGCATTTTACCTGTCAGCATGCGAGACTGTGCATGTGCTCGTTGTTCCATGTGACTGGCAAAGTGATAGTAATAGCGTGGGATTTTATTGTTTTCCACCTGTTTGAACGTAGCCTTTTTTCCAATGCACAAAGACGCCTCATGGGGGCAGGCGGCCATGCAGGTTTGCCGTGGCATTGGTATATGATTGTCTACTATGTAGCATTTTCCGACTGAAATAAGCGTGTCAAAAGACGCCTCATCTCCCAGCAAGCATGTCACGTGTATTGCATCGCCCTGCATATAAGTAGTTGCGTTAGCGAACATATGTAATTGTGCTATAGTTGCTTAAAAAAGGCCTATGTAAAAGGGCAGATTAAGATATAGTAATTGAAAATATTTGGTCGCTTACATGGTCATCTACAAACAGGTAGCACAAGTCTGTGTTCTGGTTATGCGGGATCCATTTTTTGATCACTCTTATTTGTATGGTTTCCGCATCGTCTGTCGCTCTTATTGCTGCCAACGATTTAAATGCCATGTTACCTGCAAAGACATAACTTTTAGTAAGCATTTGTTATTTCAGTAGCAAATAATATAAAACACATACCACCTTAGTCATTGTTATGTTTCATGTTGGTGTTAGTTATATGAATTCTTATTCTTGACTTTGGTTATTTGAGCATTATTATACACATATAAAATCAATTTACCTAACAGACCACAAAATTTAGTGTAGCATCTCTTGGTTTTCCTTATTTGGCGTATACTCATGACTAAGCTCTAGCACTCAACATATTAGCATCCAACCAGAAATCAACATGTCAAGATTGTTTGAAAATAGCTTGTTACACTTCTTATTTTTTAAGCATCAATAGATTCAGATCTATAAAAGTATGTTCGATTATTCCTAGGCCACTATAACAGCATGACACCTTCCAAACTATACATTTTGCTTACTCAACTATCAACACAAACATTAAGAGTATGGCGTATGCCTCTACTGTTGTCAATGAAACTCTGTCTACAACAGCCAGATCATGTCGCTGATGTAGAGATGAAAATGCTGATAGTTATTGCCATTTAGGATGATTATTAGGCATGAATACTAAAATCAGCTCACCTCAGACTAAAGCAAGGTGTTGCCACTTTAAACACATCTTATGCTAGTAAAAGAGAAATATATATTTTAAACAAAATTCTTTATAAATTAGAAACTATTGTAATCTCTAAGTAATGAAATTGTGAAGTAGTAAAGATAAACTTACCTTTATGTGATGAAGATTGTGGTTGATTCCCTTCCAACTTTTATTTTTCTATTCCCTTAACAAATATCATTGACGCTGCGAGGGATGCATGAATTCGAAGAAAATATCAAAGCTACAAATCCAGTTTCTTGCATCCAATCCATTGGTATTTCAAATACTTTGTATCGCGTTGAAGCTGGTTATCGCATACGCTATTTACTATAAAGTCCATGCTCCAACCTGTTACTCACCAAAAAAAAATCAACATAAATGAATGAATTATAAAAGTAAAATAAGAAAGCACCTTTTCTAATCACTTGAAGATATTCATACTTCTCAAACAATCCTTGCATCTTTTCAAGAAAAACGTATTACATTGTTAATTAATTTGTTACGGGTGATAAGAACGCTATCAAAGCGTGTTCAACATTCATCAACTTTAGGTAGAGAAATGGAAATTTTTTATACTTGTATACTGTTTATATGGCATTTTGACTAATGTACCCATTTTTTCATTACCAGCTTCCGAATTGGTCTTCAAGTGCTTCAATTTCTCCAACTGCACTTGTGACTCCATCAACAACTCAATTCTTTGTAGCTCCAAATCCTTAGTAAATCGCATCCTCTGCTTTTCCAACTCCACCATCTGCTTCGCTTCCCCAACCCGAGCATACACCCCCGCAAACCGCCCAATCGCCTCCGCCAATTTCTCATACGGATCACCCTCCATTTTCTCCTCCACCACCCGCACCATCCGCACCATCCGTCGTCTAGGTTTGCGGTTTTCACTCCGCCTCCCGCTCCATTTCCCATTCTCACCAGTCGACCACAGAGAGTTTGTTTTTTTTGGCGTTTTGGCTAATGTTTTTTTTGGGCGGGTTGGGAGTTTTTTAGCATGTTTTCTGGTCTGTTTTGGGGCCACAACACAAAAACAGTATGTCATATTGAAGAGATTTCCAAACCAAAAAAAAAACAACACTACAGCTTAACCCCAAACATTTTAGTGAACACCTGGCAGGCATATGATAAGCAAAATTAGACAACCTCAATTGGCAAACACAGTATACAAAAACAAAATAAATGTACAAAAAAGCAATTAACCCAGGCTAACGAAGACAGCTCTAAGAAACCAACCTGAAACAACAACAAACAAATAGACAATACACCTTAAAGTACCTGCATCATGGAAGGCATGTAAATAAAACAAACGAAAGAACAAAAAAGGATAAAAAAAATGAACAAACAATTGATACCAAGAACAGCAGTAAAAGACAGATGACACCACAGAGATCTGAAAGAGAAGTAGAGTGGTCATACCTGTTGGTGAAAGTGAAAACGGTGGTGGCGGCGGCGGATGCGATGATTTCGACCTGTTAAGTTGATTTGAACAGTTCAAGAGCAGGACGGTTTTGGGTCATTTTGCTCTTTGTACCTACAAAGATAGAGAAACAGGAGAGGGGATAATACCACGTTGAACCGACGATAAAGCCATCGCCGCCGCCGTGGTCAAGTGTTCCGGCCATGACCACCGTCGTCAGCACTACGTCTCTCTTTGACCATGACCTGAACGCGCCAATAGATCGGAACCCATTTCGTCTGCAAGCAGTAATCGGCATCATTGTTAGGGTGGATGTGATGAGGTGGTTGCTCTGTTACTTTCTCTCTCTAAAGAGAGAGTGTGATATATGTATACAGAAGTGTTTGGGACACGTGTGTTGAAATGGGGATGAGGCTACCTAAAAGAAAAACACGTGTACAAGAAAAAACCCGGTAAAAAAAACCAAAAGCAGTGTTCGAACCCGGGTAGTGATAAACACAAGTTGACACAACAACCACTGAGCCAAGACTACTAAACCAAAGCTTTCAGCACACAACAGAGTATATAACAATATATAAAGGCATAAAAAGGGTAAAGAATTACTGTTCAAATCAGTTGTGTTATTATTAGTATATAATTAGTGAAATAAACTTAACGATGTATTGTTTTAGTGTGATGACTTAGTGTCATATGATATGACATATGATCCCTACCAATTTTCTTAACATGTCCATGTGATTCAACTTGTGAGAAACATGACATCCCCTGCACTCAAATCATACTAGTCTTTAGAATCTTTTATGATTCGTATTTTGAATAATTTAAGCGCTGTCGAAAAAATAATTTAAGAGAAAAGTTAGTAAATTTTATCCTGTTAATAAATTTTATCCTTAGTAAAATCAACTTTGAATCCTTAAGCGCTGTCTAAGTTAGTTATTATGTGGATAACTTACACTAAAGGCATAATGTTATATGCTATGAATCATTTCACATTTTCACCCGATGCGTTGATAGCTAACAAAATGCGTACACGTTTATAATATTACGATTCAAGTAGCGCTTAACCGTCAATACCCCACTTAGGAAGTCAGTTTTGTACTTAGGCAGTCAATTTCATTATATTCTTCCTTGAGATCAATTCCCTCTTTTATTTGCTCCGCTCTACGCCAATGCCCCATTTCAACTCTTACTAAAAATAATACATATCAACCCTACCCATTTTGACCCACTACTCAACCTACAAGACCTGTTTATCTTTCCAAAATATAAAAGGGGTTTAGAGTGTGCACATATCCCTTGAAACTCTTTTATCTTAAAGTAGTGAAAACTGTTGGATGCACCACTGTCTGAACCCCATCTCTCTTTCCTTGACATGCATAAGCAACTGCAAGTTGGATCTCATGTAAAGAACCATAAGATGCACAGATCAACAGATATGTGTTGTTGTTATGCACAGTGGCTACCATTGCTTGCTAAGCAGCAATCTTATTTGACTCATATAATCGGTCAAGATCACCGATAAACAACATGCGAACGTGAACGCCATATTTATTTACTATATCAACTTCATTTATGAAAGCTTCAAACTTCATTTATGAAAACTTCATTGAACTTCATCCCGGTGCTTGCTAAAATTATCCATGTTGAACGCATAGAGTGTAACGTATTTGACTCCTATCTCATAACAGTATTTTAGGATTGATATGAGCGTTAGAAAACCGGCATTTCTTTGCAAAGCTTCTGTTTCCATCCATGATGAATGCAATGGGTTGTGTGGGTTTGGACCAATTGATATGATGCTAAATAGAAGTGTTTTCATTCATTCTGTTGCTTAAACCTCTTAAGAATCTGCTCATAACAACAACTGATCTTCCATCTCTGCAGTTAGCTAACATGTTATATCAATCCAACTCAGATTAACAAAAATCGTGATCATTTAACCAATTTAGATCATAAACTCAAGGTTCGACTTCAATATCATCTTATTGTTTCTTGCTTTTTCCATTATATGTGTAAGGAAATTTCATGTTTTAAACATGTTTTTTTTCTCTATATCATACATGAATAACCATGAAAGTATATATGCATACTTGCATTTTAATTACGTTCATATTTCATACCATAACCTATAACTGGGGTGGTGAGGTTATGTATCACATTCAAATCACTTTGTACATGTGCATTACGTGGTTCTTGCAGTCCAAATATACTTCTGGTTTTGGACAACTCTCTTTCGGAGCCGTAAATATATAGTAACTGTAAGAACTGGATAATCTAGTTGTATATTATGCATGGAAAATAATCAAAATAGTGGTGGAGACCATATGTGATGGTTACTTAACCGTCCTTTATATGTATCACATTCAAATGACGATACAAATGCATTATGCAATATTCAAAGGGTGTGAATATATAATCTTACTCTTTCGGGCTGAATAGCGATAGCTATGAGTGTAAGAGACTGTCAATTATGTGATAGATAGTTTTGTCAGGGTACTATATGTTTTGTACATCCATGTTTTATCTTTTCAACCATATACACATGGAAAAATTTTGTGATATGTGTTCTCATATGTGTACTTTTTGATGCATTTTTGGTGTCGTGTTTGTGGTTATAATTCAATCCAATTGCTCGTTTAGATTAGATCGTGTCTTTTTTATGACTAGAAGCCTTTTGGGGATGCATATTTGTGACAGGAGCTTGAAAGATAAATTAGATTGGTCATTTTGTAAATGATAACTTTGTTTTGTATGTGAGGTGATTTTACTGGTGTAGGCGAGTTTGTCTACACAGGGGACTTTGTAAAGTCACCTGTGGACCAATTAAGTCTTGCGACTTTGGTCGTATATAAGTGTGTGTGTGTGTGTGTGTGTCATAAGTTTTGTAGACTTTGAGATTTGGTGAGCTGAGAGACAAAACTATGTACACACAGTTTGTGAATGAAATATAACCAGAAAGTTTATTTAGGTCTGATTCTATCGTTCTATTCATGATGTTTCTCGTATACATGTTGTGAGATCGGATTCTGCACGCTTTCGCATTCAGGCTGATCTTGTTATGATCCGTGTTAGACACTTACAAGGCCTACACCTTTTAGATCTTTATTTGTAGTAAACATTGATGTAAGAATCACTCCATATGTGTATCATGATTTAATCTAAGATGGCTTATACTTGAAAGGTCATTGGAATTGGAATTGGAATTGGAATTGAGGTTGCATTATGAATTATGAAAGATATTATATTCTGTGAATCAACAATAATCTCCGTTATTCTTAACACCTTTAAATATCATCAATACATTTTTCATGTTTTGGCTATGGATGAAAGAAACAACTTCACATTTACACCTTATTGGGTGAGAAAAACTTGGGGATGTGTGACCCCATTAGAAGTCTACAATTGAAAAATCAAAAACAAAGACACGAACTTCTAGTAGGCAAAACAAATAACATTGATTGATATGAGTTATCTAATGTTACAAATAAAATGCTTTAATTAATTGATGTGATAAGATAGCGGTACATTTAGTGAAAAAAATTGAATGATGTATAACAAAATCTACTTGTTATTTTATAACAAAGGTACAATCCTTTTTTTTTGTATAGTGTGTTGTCCATGCCTTTTGGACTCTTGTTACAGCTGTTCAAAAAGCTCGCGACTCGCAGCTCGGTTCATAGTTCGCTCAAAAAAATCTCGAATAAAACTAGCAAAAAAAAACTCTATTTGAAACAACCTGAGCCATGCCGACTCATTTTGTAACCGAGCCGAGCTCAATCCTAGCTTATGCTCGAGCCGAGCTGCCTTATTTAGTTTTGAGCTTGAGCTCGAGCCCATGATGGCTCGACTCGTTTACATCCATGCTCTTGTTGAAAAGTTTAACCCATAATAGGCAATGTAGCAATTGTTTCATACTACAAGGACTAAGTTTGCTAAACCTCATAACTTAAGAGTCCTGAACATACAAAAAAACATCAAAAACCGAAGAACAACAAACACATTTCACTCATCAGATTATTCTTAAAAGCTTCCCAAATCACACAAAACTCACCGATCTCAACAAATCTAAAATTATATATTCAAAACAATTACTCCAAATCATGGAACAAACCCACACTAAATCAATAAATGCTCCAATCATTTTCCTCTTCGTCTTCATTCTCCAGTTATTCGACAAATATTTATCACACTTGAAGGCGGTAAATTTCGTTTTATAATTTGTGTTAATATTATTATTATTATTATTATTATTATTATTCAGTTGGCTTCCGCTGTTAATTTTGTCGGATATGATATCAATTTAACTGTGGTAAATTTCTTATTGATTCAGATTTGTTCAATTGTTATGTATAAGTGGAAGGGATGGCTCCGGTACAAACCATGTTTTCCGTTAAAAAAACATCAATTTAACTGAGGCGCGCGCCTCTTGTACCCTAGGTGTTTTTAATGCAGCAAATTGTTGTACTTTGCGCTTCAGGGGCGAAAAACCTGCCGCTTTTGCGCTTGGTTCTTTGCGCCTTGATTTTAGACCTTGTTGCTTTTGTGCGCCTCCTGCTTTTTAAAACAAGATTGCATGATGTGTCACTGTCTTCTGTTTCATTCTAAAAGGTTGTTAGTCAGTCAGTTTGGTCAACAAAAACACTTGGCAACTAAAGTTAGCAGCTAACAACAGTGTTGATAGTGTAATAGATATTTAAATGACTTTAACAAGTGCAACTTACCTATTATCAATATCTTGTGTCAGAAAGCGTCTGTGAGTGAGAAGGATGCCCAATTACGTGCCGAAATCAAGCAACTGTTAAAGGAGGCAGCTGCTTTGTCAGAGTGAGTTCTGTCTTCAGTAGTTCAGTTTCAGTCGATTCACATGAAAAACTGTTATGTACCTGCTTTAATAGTTTATTCTACTGAATCAGATTTCGATCCGTTCCTCACAACTCTGATCAAATATCCATAATAATCTAACATGGTAAAGACTGCCCATCATCTTGCAGGCCTTCAACGTTTGCTCAATCTGCAAAGCTTAGGAGAATGGCAGCAGCTAAGGAGAGAGAGCTTGCAAAAAGTATGATATATACTTTTTTTTGTTATCTCTTGGATCAACATAATCATTTTTTCCCTTGATAAGATTGTCGTTGATTTATTTGTTACTATTGGTTTTAGATCTTCATCTCAGAGTCCAATGTTCAATTAGCAGAAATTTACTATTAATAATCATTTTGTCATTTAACTGATTTGCTAGACTACTAGAAGTATATATATAATAACAACTTTACATGACAATGCAGGCCAAGAGTCAGCCAGCAAGGAGATAAAAACATCAATCGTCCTGTTTGAAAAATTACTGATGATTTCAAAGGTGATTTTTGTTAAAATTTTGATTCTATTGATTACAGCTTACCAAATTGAATTTGATATACATATTATGTTCGTTTTTGACCAGATTCTTACATATCTTATATTCATCGTGTACTTTTGGCGGGTTCCTGTGGCTACCATATCCAAAGAACTTGTGCAGCCCTTTGGTAATTATTTTTAACCCCTTTCTTTGACGTGTCTTACCATCTCCATATCCACATATGGCGTCCACTTAACAATTTAGAAATAATTAAAGATAGTTTATTTACTAACTTGGCAACATATAGTCAGTTAAATACAGTTAAGGAACTTTGTCTATCCAAAACTTCTTTCTAAAAAGCCTACACGTATTTTATTTTTGCTATCAGTTGTGTTAAGAACACATGTTTTCTTTTATCATTGATTATGATCTTGCACAAAACTGTATATAGTTGTATCTTACACTCCGGTGTGTGCAATGTTGCAAAAATCGGCCTAGGCGGCGCCTAGGCACTAGGCGGTGAAGAAAATCGGAATTAGGCCCTAGTCGGAGATCTAGGCGTTTTGGGCATTAGGCGGGCCTAGGCGGCCATTAGGCGGGCCTAGGCGGTCCTAGGCGGTGATTTATTTATTTATTTTTTATTTTTTTTATTAAATTTCTAAGTATTTCTAAGTATTTTTTAGTATTATGTGTATATATCCAAGTATTTCTAAGTATTATGTGTATATATCTTAACATATTTTCAAAAAACACCTAAATTTGTGTGTATATATATAAAATACATATAAAATACCAAAACGCCTAATTCCGCCTAATTTTCGCCTAGTCCCGACTAGTCCCTAGGCTGGACCTCACCGCCCGCCTAGCGCCTAGCGCCTTTTGCAACCTTGGGTGTGTGTGTGTGCACTCACATATATGGGATTGAGTTTCAGATAACTATGAAATAACTAGGAACCGAAAGAACCATTTTTTAGCACTTGATATGGAGTGATCAGGGTTTGTATCAATACTTCCTGCCCTAAAATCCGACTTGCCCTCAAGTCAGGTATAAAAAAATGAAACTGTCCATCTTGTTGACTGTTCCTCGAATGGTTCGATGGAAAGGTGGTGAAAGGTTGCAGAATTTTGAATATCTGGTGATAATCCTTGCGGTTTGTACTTCTGCCCATCGATTGTAAACATAAGAAACTGGTCTTTCCAATTTGCTGGAATGGTGTTTAGGGTTGCGAACCATTGAATTCCGAAAACCACATCAGCCTCCCGCAGTTTAAAGGTGTCGGCTTGTATAAAGACGTTAAGATCAGGGGCGGTAGACATGGAAATTGTTGTGTGCTGTTTGATGGGACCTGCCAAATGAGGTACGGAAAGGTCTAGTGACGGGCCCAGTTGTGGTGTTATTGTTGGTGTTGGTGTTGGTGTAGGTGTAGGTGCAAACGGTGTGGGTGCTGGTGCTTGATTGCTGGTTGGTTTCGAGACAACATGAGAACAAGAGATGGTGTTTACAACCGTCTTGGTGGTAGGCAAAACAGGCTCGGTACCAGAGGTTCCATTCGAGCTCCTTTCCAAACCGGTTCCGGTGTGATTGTTGCTTTGGATGGGTGTTTCAAACATCATGATCTTGAGGGTTGCAACATCACCTCTCAGTTGTGGGCTACGGTGTCGAGTTTTGCAGCAATGGCAGCCAATTGAGCAGCTATTGAATCAGATGTTGTGCTTCCTTCTCTTGCACTATTCCGGGTATTAACCATCTCGGAATGCCCCGACAACGGAACCATTGATAGAAACTGCAATTCTGATTTAATTAAAATAAGAACAAGCAAGATAGTCGGCGACTCGGCCCAATTCAAGAGGGGCTAGTCTCCTAAAATATGATCAATGGTGCGGACTCGCTGCAATCAAAGAGACAAGTACAAACAACAACTCGAACGCTATTACAATGCGTGCGTCAAGACTTGCATATAAAGGCTCTAAATCTAATTGGCAGTTTTACCCCACCTCCTGATTTCTAAGATCACCCCCACCTCCTGAATTTCCAAAACTTTTTCCCTCCTTTTCAGCATTTTTCCGCCTCCCAACAGCAACTGGGTCTGCCCCGACCCATTCTGACCCCGATCTGGGTTTGTATCAGAACGTCCATTAGTTCATACTTATTTAATAATGTTCATTTGAATCTCCATACACACACAGGTGTGGTTGTTCAATAATAAATTTAAGTAAAGAACTGCAAGAAGCACACAATAAGATATGGCTGTTTGCCTTACGTAGCAACAACCACCTCTCTTTCTCTATCCCATTATACATGGCATGCACTACACGTAGAAGTGCTTATGTGATAGCAGCGGTTTCGGGTCAATTGAAACGGGCCTGGACCACCATCCGATCCATTTGAGCTCCATGAGGAGGTTAAATAAAAACAAACCTATGTCGGCTGAAAAACACCCACGTAGCGTCACCACATATTTATACTATTAATTTACAGTTTTATTTTCATGCTTTCAATGTTGTACTTCATGCTTCCCAAGTATTGTTAGTTTTGTTTCCTTTTTATTAGGACATGGAGCAACACGTTTTCTTATCTATATGTATCGGATTTTAATGAATCAAAAGCAGTGTGTGTTTACGATGAAAATATTTGTGTTAATTGTCTCATGAGTGTGGGTTAATTAATTGTCTATGCTTGCTTAACCGTGGCACGTTAAGTGGTGTTCTTATTCTATAACTGTAGTGGTGTGTATCTCTATCTTCGGTTGGATATCGTCGCCCTATTGCCTGTTATTGTGGTAATATCTGTATCACAAACGAGTTTTAAATCTATCCTATTTCTACCATTTGTTTTGGTGGTGAATCTGTATCTGAAACGAGCAATTGAACTATAAGAATTTTTTATCATTTGATTTGAACTGGTGTGATTCCGGCTTACTCCCAACAATATGGTTCTCCGTTCTCGGCTCTGTACTTGAATTAATTATGTATTGAACATGCCCATGTATGTATATAAACAAGTTTGCAAGTATAACACTTCGATCGTTATTTTATGCAGGGAGGTTTTTATCCTGGAAAACTGGGGGTTCTGTCAACGACAATGTAATGGTATGTTACCAACAACTTGGATACATCTTTTATAACTTAATTCATATAAAGTTTGATTGCATCTGCATCTTTTTTTGACTTCCCTGGTTACGATTTAGTGCCGACATTGATTGATTAATTGCAGGTTGGAGTGATACCTTGGTTGATACTATCCAACAGGGTTGGCAAATATTTTACCAATAAAGTCTTCAAGTAGATTGCTTTTAAAAAGATTATGGTTATATCCTCAATTCTAATTAAATGGATGCAAAGAGGAAATCAGAAACACTGCTCAGGTGATTCCGTAGCTGTTGTCTAAACGATATGAAAAAGAAACAGTCGTTGTGTTATTTTTATTTTCTTAGAGAGTCATCGTGATAGATTGATATGGAAATCACAAAAGAAACAAAATTTGGGATTCTGAAGTTGTTCAAGTTTTTAGCATTAGTTGAATCGCAACATGTTATGTGATTAGCATTGTGTCTTTTTGTATCCCGAGTGTACATTATTATTAGTATTATTATTAGAATTTTGGTTAATTTCATTCTTAATCCACTAAGAAAATTCATCGAACATCCGAAACAAAACATGGTGACTAATAAAAGGTTTGTTTGGGAAAATATATTATGTTGCTCCTGTTTACCAACAACTCATTTAAGAATTGATGATTTGATGTGAAGATTTGCATATCAAACACATTTTTTACCTCTTTAGCTTATCAGCAATGCAATTAACAAGTAGAGCAGGCTAACCGGAGAATCGTCAATGGACTGAAGTCCCAGTTGGGAAGACAATGGCACATGTGGGTAGATAAAACCAGGCAAAGATGGTGACTATTGTGGGCTCATTGAATGATGCCCAAGACTAGTCTTGGTGAAACTCGATTTAGCCTTACATATGGTGGTCAAACCAGCAAATTGACTTGCATATGAATTGGGCCACACAAACCGAATCGACTGACAACGAAGCAGAACTTCGTCTTAACTTGAGTTGCTGGATAAATGTATAAAAAGAGTTGGAGAAATGCTACAACACCCGAGTACGTCCCTATACCTTTAACTTTCAGGAATGTGTATTTCGGAACGATGAGGCCAACTGGCCAACGGAGCTAAATGCAAAGAAAAACTTAGCTCCAGATACAACGTTGGCTTTCTAGTGTGGTGTTCATCTTAGAAAATCGTTACTCTCCACATACCTTGTATATCGAATACTTCTACACAACATGTAGATACGATGCAACATAGCAAAACATACATCCTTTTTAAAAGAGCCTACAAATAAGCTATAACAGGCGTTTCTTTAAAGGGTCAAAAAATTTGGCTACACTACGACATAGTAGAACGCTTGGATGTGACTGGACAATCCTTTATATAATCCTAAAAACTTTTAATACAACATGAGTTACATGACATAATAGATGCGGCCAATCGATCTTGAACTATAATATCAGTTTTTTCTTGCTCTTAAACGTATACCAGTTGTCCAAGCGACGGTGGGGACCCTTTCGTGATCTAGGCAAGAGTCCAAATGTTTCAAAGAGGAAAACTCTAGTAAGACTAGGGTATTATGTCGTGTGAAATGAAAACGATAAGTCAATGATGCATCAATATGTTAAGCAAAAATCGGCTAAACAGAAGATCGGAGATGCATAAGCCAAAAGGGTTGCATTAACTACCATTTGAAGTTTCAAAATAAAGGTATTACACGAGTCACTAGCAAATAGTAACTCCAAGCATATGTTCTCTCGGTGTGCACACATAAACCCAACACATTTAGTAAAAAAATAATAATACGTAATAAAGAATGGATGCGATTTAGAAGTTTTCAACCGTTAAGATGAAAATGCGTTTCATAATAACAGTAGATGAACGACGCTCATTAAATATACAGAATCATTTCTACTAGTAAAGCTATTAAGGTTACTTGCACGTTAACATTGAGTAAACAATCGATCAAAATGCTTTTGACATTGCAACAAAAACATGACTTTACATGTGGTTTGGTATTTAATTTCTTCAAATTATGACTTATGTTTTGGTTTTCATACATTTTATTAGAAATCTCGTCAACTGAACCAACCGTTTGCTTCTATTATTATCATTTTCTATTTTTATAAACTAGAGTTATCCATAGTAGATAATATTAAGGACCCAATCATGGCGAAGCAACCAACCAACCAACCAGTTTGATTTGTCGTTTTTCAAAACCTTAGTCAACAGTCCAACCCTAAATCCCCATCAAAACAAGCCAAGCATAAACAACCATAAACAGTTTATATTAAATTAAAGGTTATATTATATTTGATCGACGACCAACAACACTAACAATCATCTTTAGATTATACATAGATATTTCCACAGATTGATTGAAATTAAGGATTAAAAAAAAGTACAGATAGGATATGAGTTTCAACCATCTAGACTGAAACTACTTTGCATTTCTAACCACTACCATCCAAATTAACCTTCCATTAAAACAAGGGTTATACAAAACAACTTGCCACGTGTCCTCTTCTTTTTCATTCATCATCATCCTCCTCATCCTGTAAATCATCCACAACAAATACATCATCAATTAACCACACAACAAAACATATCATGTATTGTATAATAATATTATTATAAATCTATAATTATTATTATTAATAATAATAATTTTATACCTCTCCGCTATCATCATCATCGTCTTCATCGTCATGAACTTCCGATTTCGACTTATCGGATTCTTCCTCTTCCTCCTCTTCCTCATGTTTGCCCTCAGCCTGCAATTTCACATCATTTATAATTATAATTTTCATTTATTTTTTCTAATTTCTAACGATTTTCATCGTTTTTTTTATATATTAATTACCAGTTTCTTGTTGTAAGCCTGAAGAGTTTTATCATATTCCGACTTCCTCTTCTCCGCCTTAGCTACAAACGGAGCTTTTTCCTAAAATTGTGAAACCACATCGAAAATCAATTCATGCTTTACATGAATCAAAATTGAACAATATTATATGATATGTATATATTCAAATCCAAGCTGTAAGAAGAAGAAACTCACGGATTCAGACATCGATTTCCATTTCTCACCTCCAGCTTTACCGACCTAACGAATCACAACTCACAATCAATTTAAACACAAAAACATTCTAACAAAAATAATATAAAAAAAAACTAATTCAAATCGATACTTACGACGGAAACTGATTTATTATTCGGATGTTTTTCCTTGTATTGTTTCCGGAAATCCTCCCTGTAACGGTCAAAATCCAAACAATTTAACAACAGAAACAAAATAGCTACAGATCTAACATAAAACGATGGTATAACAATTAAACCAGCCTACATGAAGACAAAGAAAGCACTGGCAGGCCGTTTCGGTTTGTTAGGATCTTTCGCTTCCTTTGTTTTTTTCGCAGGCGCTTTCTTCTGCTTCGGGGCTTCTCTTTTCTTAACCGAAAGCCTAAAATCAGAAAATAAAGATGAATTTATGACATTCAACAAAACATAATAAAAAAATTGGATGAAGACTGACCTGCTTTCGGGTTTTTTGGATTCAGATTTGGATTTGGCTCCTTTCATGGCGAAAAAAGGAGTGACTCGGTGGAAACTCGGTGAACTCAGTGAGTAGGTGTAAAGAGGGGAAAGGATAAGGAGGAGAAGGGAGTGGAGAGGGGGGGGAATAATATAAGAGGAGAGGAAATGCGTGAAGAGATATGGTTTGGTTGGGTGTAGTCTAGTGTATTCCTCTTGCTGTGTGTACTGCAAAAACATAAAACTTGAAACAATGATATATATCAAGTCCGGATTTAGGCGGGATTCTTTTCTTTTTATTTTTCTCTTTTTTATTTTTTTTTCCAAAATAATAATAATAAAAAATCATTATTCATAGTTGAATATGATTTGCCTAACATTTGTTTTGTATACGTAGCTTAATACGGGTATGATTAAGGATTCGCATATATTCATGTTTAAGACTCCAGGGAGTGGGGCGGCTTTAGGGGGGCGGTATTTGGTTCCCGGGCGGGAACACCGTCCCGAGGGGCGGGAAGAGGAGGGCGGGGAGTGGGGGGCGGTGGGGGAAAGCCGGGCGGTGGGGGGTTTGGGTGGGTGACGTGGCAGCTCGTGATTGGGTGATTTTTTTTTCTTTTTTTTTATTTAATTTTAAAACAATATAATATTATTCCTTTCACCCCCCTTTCCCCCCCCCCCCCCCCCTTCCACTCCCCACAATTTTTTTCCCTCCCACATGGGTCCCACAAGTGCCACATGGCGCTCCACCCCCCTCTTTCCCGCCCCTCCACTCCCTATAGTCTAATGATGGATTTTGAATTTTGAATTTAGAATTTTTCTTTAATGGGGATTATTTGTATATTTATGGTGAATCAGAATGAATACTCTCATATCGTATATCATCCACAAAGAAATAAAGAAACACGTATCGGCTAATCCTAAACAAGCACTTATTAGCAATTTGTTTAAAAGAAAAGCCCTCAAAAATGATGAAATTAGTTCCAGTAATACTCCAAATATTGAAACAAGGACGTGAATGATGATGTTGGTATGCAAATGTTGCTAATAATGATATGCCAACAGATGATGGTGTTGTTACAACCACAAGTCCAGTTGTTTCTAATTCTTCGGCTTCATCCGCGAGGTTACATATAGATTTGAATGCTCTTCCTTCGGATCCCGCTGATAGACCACCCATTTCTAGCTATCACCCTAATCAAATAGATAACATAAGAAGAGCATATCTTGTGAAGAAGACTTTTCAGCCACGAGGTCATGTATTTAAATGGACACAATATGGTAGTGAACGGAGACGGTTCAACACAAAATGGTTTGAAAAGTATGATTAGTAAAAGTTTAACACTAAAAAAGAAAAAGCATATTGCTTACATTGTTAGAGGGTGTTTGGGATTCCGTTTTCAATCTGATTTTTAGATTATTGTGTTTTGAAAACGCAAATAATCAGTTTTTAGTGTTTGAATTGCGTTTTGAAAACGAAGATAATCAGTTGTTTAGGCTACCAAAACGCAATAATCTATAAGCAGCTCCACCCCTGCTTTTCTAAAACGCATAATCTGTTTTGATTTTTGAATGATCAATCCCAACCCCCCCCCCCCTGTTTAGTAATAGTGTTGGTAATCAAGGTGGAATAGAAGCTTTTACAAGTGAAGGCTTTTGTTATTGGGCTAAACAAGGGCCTTTAAAGATCATGTTGGGTTACAAAATAGTTTACATAATAAGGCGAGACAAAAATGTGACAATCTTATGAACCAAAAGGGATCATTTCATGCGCAAGTCACGAAGCATACTAAGGAAGAAAAGATTGCAATTCGGTATCGATTAATGGGTTCTGTTCGTAGTGCTGGATTTTTATTACAAAACTCTTTACCATTCTCATGGCCACGATGAATCGGAAACATCTACTTCTAAATGTCTTTATCTTGCGATTTTAAAGTTGATTAGTGAGAACAACCCAAATATTGGTAAGTACGCATCAGAGAATGCAAAAAAGAGTAATAAATTGACAGCTCCATCAATACATAAGTAGATTATCGATTGTTTTGCGAAAGAAGTAACCAAAATGATATGTGAAGAAATTACAGAAGATGTGTTTTCCTTGCACTGGCCGCAGATACATGATGGGGTTCTCATCATAGAACAATTATAAGTTTGCTTAAATTATTTCCGGAAGTTGTTGATGCACTTGCTTTTATTAAAGAAGAAGGAGAGAGTATTCAACAACGATCTAATGCAATAGGTATTTTATCATATTTTAAGAAGCCTTAATTTGTGTTTTATATACACTTGTTAGATGATATTTTAGGCCTCACAAATGCTCTATCAAAACAACTTCAAAAAAAGAGTCAAGATTTATTAGAAGCGGCTAAATTGATAAATGGAACAAAGCAAGCATTTAATAATTTAAGACAAAACGAGTTTGATCAAATGTTGGCAAATGTGACATCTTTTGTGAAAAAAAATAAGATTGAGATGGTAGAAATATCGGAAAGTTATGGTAATCAAAGAAACCGAAAGAACGTCGTTACTAACCGACATCATTTTGAAGTTGAAGTTTTTAATACGGTTTTGGATTTGCAAATTCAAGAATTTGGAAATCGATTAAATGAGGTATCAACTACTTTGATAGAAAATATGTCGGGTTTAAATCCTTGTGATTTGTTTTCTAAGTTTGACATACCTAAGATCCTAGCATTTTCTGAGATGTATCCGAATAATTTTAGTGAAGAAGATAGAGGGTGTCTTTCGAGTGATCTACGGTATTTTATCACACATTAAAAGAAGATATAAATTTCCAAAACTAAATGGAATGTGTGACCTTGCTCTTGTAATGGTGTAAACTGGAAAACATAAAATGTCACACCCTCAAATTTCCACTTGCGGAGTTTTACCGCGAGGCGCGTGACAAACCAGGATCCAAGTCAACGGTCACAATAAACAACACTATATGAGACATATGTAAGTTCAAAACACAAGTTTAAACCATTTGACAAAACAGCGAAAGCATTGTTTTACAAAATGAAACCCAAAAGTATCCAAGTTTGTTCAACAAACAAAAACCATGAAACCTAGACTAGACGTCGTGCAGACGCGTGCGCCTAAGCCCTGAGATGCTACCTTAGCGACCTGAGAAAAACATGCCAAAAGTACGTCAGCACATAATGCTGGTGAGTTCACAGGTTTTTAATAAAAGTTACCAAGTTCCAAAAGTGTACCAAGTTCAACCTGTCAATACTATGGTATGTTCAACCAAAGTACGCTAGCTAGGCGTATGTTTTGTTACTACTACGATTGGAAAACCATTACTAGACTGTTACCAATGCTCAGCCCGAGTGTGTTCTGCAATGTTACCAGTTTGAGACAATATGCACCCGCCCGGCCCTACAAGCCGTCGAGTGGGGTTTGTCAGACCCAATAGATCTATCCACATTTCCCCCGTTGTGCATCCCCGCACATTCATGGTTTCCCCGGGACTTTAAAAGATCGTATAGTAACCCGTAGTAACCCATAGTATGACAACAGTTCTCAAAACATAGTTCAACGCATGTTTTCTCCCCCAAAAGTAAAACCAAAGAAAGTGGGGCCGTGAACTCACCTTAGGTTGCGTTACTTGTAAATGATTAAAATCAGTAAGCTATGTTAGTCCCGTATAGTGGCGACCTAACATATGACAGATATAAGTACTTAGACTAATAAACCGTAGGTTAGCTAGTCCCTACATGTCCAGACCATAACCAAGTTCATTTGAAAACGTGTTGACTGTTTAACCGACCATACTGGACAAGACTCGACATCCCATTGGTGACCCGACACCCCACGTGTTAACCTCATAAAATATAACATACAATATATGCAAACAACACTTAACACGTGTTAAAGTTCACCAAGTCTAGCATATAGTTCAATTAGCGCATAAATAAGTCCGAGCATGAGTTACCATGTTACTAGGTATGTTAAGGGGTTCCTAGCATGTTCCTAGGTGCCATATTAGGTCTCGCAATACCAAAATGCACTTACAGCAGCAGTACATGCGATTAGGAAAAGTCAACTAGCAATTAGGAAAAGTCAACTAGCATTTAGGAGGGTAATCGCCTATAGTATAGGCATTTAGGATCCCAATCGCCTATAGCTATAGGCGATTAGGCCTATTCATGCACCTTATAGGCGATTAGGCCTATCATACATGCATTTCAGGATCTAACTAGTGATTAGGATCGTAATCACCTTCAGTATAGGCGATTAGGCCCCCAATCGCCTTCACTATAGGCGATTAGGCTCCTAATCACCTTCAGCATAGGCGATTAGGATTCCTAATCGCCCCCTGCAGTTCTGTTCCGATTTTTCGCGTGTTTAACCCTCCAAATCAGATCCGAAACGTGTGGAAACACCAAATATCAAACCCAAAACATTAATAAACCTATTCCAAGCAAAACCCCTAAATTATCATCATTCTATCAGTCCCGAATGCAAGCGTTTCCCAAAATAGCATATTAAACATGTAAACATCACATCAACATGCAAAGTTTGCCCTAACTGGCAAATATCCAGATTTCATCCCATAACAACGTTGTTCAATGATACCCTACTGTTCTAGCATCATCCTAGAGCAAACCCTAATCTTAAACAATCAACAAAACACATCATAATATCATAGATTCCACATAATCCTTCAAACGGGTCTAAACATCTATTATAAACCATACACAACTATAACCATCCAAACTCCTAGGTTAACATCATAATAACTCATACAAGTTAGAAACATATCAATAACACAAGAACAATCATATTTCAATAATAAAAATCCTATCTTTACAAGGATACATCACATATAGCATGCATAGAGGTTTGGGTTTGTTTAGAAACTGTTTTTAATAAGTTTTCAAAGACACAAATGTTTAGAAATCAGGTCTGGACTTTTAGGGAGCAAAACAATAACATACAAAGGTTTGGGGATGAAGAACACACTTTAGATTTGTAAGGAAATGAGGTGTAAGGCTTGGAAAGGTGGGTTTTGATGCAAAAACGTGTTCTAGAGGGTGTTTGTGGGTTGGGAGAGGTTATGGGATGGCTAGGGTTGCACAAATGATGTTTTACAAGTCAAGGGTGGTATTTATAGGCGTTTCTAGTCGTTTGGTATGCGTCAGGCGATTGTGCAGCAGTTACAGGCGATTAGGGTTCCTAATCGCCTTCAGTATAGGCGATTAGGGCTCTAATTGCCTTCAGCATCATGCAATTACGCGTAATCACCTATAATGTCATGCAATTACGCGTAATCACCATCTTAACACATATAAACACGTATTCACATACCGACAAATCACATAATGATTATATTCACATAATTCATGAAAACAAACACGTTCACATTCGTTCACCAATTCCCGGGACTCGAGACTTGTGTGTGTATGCATAGGACCCGGCAATTCTACAAATCGCCAACAACCGGACTCATACCTCGTGTGTGCGTGTTAACCCCAATGATCCTCCGAATCATTGATCCCTGGACAATTACTTAACGCGACTCGACTCAACTGACCCTGTTATGTGTGATGTATGCGCGGCCCGCTAAGGTAGACTTACCGGATTTTTAAAAGTTACTAACCGGAGTTTGCCGGGTGTCACATAAAACTTTTCCTTTGGTTTATCGGGTATTGAAGTTAGCATTGGTTTTGCCGGTTGCAACCGCAACCGTTGAGAGGTGTTTTTCTAAGATTAAGCTTATCAAAACGGATTTACGCAATAGAATGAGTGAGGACTATTTAATTTGAACAATGCTTTGATTTGTGCGGTTGAAAGAGACACTTTTGATAATGTAAAAGAAGATGACGTAATGGCTCGATTTCAAGAACCGAAGGGGCGAAATGTATTTGGTATATATATAACTTTATCTATTTTCATGTTGTTATTTTTTATTTCCGTTACATTTTATGAAACTACGGCGAAAAAAAATTTGAACGTTACCACTCAAATTTATTTCTAGATACGCCACTGGTTTACTTGACGATGGACCTTTTATCAATATCTCAATAGTTGCATGTGCATATTACATCCATGAAATAGTTTTTTTTTCCTTTAAGAGTAATTACGATAATACATTGTGGTTTAGTTTAAACCCGAAACCCGACACAATTGGGACGAGTTTGGGGTTGGGTAGTCGGGTATGGGTCCGAGTATGGGATTAGTTTTTAATTTTTTCGTGGGTTTGGGACGGGTTTGGGATTTGATGATATACCGTTTACCCGACCCGATTACCCGATAAGTATACCCGTTTACCCGATTAGATACCCAATACAATTTCTAATATATCTTTTTAAATATGTATGCATAATATATCTAATTGTTCATCTACATTGTCATCTTGTGCTAAAATTACCAAAAATTAGTATATACTATTTGTTATCTATGTCTTTGATTGTTTTTTATGACTTAAGTATTTTATATTTATATATTTTAATCATTTACATGTATATTTAATAATGCTAAATGTAATTGGTTAATAGATGCCCGTTGGGTTTTTGGTCGGATATACTCAATGAGTAAGTTTTAAAAATTAATGGGTTTACCAGAAACCCGCGGGTATACCCCCGATGGGTATTTACCCGACACAAACCCGACGGATTTTGGGCCAGGTTTGGGACAAGCATACCTAATCGGGTATGGGGTTGGGATTCCCTAAACCCGTTCCAAACCCGACTCATTGCCATCCCTAGGTTTAGATTTCTAAAGAAAGTATTACGGTTTAAAGCTTTAAAGTCAATAAAAGTAATTGTAGATGCATTTTAATGTCTATTAGTATGTTTCAAGGTGCGCTTTGCGCGCCTTAAACCACCCTACCACGAAGCTATGTTGTGACTTATTATGAAATCATATATATATTTATTAATAAATAGGTGTTTGTAAATAAAATTAAAAAAAAAAGACATGTTTCAAACCTGAGACCTCAAACCATACAAATGCACCACAAACCACTCCACCACCAAGCCATTTTGTTAATTATTATAGAATCATATATATTTATAAATAAATAAGTGTTGGAAAAAAAATCTCATGTTTGAAACAGGTCTCGAACCCAAGACCTCAAAGCACACACATGCACCAGAAACCACTCCACCACTACCCCATTTTGTTAATTCTTATTGAATCATATGTATTTATATATAAATAAGTGTTGTAAAAAAATGACTCAAACGGGTTTCAAACCCAAGACCTCAAAGAACACACATGCACCACAAACCACTCCACCACTACCCCATTTTGTTAATTGTTATTGAATCATTTGTATATATATAAATAAGTGTTGTATAAAAAACAGAAAAGGACAAAAGTAATCAATGCATTTATTGTTCAATTTGTGGAGTGTTAATATTATTTATAATTATAATAGTCGTTAGATCATCGGATCTTAGGTGATTGGGTGTGAAGGGATATGAGCCCAAAACCATATGAAAAGAAAGATAAGCCCATACCCACAAAGGCCCAATTAAGGTCAACAGCGTTTGTGTAAGACCCGTCCAGTTTAAATGGTTATTTACCCTTAATTTAAGACTTAACAAAATATGGAATTATTAAAACTTTTGATGATATTAGCTTGACTATAACAATAAAAATACCAGTTTATGATTCGTGTCACGTGCTGTAAGAGTTAACACACTTAGAAATCCACTATAGGTTACAATTTATAAAGAATTATGTGGAAGCGTTGAACATGATATTCGTTTGCGTTTGGTTCTTCGGATGTACTTGATCATCACTCCAGCATTGAGGTGGCCATACCTAGGGTTGATCATACAAGAAAAACCCGTTAGAATTATCAGCCGAGTCAAAACCTAAATGAAAGGTATAAAAAATTTGAAGGATGGAACCCGACGTCGCCTACAGTTTGTGAATCGTAGGTTATGGTTCGTTTCTCCTGATTTAAAAACTGTACAGTAGCTTACGGTTCAATAACCGTAGGTTACTGCTCACGGTTTCTGACCTGGATGCTCTGTGTGAACCGTAGCCTACGGCTCCAGGCCGTAATCCACGGTCTGGAGCTGCTGGAGAGTCCAGTATCACTCATCCAACATACCCCAATTCCTTCTTGAGTCCGAGATGTAATTGGTGAATCTAAGATGGTTATATTAGGACTCATTTACCTTGTCTATATCATAATCGATCACATAGCGCATCTTTTACCAAGTTTGATATCCAAACTTCCATTGGCATGAATTTAAAATATGCACACCCACACACACACACACACACACATATATGTATATATATATATATAGGATTAGGATCCTTTGAAAACAACCTTGAGTTTAGAGAACAAAAGAAAACATTCACAACCATTGATCAAATTAATCAAATGGTTGTGATTGAATCTAGATTTTTTAGGTATAAATGTAATTATCTGATGAATGGGTGGCATATTAGTAATTTACAAGTCAAATGATTACTAATGTCAGTCTGTTTGTCTGTCTCTCTCTCTCTCTCTCTAATTCAAAATAATATTCAGTCTTCCTCTTCCTCTTTATTCCTCCCTCAGAGCATTCACAATAGATGTTCCATAATAGTGTGAGAGAAGCCTCTATATTATATAGAGTGGGTATAAGTGGTTGTGAGTAGAGGAGAGAGAAAATATATAGATGAGACACTGTTCATCAGTAAATTTGGAGGAGACACTGTTCACCCTCCATAATTTTTTAATATTTTTAAAAGTGGTTGTGAGTAGAGGAGAGAGAAAAGGTAATGATAAAAGCATAAAATAAGTATTATTAAATAGAAAAGGAGAGAGAAAGATAGTGATTTTTAGTGTAATTATAAAGATGAAGATGGAGGATTTACTGTGAATGCTCTCAAAGCCTGTTCAAAAAAATTCAAGCCGAAGAATAAGATCGTGTGCACTCTAGGACCTGCATTTAGATCGGTTCCAATGGTGCATAAGCTGTTGAAGGCAAGTATGATCGTTGCTCACTTCAATTTCTCTCATGTAACCTATGGATTTTTGTGGTGTTTCGGTGATGGGTTTTTTCTTTCTTGGTGAATTTTTTGTGTTTTTAGTGATACAGGGGAGGTGAAACAGAGTATGGTTTTCTGGCGACTGTAGCTGCCTGAAAAGGGGTTTTGGTCGGAGATTTTTGGTTTGGGTAAAAAGGGTTTAGGTTTGAATGATGAGGAAGAAAGGGGTTGAGGTTCAGGTGAAAAATATAAATATAATAATATAAAAAATTGTTAGCAGGGTGCATCAGGGATAAGCTTTCCAATTAAACCGAGGGTGACGATTGAAATTTTGTACCAGGGTAGAAGTCAAGCTTGGACATTGGCAAGAGGAATTTAGAAGTATTAAACAACGTTCACAAAAGATGAGTTGGAAAGATAAGTTCCCATACGCGTATTAGAAAGGAAATCCAGATGTTCTCTCTCTGGTTCAAGAAACTTGCTCTTCTGTAATGATAGAAATAAGGGGGGAGCACAAATATGTCGTCAGGTACATGTTTGTTGGAGTAATTAACAAAAAAAGTTGTGATTTTAATTCTAACTTTTTGTTGATGTTTGAAAATTTGATGTATTTGGGTTTATTACTTAACATTGAATTACAGAATCCAGGACATGAAATAGTTAATGGAACTGCTGTTATAGCGGTACTCGTGGATGTAGTATGAGGGAGGAATCGGTGGTTGTTTTGATGTTGAAGGTGATTGTTCACAAGGTGGATGTTAATGATGGATGGTGTGATAGTGATTAGTAGCCATGGTGACTCGTGGTGGTATCTTGAATGATGAACAAACACAGCGGTGAGGGTGGATGAAACACGGTTAGGAGTCACATGGGATGGCAGATCTTGTCAACAACAACAATTATCATGACATACAACAGGTATATATATGTTTTCAGCTGCTTGTATTTTATTGTTAGATATTATAAATTTTGTTGTTAGATATGGATTTAAGTGGATTTTGATGTGATATTTTAGCTAATTGGTGGAATAAAAAGAGAAATCTAAGGGCTTATTGAGCAATTTAATAATGTTTACATTGATGATTTCTGCGCAAGTTTGATGTTGACACTCATGTAAATTACATTTTTCACAGGTGTAAACTGTTTTTATATTGATGTAATTGTTTGCCCCTATGTAATTGTAATTTTTATACAATATTCCATAGGTGTAAATTTAGATTTTACATATATGTTTTAGATATTTTGTAATTTTTACGCAATATTTTTTCATAAATGTAAACTAGATTTATGTAAAAAAAATAAATATTTTTGAGTTAATAGCCAAAATCATCCCTGAGGTTTGGTCATTTTGCCACTTCAGTCCAAAACCCAAACCTTTTACATCTGGGTCCTTCAGTTTTATTTTTCTTGCCAAATTCGTCCCTGACAACGTTTAAGTTGTGGACTGAAGTGGCAAAAGTGACCAAACCTCAGGGACGAATTTAGCAAAACCCAAACCTTTTTTGGGACGAATTTGGCAAAAAAAAAAAAACTGAGGACCCAGATGTAAAAGGTTTGTGTTTTGGACTGAAGTGGCAAAAGTGACCAAACCTCAGAGACAATTTTGGCTATTAACTCAATATTTTTTTAATAAAATGTAAAGGTTGTATTTTTTTGTGGTTTATAGTTGGCCATGTGTTAAAAGGTGAAGAGGGAGATCAAGAAAACGAAGAACGAACGATTTTTGTTTACATGAAGATTTCGGTGCAAGTTTTATGTTTACACTAGTGTAATACGATGTTGTTGATTATTTTACAGTGTTCAAATTTTATAGATGTTGATGGGGATTTTTACGCTGGCCTAAAATGATGTTGCTGATTTTTTTATAATGTTGTACAAAAAAAATACGATTATTATATTTCCTAGTTTTTTATATATTAAATAAGTGGTTGTTGTTTTAAAAGATATGAATTAAAAAATAAAATGAAAATAAACAAATGTTTATTTTTGTTTAAAAAATGAATTAAAAAATAAAGTAAAGTAAAAAAAACACATGATGACGGTGATGGTGAGAGAAACAAATAACATAAAATAAAACATAAGTTGTGACTTTACCATCTTGCCTTTTTTTAATATTTACCTTTTATTAATCAAATAAAATAATGGGGGAACAAAAAGACAAAAAACTTAGGTGGCTTAATAAGAACCGTTGTTTGATCAATGATCAAAGGCTGTAATTGGTTTATGTTGTTTCAACTCAACCCTGTTCTCGTTTTACTCTTTCTCTATATATATATATATATATATTCATTTGTTTGACCCTTTTGTTTATAAGCAAGCCTTTATAAGATTACCAAAGTAATTCTATACTTGTTTTAAGCCAATCAAATACAATTTATTCGTTTGACCCGTTTAATTATACGCAAGCCTCTATAAGATTACCAAATTAATTATACACTTGTTTTAAGCCAATCGAATACAATTTATACATTTGACCCGTTCTATGCCTACGTTTAGGCACCTAAACCTTACAGCTAAGGTTTATTGCTAAAATATCATTTAATCTGTTTTTAGCTGGTTGACCCATTATGGAGTACACCACAAGGTCTCTTCATACCACGTATTGTTTTATGATCTAGAATAATTTACATAGCTTCATTCGTTTGACATGTTTCATGGTTTTCACCATTTTTATAATTCTACTTGTTTCGACCCGTTTTATGGTTTCCACCATTTTGGGTTCTACCTTTCAAACTTCTCATACATAATCATAAAAGTATATCATCATCTACAAAGTGATTATATTCTAAAATATGTAAGCATTACTTACCTTGTGTCCTTGCGAGCTTCATACTTGAACTTGTATTTGTTTGACCCGTTCCTCTCCGAGCTCCTACCTAGCTTGTCAGAGTCAAACTACCACATCATATCTACAAGATGATTCGTTTAGTCAATCATTAGCATGACCATAACACCTTATGGATTCACACACACTTATTCAACAAGCATGCTATATATTCAACAACTAGTTTTTGTACCATAAATCTTTCTATTCACTAACCGTTTGACCCGTTAGTGAAGTTACTTATATAAACCAGTTAGTAAGTGATTTTAAACACTTTAAGCATGCTACATAAAGTATTAATCGTTCCCATCAATCACTAATTCATGCCTAAAGAAAGTATATACAATCTCATGCCTTTTCTTGATTAATGATAACATTATTAATGTGTAGTGATTTTCTATTTAGCTGGTGTAATTGACCATTTTGACCCATTTAGAGTCCGAACTAGTTCAACATGTTCAAAGATGGATTGAAGATTATTCAAATACGTTTTCAAGCATATAAGTACACGCTCTAATGATTTTCTATGACAGTAATATAATTAATGTGCAGTGATTTCATACTTAGCTGCTTTAATTGACCGTTTTGATTCATTTAGAGTCCGAACTAGTTCAACGTGTTCAAAGATGGATCGAAGATTATTCAAATACGTTTTCATGCATATACAGTACACCTTCTAACGATTTTCTGTGATTTTACATGATTTTTACAAAATCAAGACAACAACATAAGTCCTTGTTATTATGAACCAAAACTCACTTTACAACCTCTAGCCATGTTCATAATTTATCCTACGCATCATACACATATTAAAACATAGTTTCCTTCATTCCACATCAATAATCACATACTCACACAAGTTCAACCAAATTTACTAAATGTTAAGCTATAATCATGTTCCTGTAGACGTTGCATCATAAAATTGGTATGCAACTCATTTTAATCATTTATTTCATAGTTATAACACTTTTATGGAACCCTCTAATTCACCAAGTTCATCATCCAACATGTTAAATAGCATTTAGCCTATCACCTAGACATTCAATCATGCATGAACATCATCATATTCATCATCATAATGTAGGTGTCACCCAAGGGCCAAAACCCACTTTTCTAATGCATATTCATCTTTCTATTTTTGTATAAATCATTCAATTTTCACACAACAATTATTTATATAATGGTTCTAACACGAATACATCATAACCTTGCATCTGATTGCTTCAATTAACACAAACCCATATTCATCATCAACATCATCTATACTACATTATAAAGGAGGAGAGATGGCTAAAATAGGTACTTCATATCAATTTTAAGATGGCATACAAAAGGTCACAAGGTAAACAACTATCTTTTTGCTAAATCCTTCCCTTTATGCCTCTATGTGCAGCATTTTATTACAATTGTACAAATGACTAATGCAAGTCATCTATATTATTATTTGCTTCACCTTTTGATTTTCTCATCTTTAATGAATTCAATTTGAGATTCAATGCCTCACCTTTTCCTTTTCTCATCTTCAATGATGAATTAAAATCAGCATCCCTCAACTTAATCTCTAAAACCCCTTATACCATTGCCTTATCACACCATTTTCTTTATTTCTCTTGGAAGCAGTCATCGAAGGATATTGTTCAACACTTGTAGTCTTGCACTATCGATTATTATGTTGGTAAGCCAACACTTATAAACTTGTATATTCTTTATGTATATTTATTTATTTAGTTTTAAGCTTTTTGTTAGTTCTTATATATGTTTTTTTCATTATTTTATGCGTGTTTTCTTTTACATTCTTTTTATTTCAATTTCTCTAAATTGTGGTTTTATGTTTATCATTCAATTGAATTGTTTATTTTTTTAGGATCAAATCTGTATTGTTTTGGAGACATCACAGCTCATCAACCCATTTCCATGTACATACATATTTTAGTTTATGTTATATTCTCTAAAGTACACTTAATTTCTTCTACGGTTATAATGTGATATTCGTTTCCAATTGTCATTTTCGTTTTACCCGCATGGTTTACAATAAGGAAAGGGAAGCAAATCCCAGCTTATTGACATTTGATAGTGATGTGTGTGAAAGATTTATATTGTAATCTATCTTGTCAAGGCGCATAAGCACACTCATAAGAGCTAGAAACCGTGTCTTTCGGTTAACTACTCATATGGTGCGTTGAGCTGACCTTCAGCACCGCGCCCCTGGCGCGCACCTTTGACAACTTAGATTATAATTGGTGCTCACAGTCATGCATTCCTATGTCATCATTTGAGTATAAATTTGAAGTTTTGTTGATTTCACTTGAAATTTTAAAAATAAATTACAAATTTTTCTCAATTTACTTTGAATTATAACATTAGAGCTTTAATGGCAATTTTCATTTTTTATAGATTCTAACATTATTAGGGGATGGCAAAACAATCTGAGCCCGATGGGAAGTTTGAAATATTACGCCTATTTATCGCATTGGCGTGTTCGATGGGAAGTTTGGTTGGGCTAATTGTGACTGTTTATCGCATAAGTGTGTTCGATAGGAAGTTTGGTTGGGACAATTCATGGGAAAAATAATCTTTGCTGTGTTAAGAAAAACATTACAAACAAAGAATAATATTATAACTACGATACAATTTTAAAATATTGAATTATCCGTTCACCTATGTAAATAAAAGAAGAAACATAAATGATCAAATAAGACATCTTACAATCAATTACATTGCAACTGTAAATACTCGAGGTTGTTTTTTTAAGTTTAGGTTCGAGAGTTCTGTGAAAAAATTACCCTCTTCTAATTTGGAACTAATGCTTTAATGATTTTGATACTTATTTGACATCTTTGTGTTTTTTAATTTACAAGTATGTGTATTGGATCTTCATGACACTAAAGTTGAATTTGTCAGGTAAAATTTGTTTCCTAGAAGGAGTTTCCTCTCAAATTCTGGTGTTGCTTTAATTGATCAATGACTGTGTGTGTGTATAAGCAAGAGGAGGACTTGCTTAAGACGCGTCAAGAACTACGCTCCCCATATCATTTTCTTAGAACTTTATACAATAAGTCGACCAACACGAACCAAACTTTAAGGAATACATGTTGTCGACAGGATTTACCCGCTGCAATGCGCGGTGGGAAAACTGCTAGCGTATTACAAGTTTTTTTGGATCCCGTCGCAATGCACGGGTAAACCCACTAGTAATATAGAAAACTCTTCAAGAGAGGATTTCAAGTATACATTTGGATCCCGTCGCAATGCACGGGTAAATCCCAGGCACCTTGCAAACATTGCAAGTTTGCAACTCTTAACCTTAAGGCCTTACAATATATTTTGCATGGTGTGGGGAATGAACCGAGAATCTCTCGAGCAGTACCCCACTAATCGGGTAAACCCAAGGCCGGTTTTGAGGGGGTGTAGGGAGGACTTCTAACCCGGGCCCAATTTCCAGGGTGCACTGTGACCGGCAACAGTGGAATAGAATTCATCAAAAAATTCTAAATGATCTGTGCATAGTGTTGGTGTTACAGTGTATAAAAATGGGTTGTTTTGAGGAAGATGATGACATAATGTAAATACTAGAAAATGATTGGCGTATTACAGACATTAGAATATGCCAATGTATAAAGAAAAAAAAAGCCTATAATAGTGTCATCCTATTTTTTTCAGGTTAACAGTAACTTAAAAGTTATTCCTTGTTGGTTCCGATTTTATGCTCACCCTATGGTCAAAACACTTAAGTTAAAAAAGAACTTCATGAATTGACGATGATAACTATCGAGAACATATTGTTGAATAAAATAAACTGTGAAGAATTAATTTATGAATTTGATATTGTCCTTTTAAAAAATATAGTTTACTAATCAAAAGCTACAAGCCACAACATAATTATTTATGGTTTCTAATTAATCAAATTGGTAATCCTTATTTTAAAGATAGCCGTCTGTTGTAAGGCTGTTTGGTGTGCAGCCGGGGAGTTGATCCGGGGAGGTGACATGGCGCCGGGGAGATGGGGAACACCACCCCCCCCCCCCCCCCCCCCCGTTTCTTTTTCGGGGAAACCGGTGAAAATGCACCGTCCACACCGGCCTCTTTGATTGGGTAATTTTTTTTATTTTTTTTTTAAATCAACTTTATATAATAAAAAATGAAGGGGGTTTGGGGGAATACCATTTCCAAACTTTAGGGGAGTAAAGGGGGAGAATGATGTGGCGCTGACGTGGCACTTAGAGGAGTTGGAAGAAAAAGGGGCACACCATATAGCCTAATATCCTCATATGATAAGATATTTATATACCCACGTGGCTACAATAATACAATGTTGTTTAGATGACACATCGTCGATCCGTGTGCTCTTCATTGTGTTTTCATTTGTGTTTCTTCTATGAACGTTGGTTCCACGTGTCAAGATCTAAGACGATCACATGCACGTGCCACTCCATACGTGCTAGTTGGGTATAGTTGTAATGACTCATCAATGTCAATGGTATTCATTATTCAATATAAAAGTTTTCAGTCTATTTACCACTTCTACCCTTATGCTTTTTTTCAACCCAAATAATATCTCTTTGCTTTATTTTCTTTGTTATTTAATCACTCGGTTTAAAGCTAGTGGGAATAAAAAGTTATTGTTTAATAAGTTTTTTGAACATATAAATTTTATTGACATTATGTATTTATAAAATATTCTGATGAAACGATACATTAAATAATGACTATGTAAATTTCAGACATTAGTAATAAGTTTTTTGAATATATATAAATTTTATTGACATTATGTATTTACAAAATATTCTGATGAAACGATACATTAAATAATGACTATGTCCATTTCAGACAATAGTAATGACTTTTAAGTGAAAATAATTATAATATTAGATAGAACTTCAATTAATATATTACGTGCAACTAATAGATGCTAATGATCTTCAGTTCAGCTGGTTTGAGGTAAGGTGAGTTTTTCCTTACTGGTTCTTATCATAGGGTAGATCATAGGTTCGATCAATGCACACCACAAAAAAATTCCCCGTGACGGTTTGAGCTTAGGTAAAGAGGACACCGGTGTGTGGGTAATGCATAATTTCATTTTGAAATGCCATTTTGTAACACCCCGAAAATCAGTTTTGCTTAATTATGCCATTTGGTATGATTAACAAGATAGTTATTTAATCTAGTAAACATAAAAATTGGAACTTGAGGGACCTAGTGTGTCATGAGTGCAAAGTAGAGATGTGATATTTATAAAAAAACAACAAAACTTGGAAGTTGATCAGTATTTTGGATCGATCAAAACACCACCAAAACACACACATAAGAAGTTTATCCAATTCGGCCCCAAAATTTGCTAAATTCAAGAGCTCTTGTCAATGCATTATGGGAATTATTATCATCTAGTGTTCTAAACCTCCCAAGGTAACTCTAGATCCTTTTAAATAATCCAAATCCATGGTATATGGAAGATGATGATTATAGGGTTTTTATAGAAAACGTGATGTCATAGCTTCTAGGGATTTCTATGTGTTAGTAGACATCATGGAAGCTATGAAACGTGGTGAATCATTATACGTTGTTGACTCATGTTAAATTGTGATTATGTGTTATGTATAAGTAGTGAGTTTTTACTATAAACATTAAATACACTAGTGTGTGGTATAATCTTGCAATTTCTATGTTATTGGTATCATGTATGTATGCCAATTGGTGGAATGCTCATGTGCAAATGATTAGCTACGCCATGGTAGAATCTAGGAAGTCTTGAACATCTAGAATTAACATGATGAAAATAGTGCATATAAGGTGTTCGATGATATGCTTGAATGAGAAAATAAATGAGTAGAACATGTGAGAACATGAATGCTTGCAATGTGATGCATAAAATGTGTAGGATTCATGCTTGGGAATGAAAATGCCCAATGATGTTATCCGGGTTGAAAGATGGTGTTAAATATTGTTCTTACAATGCTAGATGCTAACATGTTAAATGATGCCTCATTAAACTAGTTTGCAAAATTGAGTTATAGCTTGTTAAGTGATCATGGAACTCTTGTATATGAATATGAAACAAAGCCTTAAAAGATAAATTACACCATATACAAAAAGGTAGCCTAATGATGATACGGAAAATTGATGATGCACATGATCATGCTAAGGGTAGTTGACTTTTAGAAGTCAAAATGACCCGAACTTGGAATGTGATTTGCTGGTGTGAATAAACTCATGAGACGTGTTAGTTACTGGATATGATGACTAACTTGATCAATCTTATGAGTATAGTGAATGTTGATCTTTTCAAGCTACGTGCAAGCTTGGAAGGAATGGATCAACAAACACACGGGTCAAGCGAATATAAGCCTAAATTTGCAAGGAAATGAGAGTGAATACAAGGTAAGTGTTACTTACGCTAATAGACTTAAACATGTTAGATATGTGTCGCATATTATTAAATGAGTATCGAGTATGGGATAAAAGGTAGGACCCCAAGTGGTGAAATCCACTAAACGGGTCTAGACAAGTGAAATAAAGTAGAAACTTGTTAAATAACAACTAATGAAATGATGGGTTGCACTCAAGTGGTAGAATTAACCAAACGGGTCAAATCACAAAGAGTTATGTAACAACCTGTTTTATAACTATTAAAAAGGTGGTTTGTGTAAACAAAAGAAGATATGCATTTAAATGGATTAAAACTATTATAATATATATATATATATATATATATATATATATATATATATATATATATTAGGGGTGTGCATGGGTCGGTTTGGGTCGGTTTTTACCATTAACCATAACCATAACCGCTATTTCGGTTATGGGATTTTCGTAACCATAACCATAACCAAACTTCGGTTATGGTTAATCGGTTATGAATTCGGTTATGGTTCGGTTATGGTTATTTCGGTTATTAACCAAAAAAATCAACCAAAGCTAACTTTCGGCTAAATTATAAAATTAAAAGCCCATGGGTCTTAAAAACTCAGAAGCTACAATGATAGACTTAGCTTGGGTTATTATTTATAAGTTAATCAAGACTACACTTTCTAGTTAAAGTACCAATATGGGATCCATTTTAATAAGATATTAACAAAAAAACATATTTCACCCCTTAGTTACAACTTACAAGTTTAATTCATCATAAAAAAAGAATACTACATCAATATCATGTTGTTAATAACATACTTGTATTATAGTAAAAAAACCTCTATATAGTTAATATAGAACATAAATCTATTACATAAACTTAACAATACAAGTTCGGTTCGGTTATATCGGTTAACCAAAGCTTCATAACCATAACCATAACCGCTTGGTCGGTTATAGAAATTTCATAACCATAACCATTGGTTATGTTGGTTATCGGTTAAAATCGGTTCGGTTATGTCGGTTATGGTTCGGTTATGTCGGTTATGGTTAATTTTGCTCACCCCTAATATATATATATATATTATGCAAAGCACTAAGGACCAGTGTTTCATGAAATAATAGTCAAATGGTGATGCGTCACCATTTGAATACCAAGTACTTAATGCTTGTCGAAGAAATTCTTCCACAGGTAAGCACATCGAGAATAAGGTACATGATGTCAATGTTTTGTGGAATGAAATCATCGAGGTATGGTAATGGGGTAAGCGCACCCGGTAAGTCCGTAGTTAAATAAACGCCCACGGGCGAAGTAATGCGATTGCTAAAATCACTCTTATGTGGCGAGAGTGCCAATTAGATAAGTTATCTTTATAACTAAGTCTAATGCGCGCTAATGCGCTTAGAATTGACTAAATTAAAGAAATCTGGAAATGGTGGAAAAATCTAAGTCCGTATGGTCTTAGAGGTTTCCAAGCAAGTCATTGAGTCAAAAACAATGAAATCAAATCAAGTAGTGTCGCCATGGATGGCTAATTTGAAGCATTTTGCCTATAAAGGGCATTTTGGGAATTTTAATCATTCATTGAAGGATAAATCTAAGGACCGGGTCTTAATGACACAAACCGGAAGATGTTTTTAATTAAACAAATAACCATGGGTTGACAATATATTATCATGCTTTGTGAACAATCAAATAGTGTTTTAAATAGCCCATGGCCTTAACGGGTCAATTTGGGTAAAAACAACTTAATCATTTAAATCTAAGAACTGGGTCATAACGAAACAAACCGGGTGATGTTTTTAGTTAAACAAGTGTCCAATAGATTAAAAATATGATTGTTATGCTTTTTGAATGGTCAAATAAGATTTTGTATAACCTATGGCCTTAACGGGTCGATTTGGGTAAAAAATTGCATAGACCTTAGTTAAACCGAAATGAGTTTTAAACCCATGAAAAATTGATCAAAAAAGTCACCAAGGGTGAGCTTTCGACTCCCAATAATGTTTGGATGCATTCGGGTCAAATTGGTGCTGGAAAGTTGTATGAAAACGAGCCAATCAGACTTTGCTGGCCGTAACCTATGGCCTTTGGCCGTAGGCTACTGCCAAACAAGCAAAAACACATCAGAAGTTGCTGGCCGTAACCCCTGGCCTTATGGCCGTAAGTTAAGGCGAGTAGTAAGCCCAACCCAACCTTGGGTTTTGCTGATTTTTAACATACGTTATAATGGCTTTTAACATATGTTAGCTAACTATATTTGGTCTTTACTTGGTTAAAACCTTAGGTATGATTTGGGAATGAATTGGAAAGACGCTCAAGCACTCATATTTTGAAGAATCGAACGTATTCAAGCGAAGGAAGTCCCGGAGCAAGGATCAAGTCACGAGCAACGAGCCGAGCACATCCGAACACTCTAAAAGCTTTTGCAATAAAATTCCCCAATTAAAACGAAATATTTTATACATGTTTTTAGTAACTATAATGTAAAGTTTGTTGGGACCATTTTTACATGAGATTCCATTTAGTTTGGTTTTCTTAATTACTAAAGCTTTAATTGGGAGAAAGTTAGATTAAGGCCAAAACCCGCAAGATTTAGTGTTAATCACGTGTTTACGGGTAAGGGTCTTACACATTTCATCTTTGGCTGGGCATTACAAGCTTTGTGCCTCTTGGAGAGAGACCAGGGTTGGCATTAGGTAGATTATGTGTAATTTGATCTAATTTAGGAGTGGGGATTATGTAACATTAGCCATTAAAAATCAATATGAAATCGAGAGCCAAATTCAATTCAATTTAATTTATAAGTAAGTTTATGTTAATATATACAGTATATTAATATGTTCATATGAGGTTTATAAATATTTTTTTTGTTTATATTCTATAAAGAGCTTTATATCGGTAGCATTCTAAGATTTGACTTATAATCAGATGAATACGTTACAAATATAAATTCCAAAACAAATCTTGATTTTGCAACTATATTTAGAAATCAAGAAACTTTGATATTTAAGTATGGATTATGTGGTCCTCTACTTGTAGTGTAATCTTATATTTATCGTTTTCATAGTGAGTGGTTTTTTTGGTCCTTCACTCGAAGTGTGATTTATGATATATTAGATATTCAAAATAGTTACTCCAAACATCATTC
The DNA here is from genome assembly GCA_032199755.1 of Ambrosia artemisiifolia. Classification (NCBI taxonomy): domain Eukaryota; kingdom Viridiplantae; phylum Streptophyta; class Magnoliopsida; order Asterales; family Asteraceae; genus Ambrosia; species Ambrosia artemisiifolia. The sequence continues at coordinate 27,782,645 of CM063516.1, read as the reverse complement.
ATCATCAGTATATGATTTATTGTTACACATCTTGTAGAAATATTGTTGTGTTTTACTTATAGCGTTATATAGTTTTCGTTGTTCCCATAAGCACAAATTCTTGGTCTTTTACTCAAAGTGATAAATGCGTAATGCTTATGACGTATATCCACCAAAATGATGCTACTAACCTAATCCCTTTAAAAACATAATAAACTTTTGTAAGAAAATGATATATGAATAAGAAAACTTCAAAAAACAAGTAATGTAGTGCAAAATCACGTGCATAGCCCTGTAAACGAATAAAATGTTCATAAACCGTTCGTGAACTTGTTCGGCAGGAAGTTCGTTTATGTTCGTTTATTTAATAAACGAACAAACACAGAACAAACGTTGTATTCGTTCATTTATGTTCATGAACGTCCGTTTGCGTTCGTTCATTTATATTCGTTTATTTATGTTCATTTATGTCAGTTTAAATTTTATTAATAACATAAGTAGTTATATTTATATAAATATAAATATAAATATAGTTTGGGCTTTAGCTACTTGTATAAATATAACAATTAGCAATTGGGTTTTTTAGTAATACAAATTCGTTTACATTTATTATGTTCTTTAACGTTCATTTATGTTCGATAATAAACTGTTCATTTATGTTTTAAATGAATGAACATAAACGAATATGACAAATTTTTTAATGAATGAACACGGACACAAAATGTGTTTGTGTTCGGTTAAAGTTAAATGAACAAACATGAACATATCTTTGTTCGTGTTCGTTCAGTTCGTTTACATGCCTACACATGCACCCTACTAGGTGACTTTCTCCATAATCGATTGATTTGATGAACATTAAGGTTGGAGACAATTAGGTTTTGAAATATTTTATTCGTATAACATATTGTGAGTTGTACTTAAATATTCCCCGCCAAAGAGCCAAAACAAACAAACCCACCTCCACCCACCCACCCGCCTGAGTTTCAATCTTTGTTTTATAAATATTTTTCTAAATATCTGATTTAAAATTATTATATAATCACGCATTTCACCGAATTATCAATTACACAATTATACTTACACATATAAATCGCACAACCCGCATCACGCGGGCTCCCCACTAGTTAATTTTTAAAGAACCAATGAACGTTAAAGTTTAAGGTTCATAACAAAAGCACACCTTTCGACAGTGAATGTTATCTACATAGGCCCATATGAAACTTTTTCCCAAATGCCCACACGACCCATCTAACCAAACTTTATAAGTACTAACAGCCCAACAAACGAGCCCAATCATATGTAGATGTGTGTGTAGTATTGATTTATATATCCACAACTTTGGCTCCATTTTCTAAGAAAAACAATCTAAAAATTCGAAAATTTGCTGATTATTAAAGATGATTTTGAAAAATGCGATGTTTGGTTATTGATCATGTAATTGCAGTGATCAATAACTTTATAGTATTTGAAACTTATTGATAAATTATTGTCATGCCTGCTTTTTTTTGTTTTTTTTTTACATTGTAATGTTTTGGTTTATCTACTACATATGTGCAAATTAAATATCGCGTAATTAATACATGTTTCATAGAAAAACAAACATATACTTGTTGCTGCTAATAATCTTTTGACAAGGCCTGATGACTTTTGTAACGGTGGTTAATCAGCAAAACGTTGATCAAAGATATTATTTTTTTTTGAGTTGTGCAAGATTTTCTTCTTTAAATATTGTTGCACAAGGAAACTTTTGGCTCGTCAAGGTAAAAGGGATTTATTAACGTGACACAATTGTGACATGAGGGTTATTATTGATTTCGACCGAGTAATAAGATAATATTAAGAGTGGGAATAGAAGTTGCAAGCCCTTTTCTCATAGCCAGGAATATTAGGACATGTTTGGATTATCCTATTGACGTGGGTCTGGGATGTGCTACCAAGCCTCCTAACCCCAACGAGAATGTATCATGTGTCAGGTCTACTGGTCTAGTATTTTGTTGTTGAAGGACTTGGCTATGTCTTCGTCTAGAATCATTGTATTTTTTAGTAGCGGGTGAGTGCCTACACACTGGATCAGCCCTAACGTTGGTTCTTTGCTTCATGTCATAACGTTCTAACCAAGAAAGAATAATTTTTACACCAGATGGGTTAGTATAAGTCGGTCTTAGGTCTTAAGAATGACTGCCAGATAAGGCCTGAGAGTAAGGTTCCTATATGTGTATCATATTTACATACCCAAATCAACGACGCCACACTGACATGGTTTAAGTTAAATTTTTATTATTGGTTTTAAGTTATAAATAAGAAAATCCAACGTACTTGAATAGGAAAGTGAAAACTTATACATCGCGACTTGTTAGAACATGGTCTTAAACCACTCATCGTCTTGAGTACCATGAAACACGTACCTTTTCAAAAGTGTAACATATGTGATGTCACAATCATGTAGTTTCTTAGTAGAAGTTCAAGTAAGGATGTGTGATGTAATGCAAGCTTTTGAAACTCATTTATGGATTGAAGTAAGCTTGCAAATGTTGGAAGCTTCATTTTGATGATATAACAATAGATAGATTTTTGTTTTGTAAAAAATGGAGATGGTTGGCTACTTAGCTTAATCAGGGTGTAGTTATAACCTTGTTGGTCTTAATTGATGACATACTGCTCACTATGAGGATAAATCCATCTTGCAAAGTCTCAAGTGTATTATAAAGAAATGTGTCTAAATAATATACCTTGAAAATGTCCGACATATTATATGTAATAGTACGGATTTCTGAGAAGATTAACATGGACCATTGTATGACACCCTAGGCAAATCCCACATCGGCCGTGACCAGGAGAGATCCTTGGTTCATAAGTAATCCAAAGCCTCTTAAATCACCAACGCGTTTTGGGCTTAATGCTAGTGGATGAGAGGAGAACTCCACAGTTAAGCGTGCTCAGGTGGGAGCAGTACTAGGATGGGTGACCTCCTGGGAAGTCTCCACCAGGGCAACCAAAAACAAATCCGTGAGTTCCTGGATGGGCAACCCATCGGGGGCAAAGCGGACAATATTGGTGGTGAGAGAGGCCGGATGTTACAATATAGGAATAAAGATCTGCACACATAGATGAAGACAAGTTATTAGTTTAAGTCGAAGTATGTATGCGGATTTTTTAAAAGAGGTTTAAAATGAATAATTTTTTTTTTGTTGATTTTATACATGTTTTACATGGTAGTGTGGTGTCCTTTCTTTCTAAACTTTATTTTATAGTAAATTAATTAATATATATTGGTTCTTGGTTTGTATGTTTTGCTATTTCAGGTTAAGCAATTAAAAATCGTGGTTGTATACTAGCTAGGAATCCTTGACGTACATGCTTGAAATTCGATCAATAACATGAACAAGCATGTTACCATATCCGAGCAAGGTTTCTAGAGCACCAATCTAGCAATTACGACATGGGACTAAAGACATTCAAATTAGCCGATCTGATCTTCAATACGTACCTAGTTGTTTCTAATCCATTATTGTTCTAGCAAGGTACATACATAATAATGATAATCTCAAACCTTGTAGTTATTGTTTTCACGTATATAACAAGCTAATATTCTGTATTCATGACTTAAGGACACTCCGGTGGGTACAGACATTTCAATCGCTTTTGGTTCAGGTTATCACTTGTTACTAATTTCGATGAGTCCATAATGTTCAAGATGTTTTATTTCGGGTGTCCACTTTTTTCACTGTGATCTTCATGATTTTCAGTCCCTGGAAATGTGCTCAAGGACCAGTAAGTCCATTTCAATGGTTTTCTTTATCATTGATAGGGCTATTGAAAATGAGAAAAAAAAATACATGAAGTTATGAAAAAACATCTGAAAAAAGGGATTAGAACTGTTTACGCATATTCACACGTTTAGAATAGGTAATTCTTATGATTTAGGGGAACATAGATGTAAATTTTCAAATTTATTATTCTACTGCTCAAATATTAGAAAATAAGCATCTTGTTCTTGAGTTTGAAGTGTACTTGCCTTATCTTACTTCCTTGTTTACTTTCAGATTCATTCTCCAATCATTACTTCTTGTGAATGCTTGAAATGGTGAGCAAGGGTCATTATAATGCCTTTTATGACGCGGGTAATTCATTCTTTTTCACATATTTAACTTGTCAAAGAAAGTGTCGATAAACATGCTTGCTGAGCCGCCGTTGTTCTTTAGATGCTTTAAGAAGTTTTCCTTTTTTCTTTCTAAAAAAAATGCTTTTACGGTAAGCATTATTTGTGATGTTTGTTAATTTCCGATTTCTTACTAAGCTTTTTGCGTAGACAATTTGTTTTATTTTTGTGGTTGTATTTGTTCTTGTTGATGCTTTGAGTTTTAAAGAAGCAATGAAAACTGGTATTGATGTATATTATAAATTAAAGGTAAATGAAGCATGTTACCAAGTACATTAACCAAGTATGTTTACCTTCTATGAGTTGTTTTATATTACGCTTTAAACAAATTATTCATATCATGCAATTTCTTGGCTATAGCTTTCTTCAATTTCTGGAGAACACTCGAGCAAGGTGTGTTAGGCTTTGTTTATAGGATATTGACTTGAAAGATTTTAGCCTCCAAGAAGGCACTGATGAGTATTGTTGTATATGTTTTATTTATCATATTCGATTGAAACTCGAATACAAATGTAGGCATCTAAAGCTTCTTCTTCAATAATGACCAACATTTTAATTGATGGTCCAGATGATCAAAAAGTATGCTTGTGCACACCTCTTTTTTTCTGGTTTAAGGTTAAAGTTGCTCATTCCACTCATCATTTTTCACAGATTTATCCTTCAACCATTCCATGTCTATGTTATAACAGACCATTGATCATATTAGGGAGATACAAGGGTAATTTTCCTAAATTACTGGAACATAAGGGCACCCATGCTGATATGAGTAACTTCAGTATTGAGATGGATGTACAACACACAAAGGATATAGCTCTTGAAAAGGTTTGAGATTTGGCAAAAGTTTTATTATAATGCTTAAAAAAAATGAGAAAAGAAGCATCATATATGAATGGTGTTCATGATTCGATTTGAAACGTGAAACCATCCAAACAGCTCATCGTTTTTTTCCGTTATTAAAAAAAAAATCAAAGTTGTAAAACTCGCTAGGCGGTGCCACTTGCGAGTATTCGGCCTAGACGGGGAGTAGTCGGGGATTACTCGTTGAGTAATCGGCGCCTAGGGGCGATTTTTACAACCATGAATTTTTTTTTGTAGGTTCAGTAATTCAAAACGTAATGAACTATATGGTTTGTTGTTTACAGTCAAACTAAGTAAAAAAAACAAGTAAATAAATAACATGACCGTCAGACTTTGGACCATGTAACTTTTTATGTTCTACCTTGGCCTTTAATTAATTTGATTTGAATTACATCCATGATTAGGTTTTTCTTTGAGAATACAATACAGAGTTGGTCTCTTATATATGTATGTGTAGAAACCTTATATGTATATGATAAGGTCTCTTATCTGAAAGTTCTTTTAGTTGGTTCATATTGGGGTTAACTGTGGTTGCTGGAATTTGTGGTCTTCCTTTTGGATATGACACTGGTATTTGCTTCAATCTCTTTTATTGATATTGTTTCTTTAATCTTATTTGATGATCATGATACTATTTTTACAAGATCTGATAAAAAGAAGTTATTGTTTTGCACATGTTAAATTGTTTCTTATTTACTTAGTGACTGATTTAAATGTTATTTGGCTAATCGGCAAGCTGAAATGTATGCTTCAGGGGTCATATCTTGTGCGCCTTTGTATATCTGAGATGAATTTGAGGCTGTTGATCAAAGTAGTTTCTTACAGGTACAAGTTCTATTGTTGACCACTTCCGACTTGGAAAGTTTCATTGTTTTGTAAGTAGTTGGGTGTGAATAAAACCAAATAATGAACTGTAACAAAATATGCTAAAGATAATTAGTTGTTTTGAGTGTTTGGCAAATTATGATTATTTTAGAAACTAGCCAATAAATAACCAGCACATACATTTTTATATATGTTACTCATTACTGAAGTGCTCAATTTATATATAAAATTATATGTTATCAACTAACATAGTGTGTGTAAAAGTATTTGTGGGCCAGCACTTTTCCTGTAAAATTGGTATATGGTATTCCCATTATCATGTTTTTAAGGTGTATTAATAATGGGTTAAATAAGTGATCTTAATGTTTCTTAAAGATCAAAAACATGATAATTGGAATACCATATATCAATCAGTACAGTCCAAAGTTCAGACGTTGTAATAGTGAATAGTTTGTGCCAAGATCAAAAAAATGTTGTTATCATAGTTAAGCGGGAAGGATCGTATTACATTGACTCAATGGTTTTCTTCGTGTGAAAAATTAGGCGTTGCAGCTGAGCATGGTTACTTCTTTAGGTATAAATCTGCACTTTCAAACCTTAAATTTGAGTTCATTAGTTGTGTCAATCTCTAATCATTTACTTCTCTTAAGTGATCTTAATGTTTCTTAAATAATGAGTTTTCCTCTAAACATGTATGCAACTAATAATTTGATTGGTGAATAGTCAAATAATCATAATTAAACACCAGTTTATCGAAACATTAGAGACTAAGTTTTTACTTTCATAATAAAAATTAGAGAGAATTACACAAATTGTCCTTTAGTTTTACCTGAAATTGCATCCTTTGTCCTTTTTTTGAATTTTTAACTCCCTATGTCCTTTATTTTATACATTTGTTACACCCTCTGTCCTTTAGACCAACTCCCGTTAAAAAAGTCAGTTAAGTTACCCATGTGCCCCTCACGTGAGGGGCAAATTTGTCTTTTCACCCTCCTTCCTCTCTCTCTCGTTTAACTCTCTCTCTCTCTAATTTCTAAAACCAATAATACCTCCTTTTTAACTCTTTCTTTTTCTTTCTTAAACAACACTAACAATATCTCAATCACAATCTCAAAAACCAATTTGTCACAGATTATGAAATGGCCAGGTAGGTTTTTCGGATGGGTTTTGGTCCGACTGCAGCTAGTATGGTTCGATCGGAGTTGGTTGGAACTGGGTTTAAGGTAAGAGGCTGTGAATGTGATGGTGGTGACGATCGTAGTGATGTTTGAAGGCGTCGGGTGGTGGTGGGTTGTCACAGATCTGGGTTCTCGGGTGAAGGAGTAGAGGTGGTGGTGGTATGGGTCGGGTTAGGAGCTGGGTTGTCTGGATGGTGGGTTCCGGTGATGAAGGATTGTGTCCGAGCTCTTGTCCGAGAAGTTTCCGCTGGGTGGTTCGGCTGGTGGTTAAGTCTGTGACGGTGTTTAGAGGTTGGCGGCGGATGACGGTGGTCAACGACGGTGTAACGGGTGGGTTACGGGTTAGGTAGGGTGACCGGTGATGATGTTGTTCCGGTCAAAAGTGTGATTTCAGATTGTAGAATATCAGGGTTTCATCACTTCATTTGCCCTATTCTCACTTTCACTCGTTTATTTGTTTCTCTAGTTGCCTGAGGCGATTTATAGGTTTTCAGTAGAATATCAGATTCATCTCAAATATAATATTCTTGAGTCAATAATCAGGTCTTATGTTGTGTCTAGAGATTGTTTCTGTGATAGTTTATGTCAACAGATAGGGTTTGTAATTGATCTTGTATTTTTTTCAAAGTCTTTGGTATTTCTTGCGATAGATCTGGTATTTCCAGTTGTTTGTATCAGCTCTGTCTTGATCCATGTTTTGTAACATGGTATTGGAGCAATATTAGCTCCTGCATTTGAAGTCTTTGTTTGTTTCCGCTGATTTCTTGTTCTGATTGTTTCGTTTAAGTCCTCGATTGAGTCTCTTGTCTAGATCTGGTGATTCTTGAGTTAGATCCGGTTGTTCTTCTGTGATTCTCTTGAGATTGTGTTTGATTCTTGTCTTTTGTGAAATTGTCCTTTATAATTATTATTATTATTATTATTATTATTATTATTATTACACATATTGTCCTTTTGAGGGTGAAAAGACAGGATTGCCCCTCACGTGAGGGGCACGTGAGCAACTTAACCGAGTTTTTTAACTTGGTTTGGCCTAAAGGACATAGGGTGTAACAAGTGTATAAAAGAAAGGACATAAGGAGTTAAAAATTCAAAAAAAGGACATAGGATGCAATTTCAGGTAAAACTAAAGGACAATCTGTGTAATTCTCTCTAAAAATTATAACATCATGATATATTTTATTAACTATTTGTTTATAAAATTTTAAATAGCGTGTGTTACCAGGTCAACCCACACCAGTTTGACCTATGCTTAAAGGTGACCGATTTTAACACAACAGCCGTTACTAAACTTTAGTGCTATGTTTGTTCAATCTACATTTGTACACGTCGATAACACCACTTCACATGTGCAGGCTCCAATTGTCAACTCTCAAACTCTTGAAGAAGTGGCAAGACTTGAAAATGTGACATGGTCTGATAGACATGGAGCAGGTAAGTAGTTACCTATATGAGATGACGATTCAATTTTCATTATAATCTTTCCAGATTAATCCATCCGTTTATATAAAAAGGAGTCAATTTGGGTATCTTCTATTTACAAAAGGGTCAAATGTGTGAAATCCTTTTTTATTTCGCTACGAAGCAAAAGGATTGTAAACATTGCCCAAAGTGTACTCCCAAGTATTTTCTACCTCTTGTAATCAAGTTTTGTTATTAGATTCAAGTCCTGTAATGATTTGCTTACCGATAATGTTGTGTTTTTTGTTTTTGTTTTTACGTCAATTCTATAAGTTATACTCAATAGTTTTTTTTTTTTTTTTTTGCAAATTGATATATTAGATGTAATAGCAAACCGGTATTAAAAATAATTAACGTGAAACCCGCTATGCAATGTATGCCTAATAAAACATGACTACCCGCGGCAACGCGCGGGCATTCCCACTAGTCCATTATTGTTCTAGCAAGGTACATACATAATAATGATAAATCTCAAACCTTGTAGTTATTGTTTTCATGTATATAACAAGCTAATATTCTGTATTCATGACTTAAGGACACTCCTATTAATGGATAATCTATACATATAATAAACCAAAGCCATTTTAATGACATGGCACTCAAAGAGGCATTCTCCTCCTTGAGTGTGCCACGTGTCATCCCATGTGGCATTGAGATATTTTAGGAAAAAAATAATTTAAAAACAAAATTAGATTTTTCTCTCTTATGTTTCCTCCCACAATTTTTAAACGTTAATATCTTTTATATACGAGATTTTTTAAAGAAAAAAATTACACCAAATTAACGAGCGTTTTATTATCTTTCCAACAAGTACCATAGTGCTATATAAAAAACGGAGAAAAAAACGACTATTTTTTGTTCGGTTTTGTTCAAACAGGAAAAAAAAAGGAAAAAAAAAAACACAAAGTATTCAGGTAAATCATTAATCATGTATAGGCAAGTCACTAATTATGTTCAAATCAGTAAATAGAATTCTATTTTCAACATGCGTTAGCATTGGAGTTATACATTGTTTTAGGTTTGATATTAATATTAGATTTATATATTGTTTAAAGTTAGACGTTAATATTGGAGATATATTTTTAATTGTTTTAGGTTAGCTGCTACCCGAAGCTTTCATGCATGTAACTGTAAAGCACATCATTCTATTTAATATGTAAAATTAATATGTCATATTAGATTTTTCAACCCCGGGACGTTCCCGGGGTATAATCTAGTTTGTAATATACTTTAATGAATGGACTTGTAGTTATGGAGTTACTATTAATTAACCTAGGCTACTTAGATCCTATGTTTATGGTTATTTTTTTTTGAAAGGCAAACTTTATTAAAACACACCAACTACCGGGAAATCTCCAAGACGGAGACCCCCAACAAAAAGTTACATTATATCAAAATTAAAAGATTGCCAATCCTACCACCCAACCGTGTCCTTTTTACACCTATTAGAAAACCGTTATTAGTAGTAAAGTTTTTATTTAAAAGTATAATTCCTACTATTACCTTAGAGATCTTTTTTCTTCTAATTATGTGTTATATTATTACCTGATACATATTTTTCTAATTATGTTTAACGTCCATTCTCCAAGAATTTTCTAAGAGAGAGTTAAAGATTTTTATTCCTCTTTCCTTGATCTACTCATGCTTTTAATCCTTGTTTCTTTACGAATGAGGCTGACGAGGGGGTAAAAGGAACCCAACGAGATTGATGATAAAAATGCATCAATCTCACCGGATCCAGAATTCTTTTTCTATGGGTTCCTTTTTTTCGGTGATCAAATGCTAACAACCAAACCTTACAATTTTAGGGTTGGGTCGAGTCGGGTCGGGTCGGGTCGGGCCAAGCCAAATTTCTCACAAGTAAGACATCAAAATAAATGCAAGAATCGTTCATTTTGGGTTCGACCTGACAATTCGTAATGACACTTTTTTAATACCCATACAGTGTCAACAATTATGATGCTCACTGAAGAAACAAAAGTCTAACCTGGATCCTACAGTTAGGCTCGTCTCTGCAGGGAAGATCCTTCGCTAGATTCACTGGCTATGAAGTGTAGGGTACCTGATATCACACACAAAACCGATGTGGGGCGACCGCCTCGAATCCCGAAGGAATCTACTTAGCAGACACAAAAACGTAATCGGCCTTGGTGTGTTCTTCAGGGAATTTCTGAATGGCCTATCCAAGGAGACTAAGTGCTCCTTAAATAGGTTCCACACGGGCCTCAACATCTACCCTTAACTCACCCAAGGGGCCGAGGCCCGAGTTAAGGGCTTGCCTCCACATCGGCCCAAAGTTAGGCCCAATAAGATAAAGCATAAGACATGTGTTAAATCGTGGAGAGAGATCGTACCGTCGTGGTGACGTGGCGTCCTGTGAGTGGCCGCAGGTCTGGTCCGATATAATTGGCTGCCAGGTGAGCCGTTGTCCCCCCTGCAGCCCTCCGAGTTAGTGGAGATCTTCGCTGAGGTGGTCCCATGTGTTCTGATTGGCTGGCGCGTGCAGGGCATGTACTGCGTGTCCCCTGCGGGCTCCTTGAGAGACACGTGTTGTTCTCTGATGGGCAGATTGTGCAACATGCTCCCTGCCACACGTCCTCGTGCTCTGATTGGCTCGTACATCATTGTACGAACTTGTGGGTTGATGCCACGTGTCCGTTGCTGATCCTTCCCGTTGTACTTTAGCGGACACGTTGTGGCGGCCAACCTCCCCGCGTGCCGCTCAGACACCGCGGGGGGATGTCCGCCTTTAACGCCGTAACTGCCACGTTTGGTCTTTATGGGCCTGTTTCGGCGTTTGGGCCGGAGTGTTGGGGATGGGCCCATGTGGATTTGGGTCCCTACCCCTTCACTCACAATGTCACACATGGTTTTAGAACAAGAGCAAAATTCAACCCTTTCAAAGAGATATAAAACAACTATATATTTGCTGCTTCACAAATATAATAGCAGGTATATAGATTCCAACTTATTATTTCGGCAAGCATTTCAAATAAGTGAAAGGTCAAAACTAATTCTTTATGAGTTACGTTTATGGTTTTCTAGGATCAAATAAGTGATAGGTAAAATAGAACAACATATATTCCAATTTCAAAAGGAACAAGCATGATCCAGATCAACAAAACAAACATTTAAATCAAAATGTGTGACAGTGTGAGCAACATCACTAATTGTCATTTATCTAATTTGATTTCACATAATCATTTCATCGAACATAAAATAATGAAATTTATGTTCAGAAGATGGCAAAAACACCAAATTCATTACAATTTCAAACTCATAGACATACTAACAAAATCATAGATTATAACTTATAGATAACTAAATAAGTAAAAGAAATTGGAAGTTTACCTCCTAAGTCCAAATCTCAATCATGTTCTGAAAAAATCAAAACACAACAATCTACAAGTTTCGTTTTGCAAAAACAAAGAAGAAAAAGAATGGTTGCGATGGTTTTTTTGGGAATGGGGAGGAGGGAGGGAACAGAGAAGGAAAAGAATAGGTGAAGACTGGTCTTTGTGGTAGAGGAGGAGATTTATATTTTCTACTAAACCCTAGTTTGGTTTTATATTAAAAAAATAAAATAAAAGAACAGAACGGAAAAAGATACAATAGCAGAGGAAGTCGAACTCGTTCCCTGACAGATAGAATGGGCAGGTTTTACCACTGAGACAGTCATTTTACTTTATTATGGGTTCCCCCATAATTTATTTATGGGTTCCCATAATAGTTTTTATATACTTTAACACTAAAAATTCCAAACCGAATGGGTTCCTGGGAACCCAATACTTAAGCGTAGATCCGCCCCTGAATCTCAGTGGTTCTAACGGCCCTGTAAAAAGAACGATATTTAAACCTATAGAGGCGCCAAAAGCTACATATGAAATTATTATTTTAAAACAAAACAAAAACAAATGAAATAATCGACTAAGTGACCTATAAAAAGTATGCTCTACATTGCAACAATTGTTTTAGACAATAAACATGTTAAGTCATGTCCACTCTGGATGCTGGAAAAAAAGGACCTGCTTTGTTAAAGTTTATAATCTTTTTTAGGAGTTTAGAAATAAACCTTTTACATTTATTTTAAGCAATAGTCAACTTTAATCAAACTTTCAGTTATTCATATATTCCAAAAGTAGAATAATCTTATTGGGCTTGGATTCTTGTTGAGCCCAAAAATATAATGTTAATCCATGTATCGTGTCGAAATTTCTAACAGTTTTTTTTTTTTTTTTTTAACAATATTTTGCCTTTAATGTTTGTAACTTCGAGTTCTCTCAAAAATATTAGTTCTTATTTATAAACATTATAAGTATTAGAGCATTCACAGTAGAAGCTCTATAATAGTGTGAGGAGGCCCTCTATATTATATAGAGTGGGTATAAGTAGTTGTGAGTAGAGGAGAGAGAAAATATATAGAGGAGACACCCTCTATAATTTTTTAATATTTTTAAAAGTGGTTGTGAGTAGAGGAGAGAGAAAAGGTAATGATAAAAGTATAAAATAAATATTATTTTATTAAATACAAAGGGAGAGAGAAAGGTAGTGATTTTTAGTGTAATTATAGAGATGAAGATGGAGGATTTACTGTGAATGCTCTTAGTTCTTATTTTTAAACATTATAAGTATATAAATCCATATTAAGAAAAGTAAATATGAAATGAAAGACATGTATTAATCTTGTTACAAAGTCAGAAGATAAACGCTAAGTACATTAATTCATCCTATGTTTTAAAATAAAAACAATTATTTAAGCATCGCGACCAATATCAATCGGACCCTTTTAACTAATAAACAGTTAATCATCATTAATTTAGAAAAAAACTCTACTTAAAATTATGAACTCGAATATATTAGTCTAATGTCTAAAAATGACAATGCAAATTGTAGAGCATCACTACATCGTGAATTTAAAACACATGACCACAACTTTATTACATAAAAGCGTAGGGCACTTTATGTTATGAAATGTAACATGAAGAATTGATAGTTGTATAGTATAAATAATAAAAAAAATATACATACGAGTATGACTAATAATTGTGAGATTGGTGGTCCAAAAGTCACTTAAATATAAGAATAATGAAGGAGCCCATACAAGGGTCATAACAAAAGAAGATGCAAAGAAGAAAATGGGGTCACTCATGAAAGTCACATGAAATGGGGTGATTATTTGCCAACCACATGACATAAAGAAGATAGGAATGAGTACCATATTTTGGCTTAAAAGCCCCACCTTTCAATCATGACCTTGGTTTTGAGGGACACAAAGATTGATTAGGGGCTTAAGACATATTTCATGCATTTCTTCTTTTTTAAGCTTTTGGTAAATATCAAGGTCTATAAAGTTATAAACACAGTACTTAGCTTTTCTAATATAAACCCAAAGTAAATATAATATTATATAATACACACACATGTATACTTGTAAAAGTTCAAGAAGAAAATGTACCGATCGTACAAAACATCTTAGATGAGTGGCGGATCTAGGCCACAAAATCAGTAGTAACGTTTTTCATTTTTTTTCCTTTTAGTAGCAACGTTTTTCAAATTTCGTAAAAAAAAAACCAAATTTTCCACTAATTTTCAACTACGCGCGCGAAGTTGAGCTGCAACGTCCGCAACCCTTGCTCTTGAAGTATGTCCGCCCCTGTTAGATGTGATGCATGTACATTCATTGAGTTTAGCGAATTCAATAAAAAATGGCTTTAGATTAACAACTTGTAATGGGTCGGGTGCATCATGGAAATTACACAGTTTATTCATACATATAAGACCATTAAAATTAGATACACCATTGCAATATTTGGAAGTATCATTGTAATCAACAACACATTACATATCTTGTAACTTGTAAGTTAGACATAATAACGACGTATTTCTATTTTGTTATTATAAACATATTCAGCTAACTACTAATTGGAATATGTCTAAGCACTAAAATCTTTATTATTGAATGTTCTTTCCTACAATTCGAGAGGAAATTCTCTGTTTTGTTGAAACTATCAACATATGCATGCACGATCTCTCTCACACACACGTGTATGAAAATCAAATTATACGAATAATACATGTGGTAAGATTGTATTACATTCTTGTTCCCAACTTTTTGAAAATTACAATTACGCTCATCATTATGCACTAAATCATAAAAAACTTAGTCTTTGGAATGTGTCTTTATTAAATTATAGTGAAATGATATTATTCCCTGTATATTAAAAAATCAAAAAGAAAGTTTATGTATATTACAATTGTGAACGTCGCCACTAGTCTAGTTGACCATCGAACAAACGCCCAACATCTCTTGTCAGTTGAATCTGTTCTACATGACCAAATTTAAAACCACTATATATATTAAGCATCTCAACCTCGACGACTCTACAACACCACCCACTAATAAATATACTACTAGATTACGAGAACTATAGTATGCACATATTCTAGTATTCTTATTTAGTGCATTCATTGTTGAATGCATCATTTAAATTATGATTCGATGTGTGTGTTTTATATTCTCCTCCTTGAAATACTGTCTCATTTGCTATATGATGTTTGTCGTTTTTATTTGTTCGATTTGTTTATGTTTGATTTTGATCCGATTTTCCTTGAGATCTTTCGATTTGCAACAATGTTTGCTTTTTAATAAGTGTGAATATCAGAATATGTTTAGACGTGTGAGGAAGATAACATACCGTTTAAGTTTTAACACAAAATCAGTTTCAAGCAAAGAACTATAAAAACCACATAAACATTTGTATTTATAACAAAATAAGACATTTATATAACCATATAATTGTCTCTCTTTATCTCTCATTAGTAGGATAACCCGCGCGTTGCCGCGGGATCTAAATAAGTTTGCAATACAACAATGTGATTCATGTACAAAACACAAAAATGCAGATTTAATAGTACAACCAAGTACCTAGCATTGTGTTTCAAATAAACTATTCTTTAAAAAAATACTTAGGTACTCGTGAAGTGTCGTGTGATCAAGTTGAATAATATCATTACTTTTGCACCTCCTTTATTTCCTATTGACTAAGTTTGACGTGTCAACTCCAATTTGGAAGTATGTCTTACCATCCAAATGTTGAACATAGCAACACAAACAATAAATTATAAAATTATAGTTCTAGAAGTTAAATGATCAGCGAGCTGATAATATGCATATTGTGATACTTGATTACAAGTAAACATTTTTATATTTTTATTTAAAACAATAAGGTAAGTAATGCATTCATTGAAAGAAAAAAAAACAGCAGATACATGCTTAAACATATTAAAGAAACAACGGCAACAATAAAACTTAAGTGATATATCATATAAGAACACATTTTGCATATTAACCTATAGATACTAATTTTAGACCAGGCAATCTTGGCCTAAAGCGAGGAAAATTTGTCAACTGATCTCAGCAAAACTATCGTTGATATGCAAACTATGAACAGATAAAGAAATATTTTACACAATATTTACTAAAAGTAATCATTAACTATTACATTGAGATATAAATATTTCACTAACCTCAGTTTCATCTTATATGTAATCTTTTACTATAGTTGTAAGAAAGCAGGTAAGTAGATCAACAAAAGGAATAAGTATACAAATATGGCACTTAGGTAACTGTAAATAAGAATTTAGGATACTTAAAAGGGTGAAGGGGGGGGGGGTTGAGATGATTTTATGCAGTTACCCATAGTAAGTTCAGGAGTTCAAATTTGTTTTATGGATAGTAGATCAGAGAGGAATGAGCCTTCACATGATTTTGAAGTTAGAATGGAAGTAGACAGCCCTCTAGTGTCCGTAAAAAAAAATCATGCCTGCATAAAATAACTTCTTTATTGGAGTTAACAAACTGAAATTACAATATTGTGGTATGCAACAAAGGCCAATTGTATCTTACATAAAACTAAATTAATTGTTAAAAATAAATGAAAGAAACGATTCACTTTTCTAAAGGTAGAATATTCCATAGAAGACTGTACCGCCAATGTCATGATCATGCAAGGCTACATGCCGAATTAGAAATCCAAAAATTTTGAGTTGATAAAATGATCAAGTGATCAACATAAAGACTATAACATATAAAATGAGAATATCTTACCATTAGAAAAATTGTGGAAAGATTGACGACAAACGTACATATGATTATTGCAATGAAGTTTATAACTTGAACCCACCGTGGGGAATTCGGCGAATTTACAAAATTTGATGATTAATAAACCATCGTCTTCGCTGGCTACCCATTGTCTTTAGTGGGTATGGTTTCTTCAGAAAGTATGAGAATAGCGGATTCAATAGAAATGGTTGATGATAATAATAATAATCTAATTTATTGATGAAACGGATGATGATCAATCAATTACGAATGATTAAATGTCATTATAATTAACATTAGGTAACTGCCGTCTTAAAGAAACTATAAGGTCGCGTCTTACGTCTCTTGAACAAAGTATTCAAGCAAAACTAAAAAAAAAAGAATATTTTTATCTCCATAGTGAACTCATGACCATTTTGTTAGCTTTATAATCTGCTTATTGATGTGGTGAATGAAAAAGCAAACTTATTCACTTCAGTCTCACTACACAATGCACATTTAAAAAAATGATAATTAGTTAGTAATCAACTAAAAATAGAAGGCATAACTATTGTACATGTAATATAGATTATAGATATAGTTTTTCATTAAAGTGTGTAGAATAAGATAAAACATTTGATTGTTTTCAATACCTTTATCATTGAAAGCATCCAATTAAATGCACAATATTGATGTCAAAATTGTTAAAAGCACATGGTACAAGCATCTTAATGCATTGACAATGGCATAAAAGGAAGAAAAGTGGTCAAGTTTAGAGAATTACACTTGTGACTTTTAAGTTGCCATCTTAACTTTGACATTTTGGACCTTTTTACCCATCTCTCCCTCTTTATAATGTAATAACTAGTAGGTAACCCGCGCGTTGCGGCGGGCGTGAAATATAAATGGGTTGGTTAAGTAAACGGGTTGTAACCAGGTTGGCGGGTTCTAAATATATTGTAACCGGTTGAACTTATAAACCAACTTTATATCATTTAGAGCTCCCTAAACTGTTTTGTTTTGAATAAACAAATCATTATCGTAATATTTCAGTATCTATTTTGAAACAAAAATAGACAAATTAATTGGTTGATGGCCAACCCAACCCATTTTATCCCGTGTTGAAGAACCCATTACAACCCAAAACTGTATTTAGCTGTTACACAACATCCCAACCTGCCCATTGTGTCTCCTTTAACCAAACTAAATGCATGGGAAAAACATACTGGAACGAAAAAATAGAACAATCTGACACCTCAAGCTGTTCATGAAGTTGCTTATATACTTCCATATGCAATTTTAATGTTTCAGTGAACCCCAACTTCCTGCCATAAAAACTCCTATACAAATTCAAATGTTTCAGTGAACCCCAACTTCCTGCAAAATACGCATATCACCAATGACACAAATTAGAGTTGATCTAATTGATACCCATAATAATTTGCAACTTATATATAGAAAGAATGCTTGAATTCACCAATGTTACGGTTGCCCAGATGTTGCTCATATTAGTTCCATTAACATAAACTTTTGAAGGTTTGTCTTCACAAAAGTACAAAACTCAATTGGTTCTCGCATATAAACAAACTGTAAGCATTCACTGCATCCTCTCTCACTTGAGAAATAACAACAAAACCCATTGCACAAAAGAAAAAGAGATTTTTTTTTAAAATTAAAATATAAAATTAAAAAATTAATATTATATCATTATATGAATATTAATGAATTTGTAAACTCACTTGTTGTTGGAATTCTGGTGATGTTAGGACAGATGAAGAACAATTTAAAGAGAAGCATACCCTCTGGAATAAATTGTACCCGTGAATATAGTGAAGGAGGGCATGTACAATTGAAAGATTATTATAAGTTCAATGTATACTATGTATTACTAAAGCTGGTAAGAGAACAGCAAAGGATGGTAACTGTTGATGCTATTGATGAAGGAAGAGTAATGAATTGCTTTCAATGTTAAATGCACAATATTGATGTCAAAATTGTTAAAGCACATGGTACAAGCATCTTAATGCATCACATGGTATAAGCATCTTAATGCATTAACAAGGAAATAAAAGGAAGAAAAGTGGTCAAGTTTAGAGAATTAAACTTGTGACTTTTAAGTTGCCACCTTATCTTTGACATTTTGGACCTTTTTACCCATTGCTCACTCTTTATAATGTAATAATATAGATTATAATGTAACTAGTGGTGATGCCCGCGCGTTGCAGCGGGTTCATTTCGCAAGGAAAATACCTAATACGGTGTCGTTAACAACCAAACCATTTCTATTATTATTATTATTATTATTATTATTATTATTATTATTATTATTATACATGTTCAAATAGAAAAAACCATATTAAAATAGTATCTCTTGAAAAATGTTTTACTAAAATGAGTCACCGTCACCTTGCAGCAAGAATTAGTAAAAATCTTTACACATATATTAATCATGTGTTAATAATATATAAATGGATAACAAGAAAATACCAACCATTCAAAATCTTCTATGAAAAATTCAATCATATGATATGGAAGACTATGATAAAGTTCTCCAATCTGGTTACCATACCAAGTCCTTTATGAGATGAACCTATAACAAGTAGAAAATGGGCAAAAAACAAAGGGTGTGTTAGTCATACAAAGATTAAAGTACTTAGTAGATTATAAAAAAAATACATGTTCTCGTCTATCAACATATGCTTGTAATAGGTCTCCAATGTAATCAATAAATTTCTGAAAAAAAAAGCACACGTATTAGATAAGATTATAAAAACCACGAGAATTGAGGGATGTTATTAGAATTAGTGAATTGCCATTGCATTTGAAGATAAAAGATCATTTTCTGCTTCACATAATGGCAAAAAGAAAGGAACAGTATGTTCAAGGACAATCATCTTTTCAGGAAATGACTTGGTTTCAAGAACACAATGATATTGTTCACGTGGCTCACCTATAAAACCATAAAGTAAATAATAAACATGTATGATTTATATGTTTGCAGCATAATAAATGATATCTGACTATATACCAGCAAAAATGTATCATATTGTATCCCAATCCGTGTTCCTTCAAAACAACAAATTACCTGTCAAAGAAGGTGTTGATGTTAACATATGGACGGGCTTCTGGATGTAATCTAAGTATTTAGGCAAAAACTCTATATTAAAATCGAAGTCTGGTTGTTACGTCATAAAAATAGTGTGGTTACTTTGCCCAAAAAAAGGAAGAAGAAATACCTTGGTTCCAACCTTATATGTAACTTTATCATGAAATTCGGACACTGGCAACATGTTTGCATCCTCAGGTGACTGCATTGCCTTTCTGTCAGCCTCCATATGAACCTGATATAAAACTAAAAACACTTTCAATACCAAATTGAGCTAAACATTACACAAATGTAAATTTTCCCAAAATAGACAGTTTAAAAGCTTATTATTTGTATTTTTTGAGGGAAATCAGAATACCTAGAGAAACTGAATAAGAAAAGGAAGCCACACCCGTTCCCTTATAGTCGCTAACAACCCATCATTCCACTGTTCGCTGTCTAAACAAACCTCTAAGAACAAAGGAAGATACTCTTAGAATAATCAAAATGTGACAATAAAAGGGAGAAACATAAAATGTAACTCAAGCTACCTTGAGTTTGGGAAGCACGTGCGGCTTCAAATTCCCTTTGTAGACGCTCAAAAATCATTTTATCAGAGTCCCTGATATTTTTTTATTAAAAAAACATAAATTAATGTTACTGTGCATGATCATAGACGTAATAAAAATGAAGTGCAGATATAAATAAAATATTCTAGATGAGCAAAGCAATACATTAAATTGGGGGTATAAAGGTTGGAAGTAGAGATCAAACTTTAAAACATTATATGCCAGAAAACTAATATAGTAATATTCAGTGAATTTCTAAGGGTTAATACCTAGAAAGGCGCTCAGTGAGTTCTGCATGCCTTTTGAGGACACTTGCAACTGACAAAGGAAACAACTGTGATTTTTGAAGTCATAAAAATATAGTAACTTGATACAAACAAAAAAAGTAGACAAAATTACAGAAAACGTCCTTTATGTTTACCTAAAGTTGCAGGTTTAGTCCTTTATCTTTAAAAGTTGCAGGATACCTCCTTTATCGAAGTTTTTGTTGCAGGTTTCATCCTTTAATGAACTTTTGGTTGCATAAAACGACCTTTACCACTAACGGTGTTAAATTATCTCGTTAACTCCCCCTCACATGTGAGGGTATGTTCGTAAATCTGTATTTAAAGGACCTTTTCTGTAATAAAAGTCAATTTGTATATTAAAGGACGTTTTCTGTAATAAAAGTCAATTTGTATATTAAAGGACGTTTTCTGTAATAAAAACAAAAATATAAATAAAATATTATATATTCCGAAAACATTAAAAACAAATAACAAAAATATAAATAACAAAAATATTATATATTCCGTTCTATAGTATATATAAATAAAAACAAATAACAAAAATATTATATATTCCGTTCTATAGTATATATAAATAAAAAAATCAGTTGTTACATCCCATGACAATAAAATTATGAGCTGAGACGATTCATATGTTTTCATATTCAGTTATTCACATGGGTGGGCTTTGTATTTTTTTTATCTCAAAGAAGTCAAATAAAACATCAAACTTTCTATAAAACAAAACATAGTATTTTTTATCTAAAAGCGGACACATTCTAAACATAGTATTTTTTAGTAAACGACTAAATTGTCCGTTACATGACTAAATTGTCTACCTTTAGCATAAAACAAAAATTCAACAAAACATATACAAATTGCATATATGAGAAACTATTTTTTCAATAATGTGCTATCCAGGAACACTTGTTTCATGTGCTTAGATTGGCTGGCCCGATCCATTTAACATGTTGGAGTTCAACATATATTACTTAATTGATTCGTGTAATGTTTTATTAGTAATGGGTCGAATGAGTATTTAAAAAAAATAGCTAAAAAGGAAATGCTTTGGATTGTGGAAAGTTATAATATTTTATATTGTTATTTGTTTTTATTTATATATACTATAGAACGGAATATATAATATTTTTGTTATTTATATTTTTGTTATTTGTTTTTAATGTTTTCGGAATATATAACATTTTATTTATATTTTTGTTATTTGTTTTTATTACAGAAAACGTCCTTTAAAATACAAATTGACTTTTATTACAGAAAACGTCCTTTAATATACAAATTGACTTTTATTACAGAAAAGGTCCTTTAAATACAAATTGACGAAAATACCCTCACATGCTTGGCATGTGAGGGGGAGTTAATGACAAACACTAACAGAGTTAGTGTAAAGGATGAAACCTGCAACAAAAACTTCGATAAAGGAGGTATCCTGCAACTTTTAAAGATAAAGGACTAAACCTGCAACTTTGGGTAAACAAAAAGGACGTTTTCTATAATTTTGTCAAAAAAGTATAAGATGTACATCTGGCCCTTGTGGTGTCTAAATGTAAATCATCTTCCTGCGTATAGTCCTGTGGTACAACCAAAATATAACCAAATGTTAGAACGGCTGTATTGTCAAATGCATAGAGTGAAGAAAATCTAATGCATAACAGTAATCAAGGTAGAATATATTTGTTCATATTAGTTGAACAACGACATTTTCTTTATTTTGGAAAAACAATTATTTCAACACATAGCTCACCCATTGCTGGACAGTGCCCCGTAACTGCCAAAAAAAAAAACAAAAGTTGTGAAGAACATGTGGACAAAACGAAGGCACTATGATCATGGTGAATAAAGTCCTCACTCCTCAAGGCATTCTTAATCACAATAATATACAAATCTGCTCGGAAAAGACACCAAAACAAAGAATGCAAGCTACCACTTTCTTTTAAATTTATCCAGTCAATCACCATCGACAAAGCTGTACGTGCTTGTATATTTCTAGTTACCATCTTTTAAAAAAAGCCCATAAACATAAGCACCGATTATCTCAAGATTAAAAGTGCATTTATGTTCAGGGTGTGTCACATGAATGAATAAGATGCTTAAGAATGAAATGAATCTGAATTTGAAATTGCACATTGAAGATATTAACTAACCTGGTTTTAAGACCCAGTGTCCCACACTTTACTAATCTACACCTGCAATGGTTGAACTCTAAACACATATGTAATTTAACTGGGGACCAATGACGGAACCAAATAAAATGAAAATAAGAGCACACTTACTTGGAGTAAAATAACCTGGATAACAGGTCAGACATCGCCTCAAACCACCCAAATAGAATCACCCACAACCGAACCCTAAATACTAAACCATTACAAATATAATCGCCTCAAAGCCTAAATTCTTCATTGCAGCCATCGTATCAATTACCCCTTGATGAAGAATTTATGATGAATTTATGGTGATGTACGATAGTAGAAAGCATTGAATTCAGTAGTTTAGTAATTGATGGAATGTATCACATTGAATGGAAACGGAAAAGAGGTATGTGAAAAGGTGAGTTATGGCTTCTTTATTATTAGTGATTTAAGTGTGTGAAGAGGTGTGGGATATCTCGATTTTCTAAAAATTCATGGAGGAGTTTATAATAATGAAGGGTTTTAAAGTGGTTTAATGAAATTTATGAGAGTGATTACATGTGGAGAGGGATAAAAAGTATGTAGTACACACATATACAATGGGCATTGTATATTGTACATAAAGTTATGAATGGAATAAAATGACCAAAGATTACACTTTTGTGAAGAGCCTTTTCATATGCCATCTTAAAAGGGAGAGGAAATTACTTTTCTAGACATGTCTCCTCCTTAATAAGGTAACATAGATATAGTAGAGATTAGTTGGAAGCTCACATAGCAAATGTGAAGGAGCGTAAAAAATTAGGTAAACGGGCGTTGAATGTGCATTTCATTTGTTTCAAATCATCAATTACATATCTATGATCCTACATATAAAGTCATTTATCAATATTCAACTTCTGTGATCATATGCGTAGCAAATTAACACCCTAAAAGGAAAAATGTTTATGAATCATGAACTTAGTAACCCCTCAAATCAATTATTACATAATTAATGGAAAAGTTAATGGAAAATGGTTGGTACAAGCATCTTAATGCATTATGGTACAAGCATCTTAATGCATTCAAGGGTAATTTGGGGAAGATTTACTTGACATTTGAAGGCTAAAGCATATGGCTTTTCAAATGCCATCTTAAGTTTGCCAATATGGACACATTTAGCCATTACTCTTTCTTTATAATGTAGTAGAGATTATTTATGATCTGACTAGTTCCATATTAAAGTGTTTATGAAAGTATCTTGTTAAAAGGAACCGGTGCATAAGTTTATATTAATTGATAAGTAAAGTTATTGTACAAATAGATCTTAACATACTTTTTTTGGAATGTGTGCTTTAGCGGTAAACCCAATAGACAGACAACCCCTCGACTCGAGTTCGAATCTCTACCCACGCACCGGTGTCCACTTTGAAGTTATCTCAAACCGTTACAGGGAATTTTTTCGTGGTGTGCAGGATTCGAACTCAAGACCAAGCCCGGACGGGAACCCTCTTAAGAGGTAAACCCTCCCACCTCTCCCCAGCTGGGCTGGAGGTCATTGGCAGATCTTAACATACTACACGTGACAAGTGAAGGAGTTTTTTTATTTAATATTTTTTGAACTTTTTTTTCTCATCTGGTGAAGTATTTTTTAGTCCTAAAGTATATATAAAAAAACTTTATTTAATTACTCTAGAAAAGTAATTAGTCTAATATTTACTCTATTAGAGTAATTATACACACAAAAAAAAATTATTTATTTATTTTTTCATCAGAAAAATTTTTAGAAAGAAAAAAAAAATTAAACTTTTTCACTGGTCACAATTAGTCTGCAAAGATCCATTTGCCTTTGATTTTTTTTCTTAGATAACTTTTGCCTCAAATTAAAAGACTTCGTATATAAAAGATATTAAAACACTCGTTGGAAAGATAATAAAACACTCGTTAATTTGGTGTAATTTTTTTCCTTAAAAAATCTCGTATATAAAAGATATTAACGTTTAAAAATTATGGGAGGAAACATAAGAAACAAAAATCTAATTTTGTTTTTAAATTATTTTTTTCCTAAAATATCTCAATGCCACATGGGATGACACATGGCACACTCAATGAGAAGAATGCCTCTTTAAGTGTCATGTCATTAAAATTGCTTTCTTTTATTATATGTAGTAGATAATATTTTGACATCTTTCTTATTTTTATCCGTAGAGGTTTTATTGTCACGTAGGCTTTGTATCAATGATAGTGCCCTCTTTAATATCAATAGGACCGTATTTAGAGCCCTCTTTAAAAAAAATTAAGAAAAAGTAAAAAATTTGATTGGTTGAAAGAAAGTTGGCCCCACCAAATTACGCTTTAAAGCCCGTTAATGCATTGGCATAGAGAGTATTTTGACTTTGGCGCTCCTTTTAATAGAAGGAGCCCGGTGTCGGGGGTATTACCCCCACACCCCACAACCTTGTGGACAAGACATAAAATTAAATATCCATTTATTAAAAACACAAGGACATGATTTAGCTAAACAAGGAATGCTAGATGATGCATCATGTTGAAAATCAAACTTTTACAAATAAGGTAAGAGTTGGCGTATGCATGACAAGTATTATCTAATAGTAAAAATATTGTCGAATAATATATTTACATGTAAAAAATAAATTAAGTCACATAATCTTAACGGTCGTTACCATAGATGCCATAGTCCAACCGTGGATCGACAGTCATATTTCTATCCAAAAGAAAACAAGAAGATCATAACCGATGTCACGCTCTAACCATGCATCAACTGAAAACAATAACTTGAAGAACAAGGTCATGAAATAAATCTATAGTGTTGCCAATGATCGATCATGGACTCATGGTGGATTGGCATAGCATGTTAGGACAAATTTTATTAATAGGTGAAATATTCAACAACGATAAAATCAATCACGGCAACATATATTCAAGACATGCTATCAAATATAATTACTTGAAAATATATTTATTTAAAATGAATCAGATTTTTAATCATTTACCAGATTTTATAACACAAAAGAATCATGGAGTATTGAAATATTGATAAGAAGATAATTTTCAAATTAAAACAAGTGGGGATTCTACAAATTGAATTGGCTTCAAATACATAGTCTTCTAAAATCAGGAAGTTATAGGAAAAGTGTCAAAGAGACTCCGATTAAACTCTTTTAACGGTATTGGAACAGTTTCATCGAGCCTACGATCTTAGATTTTATGTTTTCGCTTTTAGATTTTTTTTCTTTAAGATCATTGTGTCTAGTTATTTGACATTGTGTTTTTTTCATCGTGTATTTTTTTTCCTTGTTATTGTATTACTCAACACTTTGTTATATTTTACAATCCATTGTATCTTTTTACCATTTCTAGATTTAGAAGACTATGCAGAATAGTTCAACCCTATACAAATTAGGATGTAATCAACGTAAGTTGCAAAGGGACAAACCCAACTCCTTTCATTATGTGCAAAAATGCTTAACAAAGCAAGTTTTGGTCCCTCTTCCAGACCCGCTAGAGTTGCAACGGAAATTCTTGAGAAAATAATATAATAATAATAATAATAATAATAACAACAACAACAAGGATAATAATTCGGAGTAATAATTAATACTCTTGTACATTCTTGAGAAAACTATATAGATGATCACTATCTTGATTAGCGATAAATTCTCAGTAAAACAAACCCTTAAAATAGATACCAAGGAATGGATGTAAGATTGTAAGGTGGATTAGTTAATATTTAACTACTATAAATATTCTGCTCACATATTGATAATTTTTTGAAGATATATTAAATTTAACCCATTTGTAATATATAGTATTTTTTTTTTCCTGGAACTTGTATACATATTCTTTTCAACCTACAAGTTATTCATAAAAAAATTCAAAAACAAATAAAGATTTTTAAATATGGTCTTTAAATTTCAAATTAACATATTTATTTCCTCAAAGTTCTTACAGTATCTAATGGAATTCCAAAGAAGTCATGGAACATACTCATAATCTATGCTCCTCCCCTGATCAAGTTTCATTGAGGTTGTCTTATTTTGTAGGATTTACTAAATATGGTTATTGTTGTTGTGTTGTTGTATTGCACCGTTCGACACCTTTATGACTGGTGACCACGATGTACGACACGCGCCGAAGTACAAAGAGATTCTAATAAGGATTCACTTCACAATATAATCAAGTACGATTTAATGAGCAATATATGCTAAATATAAGGAAAGTCAGGGTTATATTTGGAGAACTTACCATCGCAAACTAATCTAATACTTTTCAAGATGATTTGGCTAGTTGGAACCAAAGATTAGTCGTGTGATCGGTAATATTAAATCTTTTTTTTGGTTAAAGAATAGGTCTAAACATAAAGACCTCTCATGGGAGGCTTGGTGTAATAACCCGTTGTATTTGTTTTAGTGTGGGTGTTTGTCCTCGCTTTGAGGACTCCCCCTTTTTTGAATGAAAGTCAATGTTCAAAAAAATTTTTGGCTAGTTAATGTTTTAAAACCAAAACCCTACAGATTTAGAAATCAACGTGAAAATGTATCCAACAATTATCCAAACTCTTTATTAGTTGGAAGGGTC
This sequence comes from Ambrosia artemisiifolia, assembly GCA_032199755.1. Taxonomy (NCBI): domain Eukaryota; kingdom Viridiplantae; phylum Streptophyta; class Magnoliopsida; order Asterales; family Asteraceae; genus Ambrosia; species Ambrosia artemisiifolia. The sequence continues at coordinate 27,755,460 of CM063516.1, read as the reverse complement.
ATGGTTGGGACATACCAATACCCAATATGTTAATTTATTTAGAGGCTGTTTGGTAGCTTCTTAATAACCATTCATAGGCTACCTCTTAATTGTCCATAACCTCTGAATGGTTAAGAGGTAACCTTAAAGCTGAATGGTTAAGAGGCAATCATTAGATGTTACCTCTTAACCATTCATACTTAAGATTACATCTTAACCATTCAGAGTTTATGAACCATTCAGATGTAGCCTCTTAATAACCATTCAGAAGCTACCAAACAGCCCGTTAGTAAAGTTATTGTACTATCTAATTTCCTGTGAATTAATTTATTTATAATTGAAAACCCAATGTAGTAGTATAAACCCTCAAATAAAAAGTTCCTGGAAATTGATTAAAACATACAAAACAAACTTATTTATTTGGAAAATGACCAGTATTTGCTATTTAAATAATGTGATTATTATAACGAGATAAATGAAAAACGAATTGGTCAAAAGCAACATGAAAACAGCTCATAGGCTTGGAGTGTTTATTAATAAATCAACAAGACGGCTATTGACCTATCTCATTAATCATCAATTCTAGTGTTTAAAAAAAAAAAAAAAATTGAAAAATGCAATAACCGTATCATGTTTCCTTATTAATAACACATAAAATATTACGTGTTCACGTACAATGTACAAATAACTTTATCATGAAAAGTGTATAAATTCGACGAATTAAAAAAAGATGAGTGGTGGCATAATGGTAAATGTACTTACTTCACATATATAAGTAGCGTAATTACCTAATTACACTACTTATATATATTTAACGTAATCGCATAATTACGTAAGTAGAGTAATTACATAGACGACGGAAAAAAATGTAGGATAATTACTCTACTATATGCACTTATTCTACTAGAGTAATTATCCTATTGGCTTCTTCTTCCACAAATAGAATGCTTCAAACCCATGTTGGTTCAAAAATAACTATGTAACTACAATTCATTGTGAAAACAAATTCGCAAGACTCAAGTGAACAATCGAATACAATTAGGAAGCTTAATCATCATTCAAAAGCTTCAATTTATCCTATTCAGATTTGCGATTTTGAAGGAGCGTCAATTGATCGATCTGAGAATCTTCAAATCTGATTCACAACCTTAGTTTGATAATCACCCAGAGATCCTGGCTCAGAAGGAACGCTAGCTATTTGTTTACTTATGTGTTTACATAATGCCTTGTTATTACCTTTGACACATAAATTGTACTTTTTAAACTTATATTCCATGTACAATCCTAAGTATGCTCACCAACATATTTTGTTGACAAATTATTTTCGTACATGTTTGAGAAAAAAACGTGTTTGATGATCACATACGGCTTTAAACCTACTTAATTAAATCGTTTCTTTGTTATGTTTCATTTCTTTGAGAAAATTTGTATTCCTATTTAAATTATTGTATGACATTTTAATTCAATAATTAATAATATTTCAATTGAGTTTGTTAGTACTATATGCTTATGAACAATCATCCTACATGGCATCCGGGTGTTTTCATCCTTCGATTGGAGTGTTATAGAATTGTATCTTTATCATGATCAGTTTAAGTGATTCAGTGGTTACGATTAAATAAGGACAACTATTGGTGTTAAGTGTCATGAAGATCATTTTCATATAATTGGATTTACTTGATACCAAGAAGAAATGAGATCAAATATTGTTACAAGTTAAGAGGTGTGACCTGTGAAATGCACACTTGTACAAGACTATTCACATTTTTACACCTTAGAACCTAGTTTTTTTTTTCGGGTGGAGAGCTTAGTGGCTAGGGGGTTCCACGGGGGTTGCACACATTGGCTTATGCGAGTGTTGCAATTATCTTATTTGAAATGATACTCGAAGTTGTTTTGAATTTGAAAGGTTAAGTGTCATAACTAATTATTTATGGTAATTATTAGTATTAAGTCATTATTGATATGCATTAACTTAGTCTATCAATGACAAATGATCATCAATGTTAACTAACTATCAATATTAACTAAAAACTGCTAATAGAGTCAATACGATTATATTATAGTGGTAAAGACATAGGTGTGTAATGATAGAAGACCCAAGGGATCCTGGGTTCGATTCTTGAGCCAGACGGGTTTTACTGGTAATTTCATCATCGTGCCTACGGGCGGGTAGGTTACCGAGTTTTGTCGGAATTGGTGTTTGACAACTCAGGTAATCTCGGAGTACTTGAATTTGTCGAAAGGGTGCACCGAAATTACTCGGGTTTGGTTTGTTGGCCGTTCAAATAATAATAATAATAATAATAAAGTTTTTACCGATGGTTTTCCTACTTATGTGATTACCCAATGCTTGGCCGTTATAATCGTCACCATAAACCCTGTTTTTATTCGTCCCCTATACAAAAAAAAAATCTCTATATCTTAATAAAACAAATATCCACATCCAAATTTTATTAAAAAAAAAACCCAAACACTACTTCACCATTCCAATAAAATCTATATATATAATAAAAGAAAGCAATTTTAATGACATGGCATTCTAGGAGGTATTCTCTCCCTTGAATGTGCCATGTGTCATGCCATGTGGGAAATAAAAAAAAACAATTAATAATATAAAATCTAATCTACTAAAATTAAATTGAGTTATAATTATAATTATAATAATTATAATTGTTATATTTTTCAACCCCGGGATGCTCCCGGGATAAAAGCTATCATAATAGATTTCTCAACCCCGGGACGTTCCCGGGGTATAATCTAGTGTATATATATAAGACCTATAACCGTTTATTAGAAGTTGGTAAGAAGCGTATACTAAAGACACGGAATGAATAAAGTAAAGGAAATAAAAAAAGTAGAACACGATGTATAGCTTTTTGGTCGTGGGAAGTCTCATGCTAAACTAAAAAAGCACAACTTTCCCCTCATCACGCCATTATTACTATTTTTTTTATTATTATTATTATTATTACTCTCTCTAACTTCTTCCGTCTCAGATTCTCTGCAACTCTCACCTGTCATCTCTCTCTCTCTCTCTCAAACAAATTCCATCAGTTTTCTTCTCAATTTCCTCAATGCACTGAAACACATATCATCATTTGATCCTTTTTCTTCTTCCGATCTGTTCATTCATTTACTAATTTATTATATTATTATTACTTCATCATCATAATAATTATACTGGTAATTTTTACAAACTTCTGTTTTGATCATTTTGCCTATGAATAATTAGACCGGATTTTTTTTGTCATTCTGAATCTTTTGTTGAATTTGTTCGTTTCTGATCAGATCATTTTGACTAGTTAATTATTGATTTGCTTCTAACTGTTTTTTGTGTGATTTGATTGATTAATTGTGTTTTATTAAGTTTTTTTATTGAATGTTTTGACTTTTGATGTTTGTGATCATTTACTTATTCAATATCCTTGAATTTAGATTAGTTGTATCCTTTGATCTCAAAACAATTTGGAAGTTTATTAGTAGCATTGGTTTCTATAATAAGAGTAATATATTATTGATTAATTAAGAATATGAGTAGATTGAAAAAAATGTATATATAATATGGTGAATGTTTGATGTGTAGAGCAAGTAATTCTATCTGGTTATGATTTTAACGACGAATTCGATCATAAACTTAGTTATATCGAATCATCATTTGTCGCTTTATTGAAATGTGTTGTCTGTATAAGTTGTTATTATTGACTGAAGGTGGATTATCACATGTAACATAATTAGACAGGCTGTGTTTAATTATAATACACTTCAGTAGCCTAATGAATTTGTTTGTAAGAAAATCAGTAAGCACATGAATGAATGATGTATACATGTTTTTTAATTTATTAAGTTTGTGGCTTTACAGGTTGTGAAATGAACATTTCCGTGCCTTATTCTGTTATTCGTGTGCAAAACTAAGCATAATCGGTTTCTTAGTGGTTACGCTACATGTATGGGAGGATTCTTTCACCTAGTAGATTTAAAGCAAGGAAGGATGGCCAGGAAAATAGGGACACAAAAGAGAAATGTTGGTGGTAAGCATTATTAGATCATTAATAATATTATTAATTACAAGCACAACCTATATTGTTATTATCACCATCAATATTATTGTTGCTGTTTTTATTGCTGTTCTGGGTCACCAAGTGAAAAGAGTGTATGTGGTTGTTGTAATCAATTGTCCATTTTTAGTGCAGAGACTTTGTGCTTGAAATAATCACATCTCATAATTTATAATTATGAATTGATCTTATACTTGGCAAATGATGTAAACAATAAAAAATGGAACTAAACTGATTTTGATCCTCTGCAGGCTTTGACGCTCCACGCAACAGTTTAGAGCTTCCTTCTGGAGCCTACCCGAGCTATTACACCCCACAAGATGATCAACTGGTAAGATTACGTTGTTTATGCAACTGTTTATATGTTCTTATAAACCTTAACGGGCTTTTTTTGTACGTATTTTTAATCTGGTCTGCCAAATATGAGTTAGCAGTCTAAAGACTCGCCTTTTTGCATCGTTAGATGTTGTTTAATTTAGTGAATTTGGTTAATCCTAAGAACGGCAGTGTATGAGCCTCATTGTTTTTTTTCTATTTTGTAAACTGCATAATTTTTCAGTATAAATATCAAGAGACATATGACTGGCGTGAGACGGGGTGTAATTATCCAACCGAGGCTCCAATGAAGAAGTTAATAAGTGACGAGATGTCAAAAAGGCCAAAAAGCAAAGCAAATGCGCCAAGCATTGTGGCTCGCTTAATGGGCGTAGACGCAATGCCACAAGATACAAAACCGGTATTGAATGACTTATATAAAGATAAATTAACCAGAAGCAGCTCTGTTGGCTCTGTACTGTCCCCTTCAAAATCTTTTAGGCAGACAAGTTTGGATTCCTTTCATCTGTCTGAAGACAGTGATCTTGATGACTGGAGTGGTAGCACAATATCCAAAAAACCGACGCCACGTCAGCATCCTCAAGAGGAAGAACTGCAGAAGTTCAAGAAAGAATTTGAAGCATGGCAATCAGCAAGGTTTAAAGAATGTTCAAAGATCGCTGAACATAACGCCATCTCTGATCAGTGGATTGCGCAAGAGAATCTGAACAGAGAAAAAATGGCTCTTTATGCAAATCCATCAACAAAAATCAAACTTGAGGATCTAAAAAAATCACGCTCTTTAAATGAAAACAGATCATTTCCTCTGAATCACGAGGCGACTGCAGCATATCCTGCACCAACAAAGATAGTGATCCTGAGGCCCGGTTTTGACAATATTAGTACTCCTGAAGAACCATTTGCCAGCTCATCCGGTGCTTCTGAAGAGAGAAATAACATTGAGGATTTTCTTGAGGAAGTTAAACAACGGCTTAAGTACGAGTTACAAGGGAAAACTTTCAAAAGTGGATTAGTTAGAGGAGGTGGAATTGAAACACCTTTTAGTGAAAGGCCATCTGATCCAAAACAAATAGCCCAACGTATAGCGAAACAGGTCAGAGAAAGTGTTACAAAAGATCTTGGGACAAATTTGCTTCGATCAGAATCAACAAGATCTTATCGAGGTGAATCTCAGTGCAGTGGGACAGATTCTCCAGAGTTCATCAGCAGAGATACCAGACGGCTTTTATCAGAAAGGTTAAGAAATGTATTAAAGAAAGAATCACATAACACTAACTTAAAAGATGAAGATGATAATCAGAGCAAATCGTTTAGATGTGGGCATGATGATATGATCATTCAAAAAGATTTGTCTCCTGTTAATCTTGTTAGGTCTTTGTCAGCTCCAGTGTCAGGAACATCATTTGGAAAGCTTCTTTTAGAAGATCGACACGTAGTAACTGGTGCGCATATCAGAAGGAAGCATGAAGCTATTGAAAAATTAACCATAAAGGTGAAAAAACAAAGGAAAGATAAGTTTAATTTGAAAGAAAGAGTGTCCAGTTTAAAGTACAGTTTAACTCTCAGGGCAAGACTGTTTGGTAGAAAGATACATTCAGCTTCTGAGTTCCGTGATAACGACCGTAGTTTTGTAAAAGACATCCTGAATGGACCGACGGTTATGATGAATATTGCTGACAGACCTGTAAGAAACAATTTTTTAATTTATTTAAAACTTTTCAAGATTGATTTGTATATTCTGTTTGATAAAAAAATATGTTTTTTTTTGTAGGAGAATGGAACCGAGGTTCCACCAAGTCCAGCATCAATATGCAGTAGCATCCATGAGGACTACTATAGGGCTGCGTATTGTGCCAGCCCTACAACAACACCAGGTGCACCATCCGATGACAGTGATCTGCCTCAAGCTTTTAGAGACATAAGTTCTAATCTACACGGTAAGAGGATTGATGATCGATTCTTACTTCGCGTTGTTTTAGTATGTAACATTAAATTATGTCTAAAATCTCCATCAGTTCATTGTTGTTTCATTTTGACACCTCACTTCATGTAAAAAACATCTTGTGCTGCGTATGTGACCTTCAACGGTCGAATGCACAAACCATCAGAAGTTGGATTTGAGCCTAGGACACCTATTATAGGGAATCACGCGCTTATCACTGCGCCAACGCTTCATCGCGTTAGTAATGGGTCAAATTGGTTTTGGTTGAAATGGGTCGGGTCGTTTTGACCAAAAAGTAGTTATATTTAAATTTAAAATAATGTTTTTGACCTGTGTCCTTTTGAGATATATTTTTCTTATTTTACTCATAACAATGTTATAAATAGTTGTGTTTTTTTATCTAACAGAGCTAAGGAAGCAACTGCATCAACTTGAGACAGGGCGATCCGAAGAGACAGTAATTGAAGAAGAACCCTACGAATCAGACATGGCTGAGCTTGAAGATGAAGACGAATCATACATACAAGACTTGCTAATTGCTGCAGGTTTATATGATAACTCATTTGATAAATGCTTATCTAGATGGGACACCTATGCCAAACCGATAAGCAACCAGGTCTTCGACCAAGTCGAGGAGATGTATAAAAACAAAATGAATAACGATCCAGGTAAGAAACCGGTTGATCACAAAGTACTACATGATTTGGTGAATGAGGTACTTTCGACGTTACTAGCTCCACCTATGCATATATCAAAGTTTAGTAAAAAGGTTAAACGGCCGCCATATGGCAATAAGTTATTGGATCAAGTGTGGGGGATGTTACGCGCGCATTTGCACCATGTTGTAGATAAATCATCCTACTTCTTTGATACAATGGTGGCTAGAGATATGCAGTCAATGCCATGGTCAGAGTTGGTGTATGAGGACATTGATGCTTTAGCAAAAGAGTTGGAGTGTCAGATCATGAGAGATCTTATCAAGGAAACGGTGAACGATATGAGAGACGGTTACACAACTTTTAAACTGTAAAGAGCAAAAACACGAGGAAACGATAATCGCGTATATATGAGTGTGAGTGAAAGAGTGAAAATAGATGAGGTTTGAGTGTGGGCATGTTTTTGTGTTTGTTTAGGAAAAGGTAGTATTGTAGTATCAAGATGTCCAGGTTGTTTTGGTTGTTTTCTTTTCTTTTCATGATTGCATGCCTAATTATTCGTTTGTCGGATGTCCAAGGAATAATTGGTAATTAATCATGGGTAATGGGTTAAAACCGTAATATTATCACACGTTTTGGATAAATGCACGGACAAAGTACCTGGTCAATGTCATCCTAAAGGGGTGTGAGTCGTGATGAGTTGATGGGTTTGTTTAACCTGAACACGACTTGTATATTTGTTTGTGTCAAAAAGAAAAACGTAACCTTAACTAGCACACGTTAAAATTGTGTCACATGGACACAATTCTGCAATTCATTTAACCCGTTTATCTAAATGTGTCAAACGTAGTGACAGATAGTGAAGTTGCAAATATGCTAATTGAATTGGTGGGTTGTAAAAAAGTGTTAAAAGGGTTAGCGTATGGATTTGTTTACATATCTTTACGAGTTTCCCTAGTTGGGCCAAAAGTAAAAGTTGAACTCCTAACTGGTCCAAAGTAAATGGGCTTGCGATCGGCTTCAATTGTTGGCTTGTTGCTAACCTGCTATAGAATTAGTCGTTACTTTTGTAAACGTGTTAAGAAACAATAATATCAAAATATTTTGTGATGTTATTTTAGTATTAGTCGTTACTTTTGTGTATACGATAATTTATTTATTATTTTATTGAGAAATAATTTAAGAGATGGAAATATAATAAGGGACATGTTCAAATACAAAGTAATGAAAACTTGCGAAATGTGCGAAGGCTCACTTGTACATGATAATTACGTAATGCCTTCATGAATATACAAAAACATTACGTAATTATCATTACGTAATTATCATGTACAAAGTGCATGATAATCACGTAATGAGAATTACGTAATGATAATTACGTAATGTTTTTGTATGTTCATGAAGGCATTACGTAATTATCATTACGTAATTATCATGTACAAAGTGCATGATAATTATGTAATGATAATTACGTAATGCTTTCATGAACATACAAAGACATTACGTAATTATCATTACGTAATTATAGGGCTGTTCATGAGCCGAACCGAGCCGAGCTAGGTCAAGCTCGCGCTCGGCTTGGTTTTAAACCGAGCCGGCTCGGCTTGGCTCGGATTTAAAACCGAGCTGAAAATCAAAGCTCAAGCTCGGCTTGGTTTTAAACCGAGCCGGCTCGGCTCGGCTTTGTTTGGCTCGAATTTAAAAAGAAAAAAGAAAAATTGGCTTTCAAAAATTCAATAATCTAAAATATTATTCAATAGTCAACAATAACACATTAAAATAAGCTCAACCTGATACATTACAAGCTATAATCAAGTTCAAAAAATACAAAATAAATCTTAAATTTTAACGAAATATAGTATAAGTTCATCAGCATACGAACTAGGCCCCTAAATATGCAATATATGTCTGATTGAACTCCTAAATACTGACCTATTTGAAATCAAATGCAGTATTGAGTTTGATAACTTTGACAATTATCATTATACTATGGTTTATTTAAATAACTTGATTAGTTGTAACTTCAATCCCAAGCACACAATCTCAATGTTGCTATTACCAAATATTAAACATGTAACATATTCCCCAACATTTTTAACATTTTTATAGTATATTATATGTATATAACAAAATATATTCAAAATTAGAACTATCCGAGCCAAACCGAGCCAGCTCGGCTCGTTACGAACCGAGCCGAGCTGGGCTCACTTTCCAACCGATCCGAGCCGGCTCGGCTCAGTTTCAAACCGAGTCATATCGAGCGAGCTTTTTTCGAGCTAAATCCAAGCGAGCTCCGAGCCACGAGCTTTTTGGACAGCCCTACGTAATTATCATGTACAAAGTGAGCCTTCGCACACTTCGCACGTTTACATTACTTTGTACAATAACCGTCCCCAATATAATAAATATTATTATTTAATTGGTTGGTAATGTGTCGTCAGAAATAGAGGACTAAGATGAATAGAAAGTTAATGGGTAAACATGTTCAAGTGAACGAACTTCAAAATTTCAAACATAAAAAGATTTAAGGAGGTGGTTGGATCAAGAATTCACACTTTACTAAGATGTTTATGCGTGTGGTTTAAAGAGCATCCGAGTCAAATGTATAAAGATCGAGTCTACATGGAAACGTAATTTGTGTACTTGACATGTATTTTAAGAGTGTCAACAATTAAGAACAGACATGTGCGAGAGGTGATGACAAAGCAGGAAGAAACCAAAAAACGTCGATAATACATTGGTCAAAATGGTTGGTACAAGGAGATCCAAGGTTCCCGAAGACAGCGATTAGAACGAGATCATGATAAATAGTATTAGAACAAATGTAAAACCTCGTTTGATCTCTAAAGGAATGTAAAGAAAACTCTTAAGGGGATCAATATGGGAAAAAAAAAATAAGAAACTAAAAAGTGAGGATTCCACCACCGTATTCATTAATATAACCAAAACCCCCCATTGCAATAATAACAATGAAATGAGAGACGGGTCCCTCGGCCCCTTGCCCTGCCTTAATCCCCTCTTGAAATTAAAATCTCTCTGTCGAGGAGCCATTCACTAGAACCAAACCCTTTCCTGACCCGAGGCACCGTTTGTCGGGGCACCATTTGATTCAATTATCCATAAGACTTAGAAACCCATGAACTCTATTTTTTAATAAAAATTTCCGATTCAGCGAATCATATTTTTTTTTTTCTTCTAAAATCGACTCTAAAAATCAACATTTTAGATAGAATGATTTGAAGATCAAATGAGTATCTTGTTGGGGATTTCAGTAACACAAACGAACAACCGGATGAACAGAAATCTCTGAAGGCACGTAATCGCTTTCAGATTGAATCAATTCGACGGTTCAATCGAATATTCAATCGGATACAATTAGAGATTGAGAATTTTCAGTATGTGATCTTTGAGAGAAGAACCAGAGAGTTTTTTTGATCAATCTTAATTCGTCATGAATTAACAGGGTTATTAACTGCCTAATAGGCAGTTATCACAAGGTTTCCAAATTGCCAAAATTAGTCCCTCTATTTCCGAAAATTAATTTTCTGAGACATTTTTACCATAGCAATTTTAATGGACCCTGCCGCCCCTTGGACCCTGCTCCCAGGGCGCTGCCCCCGGACCCCCGTCTCTTAGGGGCTTCGCCCCTAAGTTCATAATAAATTCAAATAGGCGTGCACTCCGCACCACCATACCTATATGATGTCTTATTATGAAGATATTGATCAAACAGTCAATCCAATTACATTAAAATATCCAACATATCTTTCTCAAAATAAATTGGATTTGTTCATATCTTAACAAGATTTCATAAAAAATAAACACCTAAAACACTATAAAGGCATTATGCTAACAAAGGCAACAAACATATACATACAATTTTCTCTATAAAAAGAAAAAAACATTTTATGCTAACATACGCACATGCCAAGTCAATCATGTCTTTGTCTGTCTTTATGTCCGCCATTTTCTTTTTCTTAACTTTTAATTTTCCTCCATACTTTCTCTTTAACTTTCAACTTCTACTCCACTGCTGACCTCTGTTCCAATCACCTTCCATTTTTTTAGTTTTTTTACCACCAAATCACAATATTCACAGTTGAATTTTATAATAACAAAAACAATCCATTATGGACCAAGATGATCATAACAACAATAATAACACTGCAACAGGCATGTTTGTGAAGGTCATGACTGATGAACAAATGGAAATTCTTAGGAAACAAATAGCAGTTTATGCCACCATTTGTCAACAACTTGTTGATTTGCATAAATCTCTCACTTCCAATCATAATCTTCCAGGTTTGTCTCTGTTTTTTTAAGGAAATGTGTGATTGTTGGAAATTTTTTTTTTGGTTTATTTGTTTAAGTATTGCTGTGGGTTTGGTGTAAATTATTGGTTAATGTATCTAGATCATCTTGCATGTTTGTCTTGGTGTGAGTAGGTTTTGGTGAAAATAAAATAGGATTTGAAGTTTATTTTGAGTTTTCAAGTTTATAATATTCATGGCATTTTGATGGTAAAAATTTGCTAGGTTTTTTATGGAGTTTGAATCAAGATTTTGATGATTTTTTGTTTGTAGGAGGGTGTTTTTTACTTTTTATTTATATGTAAACTACTCTTTTCAGTGGTCCTATCCATGCTCCATGCACACCTTTGTTCCCTGTCATATTAGTCGTTTCAACTTTTAAATGGGTTACGGGCATATAGCTACGTAGTTTTCATTTAAACATGTTAAAAACATGATATCAACTCTGATATTCTTTATTAAACTCAAAGATTAACAAAACAAAACAAAGAAACAATACATCAAAACCTAACAGACACAATCTCTATACAGACTCTCAGATCTACACTCTATCCAACTCCACCAGGATTACACAAATCTAATCACCAGAAACAAGACGTTACTGGAATACAGAAACCCTAGACTTGAATACACGAGAGAGACTGACAACGAGTTTACAGAGAACAAGTGAAAGAATAAAGAAGCTAAACTGATCAACGAAGAGATGAGCTTCTTATATAGGCAGCACTTTAGGTTTGGATAAATAACACATCCAAACCTACAATCACCGTTGGATCCCAAGAGAAAACACAATATAACGAACACTGAGCCCTTGATCTTTGTACACGGATTGCCAACGTGTAAATATCTCCGAGCCTTTATCCGAACCTAGCCACTTGTGCCTCTAATTATATCTGGATCAATAATCTGGGCTAACTTAGCCCAATACACAACATGTAACACCAAAGTGGGCTGGTCAGCTGAACAACTGGAATGACTTGGACATCAACATATCTGGACCTCTACTGGGCTGCTACTAGACATCAATCCAACAATAATCCTACAAAGAAATTCTTATGCAACATGTTAAAGGATTTTGTATATTGATTGTTTAAATGTATAATACGTATTGGTTGATTAAATTGTACAAGATGTTACCACATCTTTTAACACCCCCCCCCCCCCCCACAATTTAATAACCAAAAGGATCAAACATGTTGAGTTTCTTACACAACTCATCATGTTGTCCTGGACCAAGTCCCTTAGTTAGAATATCAGCAACCTGTTCACTTGATTTAATATCACATGTTTTAACCAAACCTTTAGAAATTAAATCTCTAAGAAAAAACAAATCCAGTTCAAAATGTTTGGTTCTATCAAAGAACACTGGGTTTGCAGCAATGGACAATGCTGAACTATTGTCACAAAACAAAGGAACAGGTATATCAACTTCAACACTTAATTCAGATAACACATTAATCAGCCATAATACCTCACAGGCTGCAGAACACATTGACCTATATTCTGCTTCAGTTGAAGACCTAGAAACAGTTGCCTGTTTCTTACTCTTCCATGAAACAAGTGTTTTACCAAGAAATATACAGAACCCAGTTACAGATTTTCTGGTTTCTGTACATTTTGCCCAGTCAGAGTCAGAAAATGCAACTAAGTTTTGACTTGACCCACTTTCTAAAAGTATTCCTTTTCCTGGAGCCTTTTTAAGATACCTTAATAGCCTCATAGCAATAACCAAATGACCATCAGTTGGTTTGTGCATATGTTGACTCAAAAAATGCACTGCATATGATATGTCTGGTCTGGTATGTGCCAGATATATCAGTTTCCCTACCAACTGTTGGTAGCCTGTAATGTTGGCTAACACATTAGGTTTATTATTGCAAATAGAGGTTATCATATGGTTAGGCTCTATAGGAGTACTGACTGGTTTGCAAGCTGTCATGCCATACTCAGTCAATAAATCAAGGCAATATTTCCTTTGTGATAGACATAAGCCTTGTTCACAAGGAACTACCTCAATTCCTAGGAAATACTTTAGAACACCTAGGTCCTTAATCAGAAACTTATCTTTTAGACTCTGTTTAACACTATTAACATCATCAACAGAACTGCTGGTAATAACTATGTCATCAACATATACAAGTAAAATTGTAATAACACTTTCACTGTTTTTTATAAACAGTGAATAATCACATTTACTCTGTTTGAATCCTAACATACACAAAACTCCTACTAATTTCTCATTCCACATTCTAGGAGCTTGCTTTAAACCATATAAAGACTTTTTTAGTTTACACACCTTTTTTTCATTTTCAGAAAAATACCCATCAGGCAAGGTCATATAAACATCCTCATTTAAATCACCATAGAGAAAAGCATTGTTAACATCTAATTGGAATATTTTCCAACCATTTTTAACAGCTAATGCTAACACACACTTAACTGTAACAAATTTTACCACAGGAGAGAAAGTCTCATCAAAATCTACCCCTTCCTTTTGACTAAAACCTTTAGCCACAAGTCTAGCCTTAAACCTCTCAATTTCACCATTTGATTTATACTTTATTTTATAAATCCATTTACACCCTACCAAACTCCTTCCTGGAGGAAGTTCTACTAAATCTCAAGTATGATTTCTATTTAAGGCTTCTATTTCTTCATTCATAGCAGCCACCCAATTTGGGTCTAAGGCTGCTTCTTTATAACTCCTAGGTTCAATGCTTTTATTTAACATACAAGCATACACTTTGTCTCCATAGGACAAATTTGAATAGTTAATCACCTTTTCTAGACCATACTTTACTTTCCCTTCAACTATGAAGTCATCTAACTTTCTAGGGAAATTAGAACTCCTGGTAGACCTCCTAAGAACTGATTGACTTTGATGATTCAGATCATTGCCCTCAGAAATGGAATTATCATCAATGTCATATCTCACACCCTCAGCCCTACCTAAACTCCTATCATTACTAACCAAAGGTGACCCTACAGTCACTTTCTCAGCAGTATGATCAGGAGATGGCTGCTGAGTCCCATGTGTTTCTGACTCATTATTACCTACAACCCTTCCTTCATCATCGGGCTCTTCATCAAGTTTAGGTGTCTCAGTTTCATAACAGTCAAAAAAGTTTAAAGAATTTAATTCAGAGTTTGTTGTTTCATTAAATTTTTCAAAAACAAGATTTTCTTTAAAAGGAAACACAGACTCATAAAACTTTACATCTCTTGAGAAAAAAGTTGTTTTATCATCTAGACTAAACACTTTGTATCCTTTCTTTTCATTTGAATAACCTAAAAAGACACATTTTCAGCCCTACTAGACAATTTATCACTTTCATTTAAGACTGTTGCAAAACATAAACACCCAAACATCTTTAAGTGTCCTAGGAAGGGTTCAAAACCAAAAATTAATTCATAAGGAGTTCTACCATTCAGCACAGAGGAGGGTGTCCTATTAATCAAATAGCAAGCAGTTAAGACACAATCAGACCAAAAACGAACAGGCAGATTACTTTGAAATAACAATGCACGAGTAACATTTAATAAATGCCTATGTTTTCTCTCAGTTATACCGTTTTGCTGAGGTGCATATGAACAAGATGTTTGATGTATGATTCCAAGTGACTTATTAAACAAATTCATTTGTTGGTTTATAAATTCCAAACCATTATCACTTCTGATATATTTAACTTGTTTTTTAAATTGAGTTTGTAAAACCATTACAAATTCTTTAAAATTTTCAAACACCTCAGATTTATGTTTCATTAAACATACCCACACAGCACGAGTATAGTCATCAACAATAGTAAAGAAATATTTATATCCTTCTCTACTAGAGACCCTATAAGGGCCCCACACATCCAAGTGAACCAACTCTCCCAACATATTGCTTTTATGTTCACTAAGTGGGAAAGGTTCACGATGTTGTTTGGCCCTGTGACACACATCACAGGGACTCTCACATGAAGTGTATTTAATTTTTAAAATAGACTCAAGTTTTTTACCAACTATATCAGATGGATGCCCTAACCTAGCATGCCATAAACTAGACTCCTTTTCACTAGAACATCCTACCTGATTACACATAAAAGAACCACCACAGAAGTACAACCCTTCTACTTGGTTACCAGTCACCAGGATTTTCTTGGTTGACAAATCCTGTATATAACATTTATACTCATCAAATCCAATAAAGAGTTTATTATCCTTTGCTAACTTATGTACTGAAATTAGATTGACACTATACTCAGGAACTACCAAAACATCATGTAAAACAACTCCATTAGCTAGTTTTAGTGAACCTATTTTAGTTACTAAAGCATCAGTACCATTTGGGTGTTTTACTTTAATGTTTAAATCTGACACATCTACATAGTCAGTTAATTCCTTTTCATCACCAACCATATGCTGGTTAGCTCCTGAGTCTATTATCCATCTAACCTTTATTTTAGACCCATCTTTGTTAAACACAAACACAGGTTTTATAAAACCATTAGCACAAAAAGGACCAAACACACTACCTGTCACATTACAACTTTGAGCCTTTTCAGCAGAGTTGTCATTCAATAATGACAATAACTTTGCTACTTGTTCACTGGTCAAAGATGTAGCAACAGTATCAGGTTTTTCACATACACTATTATTCACAGTTGCCTTCTTGCCCTTAGGTTTAAGCCAAGATGGGTAGCCAATGATTTCAAAGCACTTATCCATGGTATGACCAGTTTTATTACAGTGACTACATTTCAGATTCTGATTTTTTGTTGACTTTCTACTAACATCAATTTGTTGACTTGTTTTAGTAAAAAATCCCATAGTTTGACCTTTTTTAGAAGCATTGCTAGAGTTTCTATGAGATTCCTCTCTAGAAACTATAGCAAAGGCTTCTTTAACTGAAGGTAAGTCATCTTTTAATAACAACTGAGTCCTAACAGTTAGATATACACTATCTAGACCCATGAGAAATTGCATTAATTTTATCATATGATTAAAATTATTGAAATCTTTGGCTGCATTACAAGAACAGGAAGGTAACTGAATAATCTGATCAAGTTGTTTCCACATTAAATTCAACTTATGATAATATTCAGACACAGGCATACCATTCTGATTAAATGAGTTAATTCTTTGATACAAATCAAACATAACTGACCCATCTACTTTATCATAAGTTTCCTTTAATTCAGACCATACATCACATGCAAGTTTAGAATACACTTGACCCATATAAAGCTCTTCACTTATTGAATTCAACAACCATGTTAACACAACAGAATTACATCTATCCCATTGTCTAGCCAAAACAGGATCAGTCACAGATTTAATACATGTCTTGTCTATAAATCCCCACTTATTTTTCACTTGCAAGGCAAGTGTCATGGCATTAGCCCAGATAGTATAGTTCTCAGATCCTTTTAACTTTATTGACACAATAGTTAGACTACTAGAATCAGAAGCATGTAAGTATAAAGGATCTGATGCATCAAGTTTACTAACTAATGTTTCATTGCCCCCCCCCCCCCATTGTTACCAGGACTACCAACAGGACCACCTTCAGGTCCAAGGTTAGCAACTGGTCCTTGATTATCATCCATACTAATTTCAGCACGTAAAACAGCACACAATAATCACAGAAACAGAGAGCAATCACAGTTACACAGATACACACCACACAATCAGATAAGCAATCAACCAATATAAAGTAAAGACAGAATACTATCTAAAAGACAAGACACACACACACTGGCGAAGCCAAGCCAGGGACCAGATCACAGGTTCGTCACTCAATGGTGCCTGCGCAGGCCTTAACTTGGGAGCCTTTCCTAACCCTCTAGACAGACAGACACAACCAACAATAACAACTAGTAAAGGAACAATCTCACCAAATAGACCCAAGTTAGGGTTTCTCCAACAATGCTACCCTTTGATTGGGGGTAGCAGCAACTGAACTCCTCGCTAGGGTTTTTATGACCCCTAGCACATCACCTTCAACCACTGTTAGTGATGACCCTCAAGAACTTAGGGTTTCTTTGTCCTGTTCTTACTTTAGGTGGTTAAATCCTTAAGTAAGAATATCCAGATCCAGCAGCGGAAACACCATAACCTTCTTAGGGTTTTCAATCAAAACCCTAACACTACGAGTATCACGAGCTCCCTGAGAATCCTTGACTCCACACAGATCTGATTTCCTCGAAACCCCAAAATAGTATCAAGACTTCCAGATCTACTCGTGAAGAAGACAAGAACCTAACAACTCAACCTAGACGCTCTGATACCATGTTAAAAACATGATATCAACTCTGATATTCTTTATTAAACTCAAAGATTAACAAAACAAAACAAAGAAACAATACATCAAAACCTAACAGACACAATCTCTATACAGACTCTCAGATCTACACTCTATCCAACTCCACCAGGATTACACAAATCTAATCACCAGAAACAAGACGTTACTGGAATACAGAAACCCTAGACTTGAATACACGAGAGAGACTGACAACGAGTTTACAGAGAACAAGTGAAAGAATAAAGAAGCTAAACTGATCAACGAAGAGATGAGCTTCTTATATAGGCAGCACTTTAGGTTTGGATAAATAACACATCCAAACCTACAATCACCGTTGGATCCCAAGAGAAAACACAATATAACGAACACTGAGCCCTTGATCTTTGTACACGGATTGCCAACGTGTAAATATCTCCGAGCCTTTATCCGAACCTAGCCACTTGTGCCTCTAATTATAACTAGATCAATAATCTGGGCTAACTTAGCCCAATACACAACATGTAACACCAAAGTGGGCTGGTCAGCTGAACAACTGGAATGACTTGGACATCAACATATCTGGACCTCTACTGGGCTGCTACTAGACATCAATCCAACAATAATCCTACAAAGAAATTCTTATGCAACATGTTAAAGGATTTTGTATATTGATTGTTTAAATGTATAATACGTATTGGTTGATTAAATTGTACAAGATGTTACCACATCTTTTAACAAAACAACTGCATAGCCAAGTAAATGGGAGTATAGCGTCAAATCAATAGGGGCAGTGGCGAAGCTTGAAGATCGAATCGGCAGGGCCAGACTTATTTTTTCCCGATTGGTAGGGGCCGGAAGATAAAATCGGTGGGGCCAGACTCAATTCATATAAAAATTACTTATGAAAATCGCAAAATTCCACCATTGCGCCAGAAAAAGGGCGGGGGCTGGGACACCCCCGGGCCTCCACTATGCTTCCCCGTAAACAGAGGTGTTGATTAGTAATCTAGAGGCCGGCTCAACATATTTAGGGGGCTAAAGCGGATTCTGAAACCAGGACCCACCCCTTTCTTAATTTTTTTTTTTGGCTTAAGATCTTTAATATGTGAAATTATGATGACGCACATGTTTTGTACATCTTCCGAGGGCGGAGCTGACGGGTAACGTCTTAGACGAAACCCAGTGACCAATTCGATCCAGAACATAGAAAGTCACCCTTAAAAAAACATGTTTCGTATAACATTACTAAATGACACCATGTCACATATTAGACTTAGCTCATAACACGTGGATTGATACGCGTATTTTTGTAAAAACTGAAACTCTAGCGAAGTTTATACCTAAATCACCTATTTGGAAATATGATGACAAGCATATTTGTGGAAAACACACCCAAAAAGCAAAAAAACTCAAAAGTATAAATGGTAGAAAGTCCTATCTCAATACTTTTAAGATGTTGACTAGACCAAAAGTTACATTACAGAATCATATTTCAAATAATCAAAACATATGCACGGTTCTAACATATTATCAAGAAAAATTGAGGCCACTAAATGTGAAGATCCTAAGCTAAAACTTATATTTTCACTAAGTAGTATCTAAGGCTTGCAATGATTAAACAATATAATCTCTCATTATGCCATACAAACAAAAATCTTGTTGTTATTATTATTATTAATTTTTTTTTTATTTTTTTTTTTTTGCAGGAGTTAGACTGGGGAACATATACAGCGATCCATCGATCACAACCGGCAGCCACAAGTTTTCGGGCCGCCAACGATGGACTCCAACACCAGTGCAACTTCAGATACTCGAACGACTGTTTGATCAAGGAAACGGGACACCAAGCAAACAAAAAATTAAAGAAATCACAGCTGAGTTGTCACAGCATGGTCAGATTTCTGAAACAAATGTGTATAACTGGTTTCAGAACCGAAGGGCCCGATCCAAGAGGAAGCAACAGGTGTCCGCGACTAATAATAACAACAATGGTGAATCTGAAGTTGAAACAGAAGCCGAGTCACCCAAGCCACATCAGAATTCAACAGCAATGGGTGATGAAAGCAACATGCGTTTGCAGAATCCGAATGTGAGTTCTGTGGATCAAAAGGCGATAACGGTTGAGTCTGTTTGCCTGTCTGGTGCTAGTTCAAAGCCGCACGTTAATAGTAATGGGGATCGTATGTCGTTAGTGGATCCAAGTAAGTATATGAAATCACAAGACATGCTTAGTTTACAAGGTTTGATCGAAAGTAACCAATTTTAGAGAACAACGGTTTAAGTAGTCGCGGCAAATGCCAATCGGGTTATGACCCATGTAACCCATTTGTTTAAACGAATTGATGGGTTGACTAGTTTTAAAAGAGGTGGCAAATGCCAATTGTGTCGTGTTCTGCGTAACCCATTTATTTAAACGAGCCAGATGGTTTGACGTAGGGTGTCGTTCGGGTTGTCGGGTTACGGAAACCGGGTTTCCATGGGCCCGTTTAGCGGGTTTTAGGTTTCTCATTGGGTTTAATGGGCCATTGTTGGGCTATATTTTATTTATGAAATGTATGGTTTCTAGTTGGGCTGCCAACAACAATAAGCAACTGCATACATTTGTAAAGTTGCAACATAATTTAGTGATGTTAACTTGTTGTAAATCAGTTATAATCAATTTGTAAACGGATTAAAGAAGTTGTCGGGTTGTAATAAATGGGTTAAACGGGTTGTCAGGTTGAACTTATAGAATGTATTTTATTTTATTACAACTTTTAACAAGTTAAATATGGCAACCTAAACGGAACATAACCTATTTCTTAAACAGGTTATATACGACAACCAAACACAAAATTGTTTTTTTTGTGCCGTGTTTCGGGCCAACATATGATGGTCGTGTTACCCAAAACACATATGATGGTTGTGTTTTTATGCAATGGGCTCGGTTTCAAATTGGTTTTCTGAACACTTGATAGTTGTTTGGGTCGTTTAAATGTACAACATTCTTAGCAGTTGGTACATCCTATAATGCAGGACTGGCCCATGAAATCCAGTTACATATGCAAAGTGATGAGTGCCTCATGGGCTTCATGACAAGATAAGTGTTATAAGCCTTAACACGATTTTAGTTGAGGGCTTAATTAAGGTAAGTATTTAAGATCTAATCTCCATTAACAACCTAAGTAGTAAGTATAGATGTAATTTTATAATGGTTTGTTAACAGTTTATTGTCATCATGTTTTGCGAATGTTATATACATAGTATGTGTTTCTTGATTAATTAGTATGGTGTTTGATACATGCAAATTGTTTTGAGAACCCGAAAAATCAAATCCAGAGCAAATCAAACCAGAGTAAGAGCCCCTTGGCTAACCCATAGGTAGTGGCGAAGCTTGATAATTCTGACCAGCGGTAGGAAGTCAATGGTCACGGGGGGGTCGAAACTGTATATACCAAAAACAACTTATACGGATATTATATAATCGGAAATTCTGAACGAAAATTGGGGGGGGGGGGGGGGGGGGGGGTCGGGCGCCTTCCCTTGCCCCTTTTACGCTGCACCACCGCTCATAGATACTTGAACCCTCAACCTAACGGTTCTCGATACTGACATACTATTAGGTTACAAACCTTTTGGTAAGAGCCCATTTATGTATCCTTCGAAAATAAAATATTTTGCATAAACTCTCATATATTCATTTTTTCATTAGATTGATAGCAATAAAACCTTGAACATAGTCCAAGGGTCCAGACAACGAGCGGTTGACTAGAAATAACTCGTGTTTGACAGGCATACCCGAAAGCTGT
The DNA here is from genome assembly GCA_032199755.1 of Ambrosia artemisiifolia. NCBI lineage: Eukaryota > Viridiplantae > Streptophyta > Magnoliopsida > Asterales > Asteraceae > Ambrosia > Ambrosia artemisiifolia. The sequence continues at coordinate 27,734,126 of CM063516.1, read as the reverse complement.
TGGGTTTGGGATCGGGTATAGGACTAAAATAATGAGATAGTATTTAGGTGTAAAAGATTGTTTGAAAAAAATATAGGTAACCTGGTAGCGATGTAAGAAAACAAATCTTAATAATTCATAACTATAACAATATTTTAGTTCGACACATAAAAAAGAATTGAACACTACAATTTTCAAGAAATCGACACCTGCGACACAATATTTAAAAACAATGCCCGAAAACTTATAATATAATCAAATTATCACATAACAAATTAACCACTTAATTGACTTAATATTTCAATATTTCAAATTAATTCTCCTACACTTGTTACGAATTTGGCCTTTATTCCCTGTTAATGGCTTTATATCACCCATTTTAATCATAGACTTTGTAAAATCCTTAAAGAACTCTTTTTGGTTTCTACTGTATTTTAAAACAAGCTCATCAGTTTTGCCACCACTGAATAATGCTTGATCCGATCTCAAAAGTCCCTTGTTACCCACCAAATTGGAGAAGTATTTCACGTCAAACGAGTTGGGTGTCGCGTCAAGTGGTGCAAGCCTTGAGTTGGCCCCAACTTGTGGACAAATGGCTTGAAGGTGGCTCGCAAAGGCCGGGTGAATGTTGGTATCGTTGTGAATATGGTCTCTAAAGGTTAGACATTGTGCAAATCCTAAGGTGTGTGCACCCGAAAGCACAACTAAGTCGTGCTCATCCAGCCCTTGGTCCTTGAAGTTCTTTATTAAGGCGGGTAAGTCCATGAATGAGAATGGGAGGTTAGCGTTGGCCGTGGCTCGACTAGCAGTAGTTGAGTCTCTTCTTCCAAGCTTGACTTTCCATGATGGACCACCAAGCTACACCATGCATAACAAATGTAAATAAGTAATCCTTCGTAAGTTTCGTTGTTTAGACATATAATTATGCATTATCCTAATTAATATTCTTATTTTTTTTCATTAACATGTTTGACTTACCGCAACGACAGAATCACGAGCTGCAACAGCTAAGATGTCAGCACAAGACACAACGGGGCGACCACAAACTTTGTCGACCTCAAACTTTATTTTGTCAATAACCTCGAATCCTCTAGTAGAATTTGCGTTAGGGATTGCGTTTTTCTCGCTATCTATTGTTGATGTGTGATCCAAAAGAACGGAAGCATCACATCCCTAAGTCATATAAAAAAAGTTAGAAAACAAAACCAATACCTTCTATTGTTATATGCTACATTTGAAATTGTTTTCTATATTTTATTTATGACCTTTCCGTGAATTCGATAATTTATAAGGATGTAATGTTAGTTAAACAAGCTAGGCGTTTCTATCGCAAAAATTCAACTTTGTTTGGTTACTTACGTTAACAAAACAATCATGAAAATGAAGACGTAATAGAGAAGCACCCATGCGGCGTTCTTGTGCTAATGCATCCTCCACCACACGTTTGATGGTTGGAAGAGCGTCTGGACACACTCTATCATAATAACTTGATGACAAACCCGAGTTTGAAGATGCGGTGGCAATAGAAAAAATGATAGAAACAAGTGATAAGAAGCTTATGATGTTCATCTTCTCTATATTCTGTGACCAAAATGCTTTCTTTTAGTACAAAACTACAAATTCTTGGTGTTGTGTAATCTTATTGTGGTCTTATGCTGTATTTATAAGAATACAAATGTTAGGGATGGTTGGTTTTAGAAATGTTCAAAGACAAATATACATTATTAGTATTTGTACACTTGCAGTTTTTTCACTAAACAATGTTAGGAGACTTGGTTCATAATTCTAGAACTCATATGTTAATATTAATTAAGTCATTAAATTTATTAATTCGTCGTTCGAATTTTGTTTTTGTTACATTTAAATCGTTATTTTTGTAAGTACATTTATACTATTAGAAAATGTTTTGTTGACATTTCCAAAACTTGTACAACAAATTTATGGTCGTCAAGTGGCACGACCACAAATGCCTCCATCAGTTTTGGAAGAAAAAAAACAGGGCGATAATCCAAGCTAATGAAACGTAAATTGTAAGAATTTATAACTAGTTAAATTCTTGCCCATTGGAAGTATTATTATACTCAGATCATATCAATGATTATCTATAATTCTATTTCTATATATGATTCATCAAGGAGGATGTGACAAAATTAATCAAGAAACACATACTATGTATATAACATCCGCAAAACATGATGAAAATAAACTATTAGAGAAAGTATAGGGTACAAAGTATCCTTAACATAAAAAGTGTAGGAAGCTACTAGAACTTGCCACCTGTCAATTTAACCTAACCACAGTTAAAACACGATTAACCTATTTTTCTTCTTCCCTAATCTAAACTTTCAGAACATAAACCTAACTCATCCTCCTTTGAAGCAAACGTTTATTCTAACTTCATCGATCGAGATCTGACCACCACCACCACCACCATCACCTACCGCCGATGAAAAAGAGCTTAAAGATCCACACACTTTCCATGATACTATCATTGTTTGAATTCCGATTTCTATTTAGTTAAGATATACAAACCCCAGTTCTTCATTTCAGGAAATCCAACCAAATCTTATAATATTATCTTTTATCTAAGGGGTAATTTGGGTATTTAAAAAATGTCAACAATGGAAGGTGGGAGAAGGATGAATAGAGAGTGGCAGGACATACAGTTAGAACTGCTACTGCTGATGAAGAAATGGATGAAGTGAGGAAACAAGTTGACTAATGACAGAATGTAATGAAGCTTTAAGGAAAAATTATGAGGAAAAAGAAAGAGAACTGAACTTATTGACTAATGAAATCCTGGACATGTGCGTTTAAAATTTGTAAAAGGTGCGTTTAAAATTTTTTAATGAGTGCGTCCAAATATTCAATGAGTGCGTCCAAATTTCAATGAGTGCTTCCAAACTTTTTAATGAGTGCTTCTAAGTTTTCAATGAGTGCTTCCAAACTTTTTAATGAGTGCTTCCAAACTTTTTAATGAGTGCTTCTAAATTTTCAATGAGTGCTTCCAAACTTTTTAATGAGTGCGTCCAAATTTTCAATGAGTGTTTCCAAACTTTTTAATGAGTGCTTCTAAATTTTCAATAAGTGCTTCCAAATTTTCAATGAGTGCGTTTAAATTTTGTATGTGCGTTTAAATTTTTTACAATGAGAGCGTTTAAATTTTGTTAGTGCGTTTAAAAGGCTCTGTTTTCACCAACTTCATCTTCTTCGTCTGCAACTTTTTTTAACCTAATTTTTATGTTTAATCATACTTATTGAAACAAAATCGAAAGTATTTGACAACCACTACGAGCGTTTATTCATAATTGTATGTTTTTTCGTATGATAAAATCGTTCCAGTGTAAATCTCTGTTTTTATAATTTTTCGTTTTCGTTCATTGTAGTCGAATGTTTTTTTGTTATTTTGATTGTGTAATCATTCAGATTGGTTTAATCGATTTCAATTGTTGAAAAATTTTGTTTCGATTGATTTTTGTTGTTACGATTTGAAAAAAAAAGGACGGTTTTTCCTAATTTACCCTTGGTTAGTTTGACCCAAGTATGATTAGGGTTTTTAATCTGCATCCAGCCATCTTATTATTAATCTAATGGCTGAGATTACTTCCTACGCTTCTCACGTTAAGGTTACTTTGTATGTTATCTCTACCCTAAACTGTTAACAAACCGTTATAAAATTGCAACATCTATACTTACTACTTAGGTTGTTAAAAAGTTGAATGGAGATTAGATCTTAGTTACTTACCTTAATTAACTAAGGTAACTAGTAACAATACATTTCATAAATAAAATATAGCCCAACAATGGCCCATTAAACCCAATGAGAGACTTGTTTAGTGTTTATGCCATTTTACTAGCCTAATTAGAAACCTGAAACCCGCTTAAACGGGCCCATGGAAACCCGAACAACACCCTACGTCAAACCATCTGGCTCGTTTAAATAAATGGGTTACACAGGACACGACATAATTGGCATTTGCCACCTCCTTTAAAACTAGTCAACCCATCGACTCGTTTAAACAAATGGGTTACATGGGTCATGACCCGATTGGCATTTGCCACGACTACCTAAGCCGTTCTCTAAAATTGGTTACTTTCGATCAAACCTTGTAAACTAAGCATGTCTTGTGATTTCATACTTACTTGGATCCACTAAGGGCATGTGATCCCCATTAGCAGGCGGCTTTGAACTAGCATCAGACGGGCAAACTGGCTCAATTTTTTTCGCCCTTTGATCCGCAGACCCCACATTCGGATTCTGCAAACACATGTTGCTTTCATCACCTGCTGCTGTTGACTTCTGATGTGGCTTGGGTGACTCGACTTCTGTTTCAACTTCAGATTCACCATAGTTGTTATTATTAGTCGCGGACACCTGTTGCTTCCTCTTGGATCGGGCCCTTGGGTTCTGAAACCAGTTATACACATTTTGTTTGAAGATAATCTTGATTTATTAAACTTGTGTTAATATCATATTGTACATATGTTAGGAACAATATTATTTAGATATCATAAGTCTAGATATGATAGTTTGACCGGTGTGTCACAACATTAGACCAACGGTTATGTTAGTTTGGAAGGGTCACGACGGTTAGACACAACCGTTTGTTATGCATATATAGGGGCCGATGTACTTTTAATCAATGTGTATGTATGTTTAGTTTCAAATAACTAACTTAAAAGTAGGGCTGTTCAAATCGCTCGCCGCTCATGGCTCGCTCGTCGCTCGTTCGGAAGATGCTCGAAAAATGCTCGCTCGGTCTTCCGCTTGGTTGTATATGAGCCGATCGGCTCGGTTCGATTTGTAAATGAGCCAAGCACGAGCAAAGGTACGATCGGCTCGGTTCGGCTCGAATAAATTTTTATTTATTTAATAATAGATATACACACAATTTATAGATAAATTTATGGCTCTTTATATAACATTATATTGGATTTGGCTCAATATATGCAAACAAAATATAACTAGACCATTTAAATCAATAGAAATTTAACACTAGATTTAATAGTAAAACAGTTATGAGGTGACAGTCTTGACTTCTTTATGTTATCAGTCGTTTATCGCTAATTGTTGCTTGATATCACACCTACGTCACAATGCAACAACTGTTCTCTGACGTATGTTCATCATCTCACCAGCCTCATCATTGGACACTAGGATCTCAATCTTAGTATTATCATTAAACATTTCGAACTTAGTTGTCACCTGACAATGAAAACATCAAAGGAAGCATCGCAATTTTATGATCGTACATATTACTCTATGCTCGATTCTCGCTCGGCGCTCGCTCGAAAAATTTGCGATCGAAGAATGCTCGTTCGGTTTTACGCTCGATTATAAACGAGCCGCTTCGCTCGGTTCGATTTGTAAACGAGCCAAGCACGAGCAAAGCTCCGCTCAGATCGGCTCGGCTCGTGAACACCTACTTAAAAGTTTCCCTCTAAATTTTCCTATACTAATTCCCTCCAAAACCGTTCATATACAAACTCCAATTCACAAACACATCTAATCCGAACAATTTTGTTTGCTGTGACATTTATTCCATTGTTGACTATGGTCAACCAATCTTGAAAGATTGAAATGGCTATTCTTCACATAGAATTAAAGTGTACTTGTATTAAAAAACAGAACAAAATCACACAAATAGAATTAAAGAAGTTGTTTTGCAACACCATACCCTGTAAAAGCAACTTGTATCAAACATATAAGCCAAATAATCACACTTTGTTTTATTCAAATATATGGCAAAGAGCCATCAAGTCCTGGAAGTTGAACAAGAAAGCATTTTTAAGTTATTTAACAGAAAAACTGTATGTCTTTACAAACACATGTCAAACACAAACAACACAAATACTATTATCATTATTATTATTATTCTGTTATTATATTAATATTGAGTAAAAGATCACCAACAATATCAAGCATTTCTACTGGTACTACAACATGTCTTTTGATCAATCAACTCACTAATCATCTCACACAGCAGTGACTCTCTCTCTACAAGTTCAATTTGACCCTGCACACCTGACAATAAATAAATAAATAAACATTCAGTCGGTTATTCATCTTACGCACCCAATTATTCCAAACAAGAAAAAAAAACAAGTAAATACTCTACAAAAGGACCCTGCTTTTCATCTTATATTCTTGTCAATGGTAAACTTGTGACTGTGATAGTACGATAACATTTAGGGGATGTCTGGATTCACACCCGGAAGCTGATTATCTAGACAACGGTCATCTCTTAGGGTAAGATTTTTACAGAAACAGCACATTAAACACTCATTCTGCTTATTCAAAATTACAGAATCACTATGAAAACGCACATCCAAACACCTCTTTCTGTTTAATTACTAGCTTGGTTTTCAAAAAGAGCAAGGCGCTTCAAGTTGCGTTGCTCAACGTACAACTAAATAGCTATATTTACAACCAGAAGTTGCGTCTCTCTCAACGTAACCCTTTCATAATTTCTTCAACCTTACACATACCTTAATTTTGACCCACAAGTACATGAGGCATCACCTCAAGCACCTGAGGAGTTTTCTAGAACGCCTCACGCCATAGACGTACCTTTTTTTCATCTTATAAAGGATAACATTACAGTTCCAACATGAGGTATAGTAGGTTAAACAACTATCAACGTAAGAAAATAGAACTATTAGTGGAAGCAAAGACTAGGGTTACCTGAGCCACTCTGCTGTCCAAACAGCTAATATTTTACGAAAAAGATACAATCGTCACAATTGCATAACTTTGTTTTGTTTTACACCAACAGGTGCCTTAAACGCCTGGCACTTCCACAACGGGCCCCTCTCACTGGCAGACGGCCCAACAGATAACGGGCTTCTACAAGTAACATCTTCTTTAGGGGTTGCTTGATCTCTATGATGACAAATGCTTAACGGTAGCTTCTTCTGTTTCATTCTTCCCCTCTTTCTACCTAAAGCAGTGACGTCATCATCACCACATTTCGCCTTTGACCCGTTTTCCAATTTTGACTTTGTCGTGTTGTCCATTTCCTTTTCATGGCTAGAAGGAGAGATCCCTTCACCAACTATACTCCCATTGCTAATCCTACCATTATCTGAAATTTTAAGCTTTTTGTGCTTACGAATCTTTACATCAGAAGGCGCACCACCCTTTGAAATTCTCGGGGAGCTATTTATAGCCTGATGCAACTTACGAGCTAACTCTTCATCATTCCCTTTACCATTTTCTACCATCGGTTTCTTATTCTCATACAACATTTGAACATCAACTTGCTTTTTTGTTTTACTTCTCCTCAACTGTTGTTCTGCATAAGACGATATCTCTTGACCATCTTCAACATTTTCTACTAATTCTAACGCTTTCTTGGCGGCAGCCATAGCTTTGGCTGCTATCACCGCCTTCTCCTGAGCTGCAGCTCTTGCTGCCATTGCAACTTTCGCCGCAACTTCAGCCGCTGCTCTTGACGCTGTCACAATCTCCTCTTCTGAAGGATTATCACTACTCAAATGCGCTTTTAACAAGTAACTGATGCGTGCATCTAACTGATCCAATGCGTTATAAGAAGACGGTGAATTGGAATTCGAATTCGAATTCGAATCTCCATTCATGTCACTGTTCTGCCTTTTCAAACAAGCAAGTAACCGCTTTCGTGGAGGCAAAAGCACATCCGAATCCAAATGATTAACACCACAAACATTCCCTTCCATTATTTGTTATATCAAAGTAATTTCATCAAACCGTTGGTATGCAAATTTCTCTGCATAAAAAATCAAAATCAATCTTGTATCATATAATCAACTTTTTTTACATGATTAATATTAACATTAGAAGTACAATTACAATAAAGTGGCAGGTAAACCGGCAACAACGCAACCCCTTTTGAATAGCAAAACCGACCCTACTAAATCTCATTTCTATTAAAATTCTCTAAACCCTAACAACAGATTCCACCAAATTACCCAATTTGTTCAGATTCAATTAAATCAAACAAAACTAAATTCAGATTCAAGAAAACTAAACAAAATTAAAAAGTCCCAATAAAGATTCAATTTTTACAACTTTATACAATTCAATCAAAACAATTTGCACAAAAAGACTAAAAAGGAATAATACCCACAAGCTTAATTTAACCAATTTCCATAAATCCAAACAAGATATTGAATAAATTAATGTTCTTTCTTTAAATTATGCAATTCAATTGAACAAATAAAAATTGATTCAACAAGGGTTAAAGGAATAATTTCATACCTGATCTTTGTTCTAAAGAGGTCAGGTGTTGGTAAAATTAGGGTTTTGTGATGGGGAATGGTCTGCAAGTAGTTTTATAAGAGAGAATGACAAACATATATATATTTGTCAGATTGTTATGATTTGTTCCAGTTCTAGACATCCATAAAACGCAAATCCAGTAAAAGTAAAAAAAAACATTTTGTTTTGTTTTGGTTTTTTTAGACTGAATTACAAGTTTTGTCATTTAAGTTTATACCAAATTTCAACGGATGTCCTTTAACTTTAAAATTGATTGGTTTTGTACTTTATGTTTCAAAATCTTGCACGTTTTGTCCTTTGGTGCTAACCCAGTTAATTTTTTTCGTTAAGTAGAGGGTAAAATTGTCTTTTAACCCATTTATTTAGAAAAACATTTTAAAATAAAAAAAAGAATTATATATATATATATATTATCTCTCTCACACCAACCTAAACCCCCACCCTTTTGCTCCCCTTGCCTGCTCACACACACACCAGACATTCAGATGAGAGAGAGAGAAGAAACCAAGAGTGAAGGGGGTATGAGAAAGGGTACAAGGGGAAACAGTGGATTCCGACCACCGTATACAGGGGAGCCACGGCGGCGACGCCGCCCGACCACCACTCGACGACACATGAACAACATCATCAGAGGATTGGGAGTTTTATGATGGTCTCTGTTTAGGTCACGATTCCGGTTATTCCGGTTTGAGTTCTAGGATGTTTCATCAGAAGGTGATTATGGGAGTTGGAGTCCAGATCTGTAATATATGGTGAGGATGGTTGCTGAGGAGGCCATGGGCGGTGGAGCTGGTGGTTTGGGTTCAGGGAAAGGTGACGGTGGAGGATGACTGTGGGTACAGGGGTTACGACAGTGGTGGTGGAAGGTTAGTATGTTATTGAGTCCAATAATCTCTCTTGTTTGTATATTCGGTTGATGAATGGGGGTGTTAGGATTGTAGAGTGGTGGTTGCAGGGGTGGTTGGTGTGGGATGGGGGTGAAAGGGTTGACTTTAATTCAGGGAAAAATGACAGTGGAGGTTGGCGTTCAGTTATGGGGGTTTAGTGATGATATTTGACTATGGTTGCTGCGTGGTTATGTTGACAAGAAAGGGAGCGGAAGAAGAGGGGTTACGACGGTGGGGTGGAGAAGGGAGGTGAGGTGGTGGCTGCAGGTGGGCGGTGGTTGGTGTGGGATGGGTGGTGGCGGTGGGATGGGTGGTGGCGGTGGCAAGTGGTGTGGAGGTGGAGGTGGGTGATGATAGTATGGATGGAGGTGGGTGGTGATAGTGTGGATGGAGGTGGGTGGTGCTGGTAAATAGCAGAGAGAGAGAGAGGGGTATTAATATATATATATATATATATATATAATTCTTTTTTTTTAATTTTAAAATGTTTTTCTAAATAAATGGGTAAAAAGACAATTTTACCCTCCACTTAACGAAAAAATTAACTGGGTTAGCACCAAAGGACAAAACGTGCAAGATTTTGAAACATAAAGTACAAAACCAATCAATTTTAAAGTTAAAGGACATCCGTTGAAATTTGGTATAAACTTAAAGGACAAAACTTGTAATTCAGTCTTTTTTTTTTAACTATGACCCTAGTTTTATGTTGGAATTGAATTGTTTAGCCGTCGTGCGTTGCGGCGGCATGTGGCGTGGTCAAGACGACTGACTAAATGTATAATATGTGATCCAAGTCTTACGTACAAAATGTACAAATAAAGCACGAAAACAAAGACCAAATTTTCGTCGAAACTAAAAAGTATACCAAATTTACGTTAAAATACAGACAAACTCAAATTTTATGTATAGATTATTATTATCGAACCTTTAGGTCAAGACATAGATCAACTCGAATTTAATCGTCAGATCAAAATGAATTATATTTGATCTGACTCGTTTTCAAGCAAAATTAACTCGATTTAAACCAAAATGCCCACAAAATAAAAACGTAAGAAATTAGTTTTACGGTAAGATCGAAACTTTGAAAACTTGAGAGGATCAAGGTGACATTTGCAAAGTTAGAAGGTTACTTTTGACATTATAGAGAAGTTTCGGACATTATAATATGTAACATAAATAACAAAACAAAACACATTATTTGATAACCTTAATGAATGTGCAGCTCATTTTTCCATGGTTAAGTATTTTGACTTGCCATTTATGCTTCTTGACCGACACAACACATCATCCCAATTTTTTTTTCGAATGGCAAATCGCTTTATATATATATATATATATAAAGAGCAACAAGGCGCTGAGATACAAGAAAACAAACAATAAACACGCTTAACCCCAACCCCAAAACACCAATTATCCGCCAAATATCTCGCCCATTTCATTATTCGGCTACCTAATTAGTTTAGGCCCCTTCCATTCTTACAAATGCAATCACAATATTAAATGAATCCATCCCTAGTCGAGGCCTCTCCTTGCCAACATTCACAAGCTCTGCACATCCATACCACCCCTAAATCCTATAGTTACTGATCACCGTAGGACGCGTAGTAATGCCGAAGGAACCACCGGTTGCTTATGACCAATCACTAAACCGTTGAGAAGGGCCCCATCTTAAGAACTGCAACACATTGATATCTTATGGGTCAAATTTGCGGATTAAGATAACCATTTGATTTTTAAGTTTGTTGTGCTCCTTAAGTCCTTTTGCACTTGTACACATTACAATAGATGAAAATGAGCCAGTTTAATTCTCCATCAATGAGTCAATGTCAAGAAAAATGTACAACACATATATTCCCGCTTTTACATTGTTTATAGTGGTGGTGTGCAGCACCATGTAATCTCATGACAAGAGTTGCAACCCTATCCTTTTACCTTTAACCATTTTATTATTTATCAGGGCCCACCCTAAGTCCTTTTACCTTAGTTTGATGTAGGGGTGTTCACGGTCCGGTTTTCGCGGTTTTTATATTAAACCGTGAACCAAACCGCTACTAACGGTTTTTTTATTATTAGAAACCAAAACCAAACCATTGAAATTCAAAACCGAACCAAACCAAACCGTTAGTAACGGTTTGGTTCCGGTTTGGTTTCACGGTTTTGGTTTTGTTGTATCTTTTTATTAAATGCGTAATATACAAAATACAAAGGCCATACAAAATTAAATATGGCAGGCTACCAAAAGCAAATTGTTTAAAAAGCTACATAAAATAGGATGTGTAGTGTAAGAGCTATCCAAATACACACAAAAATATTACAAAACGGAAAAGTCCAAAGAGTTTAACAAGCCTCCTGAACACACTAGGTGCTTTCAGGTACCATCAATTGCAAAAGAATAAGATACAAAAAAACCAACAAACCACTTCTCATGTATTTAGTGCTCATAAAAAACAACCCACAAAGGTAAATACAAGAAACATAGGACAGAACAGATTTTAAACCAGTAAATATCAGCTTAAACAAACGCATTTTGTATTCAATATTCACTTCATACATATAATTCACAAAACCAATAACTCAAGGCAGAAAATTCTAAACCAACGATTTGAATTCAATAAACCAAATGTCTCAAATTAAGAATTAATGAAACTGATATGATTTATTTGAAAAAATAAATAGAATTCAACTTAACGGTCCGGTCCGGTCCGGTTTTATACGGTCGGTTTATGGTATAAACCGCAAACCAAACCGTTCACTACGGTTTGAAAATTTTGAAACCGACCAACCGAATATAAAACAAAAAGACCAACCGTGAAACCGAACCAATAACCGGTTTGGACGGTTTCACGGTTTTAAACCGAACCATGAACACCCCTAGTTTGATGACTAAGGGTCCACAATCTCCACCTCTCTATTATATACCCTTTTGTAGTGACTACAACCCTCAAACGCACCCTACACAAAAAGTTTTAACAACAAATTTGATGAACACATATTTGCCATTTTGGCAAAAGACCAATTGTGTATGCACATTATTATATATCTTATTTACTAACCTTCAACTTTTTTAAGTGTCAAAATTTATCCCTCAAGTTTATTAGACAAAAACCAACTTTCTCGTTTGACAGAAATAACCCCTTTACTTTCTAACTTGACAAAAAGGTACCTTACTTTCTAACTTCTTTTTAACCCTCAAACTTTTGACATTAAACCCATTATACCCCGAAACTTCTCTATAATGTCAAAAGTAACATTCTAACTTTGCAAATGTCACCTTGATCCTCTCAAGTTTCCAAAGTTTCGATCTTACCGTAAAACTAATTTCTTACGTTTTTATTTTGTGGACATTTTGGTATAAATCGAGTTAATTTTCCTTGAAAACGAGTCAGATCAAATATAATACATTATGATTTGACGATTAAATTTGAGTTGGTTTACGTTTTGACGTAAAGGGTCGATAATAATCTATACATAATCACGCCCCATAATTGGTGTAAATTCGAGCTTGTCCATATTTTGACGTAAATTTGGTATACTTTTTCGTATAATTTTTAGTTTGTATTTCGACAAAATTTGGTGTTCGTTTTCTTACTTTATTTACATCTCATACGTCAGACTTGAATCACGTATTATATGTTTAGTGAGTCGTGTTGACCACGCCACATGCCGCCACAACGAGTCTAACTCCAACATAAAACTAGGGTCAGAGTTAAAAACAAAACAAAATGTTTTTTTTTTTTACTTTTACTGGATTTGCGTTTTATGGATGTCTAGAACTCGGACAAATCATAATCTGAGATATATATATGTTTGTCATTCTCTCTTATAAAACTACTTGCAGACCATTTCCCATCACAAAACCCTAATTTTACCAACACCTGACCTCTTTATAACAAAGATCAGGTATGAAATTATTCCTTTAACCCTTGTTGAATCAATATTTATTTGCTCAATTGAATTGCATAATTTATAGAAAGAACATTAATTTATTCAATATCTTGTTTGGATTTATGGAAATTTGTTGAATTAAGCTTGTGGGTATTATTCTTTTTGAGTCTTTTTGTGCAAATTGTTTTGATTGAATTGTATAAAGTTATAAAAATTGAATCTTTATTGGGACTTTTTAATTTTGTTTGGTTTTCTTGAATCTGAATTTAGTTTTGTTTGGTTTAATTGAATCTGAACAAATTGGGTAATTTGGTGGAATATGCTGTTAGGGTTTGGAGAATTTCAATAGAAATGAGATTTAGTAAGATCGGTTTTGCTAGTTTGCGTTGTTGCCCGTTTACCTGCCACGTTATTGTAATTGTACTTCTAATGTTAATATTAATCTTGTAAAAAAATTGATTATATGATATAAGATTGATTTTGATTTTTTATGCAGAGAAATTTGCATACCAACGGTTTGATGAAATTACTTTGATATAACAAATAATGGAAGGGAATGTTTGTGGTGTTAATCATTTGGATTCGGATGTGCTTTTGCCTCCACGAAAGCGGTTACTTGCTTGTTTGAAAAGGCAGAACAGTGACATGAATGGAGATTCGAATTCGAATTCCAATTCACCGTCTTCTTATAACGCATTGGATCAGTTAGATGCACGCATCAGTTACTTGTTAAAAGCGCATTTGAGTTGTGATAACCCTTCAGAAGAGGAGATTGTGACAGCGTCAAGAGCAGCGGCTGAAGTTGCGGCGAAAGTTGCAATGGCAGCAAGAGCTGCAGCTCAGGAGAAGGCGGTGATAGCAGCCAAAGCTATGGCTGCCGCCAAGAAAGCATTAGAATTAGTAGAAAATGTTGAAGATGGTCAAGAGATATCGTCTTATGCAGAACAACAGTTGAGGAGAAGTAAAACGAAAAAGCAAGTTGATGTTCAAATGTTGTATGATAATAAGAAACCGATGGTAGAAAATGGTAAAGGGAATGATGAAGAGTTAGCTCGTAAGTTGCATCAGGCTATTAACAGCTCCCCAAGAATTTCAAAGAGTGGTGCGCCTTCTGATGTAAAGATTCGTAAGCACAAAAAGCTTAAAATTTCAGACAATGGTAGGATTAGCAATGGGAGTATAGTTGGTGAAGGGATCTCTCCTTCTAGCCATGAAAAGGAAGTGGATAACACGACAAAGTCAAAATTGGAAAACGGGTCAAAGGCGAAATGCGCTGATGATGACGTCACTGCTTTAGGTAGAAAGAGGGGAAGAATGAAACAGAAGAAGCTACCGTTAAGCATTTGTCATCATAGAGATCAAGCAACCCCTAAAGAAGATGTTACTTGTAGAAGCCCGTTATCTGTTGGGCCGTCTGCCCATGAGAAGGGCCCGTTGTGGAAGTGCCAGGCGTTTAAGGCACCTGTTGGTGTAAAACAAAATAAAGTTATGCAATAGTGACGATTGTATCTTTTTCGTAAAAAATTAGCTGTTTGGACAGCAGAGTGGCTCAGGTAACCCTAGTCTTTGCTTCCACTAATAGTTCCATTTTCTTACGTTGATAGTTGTATGTGTAACTTACCAAATACCGCATGTTGGAACTATAATGTTATACTTTATAAGATGAAAAACAGGGTCCTTTTGTAGAATTGGAGGATATTTATACGAAAATAAGTATTTACTTGTTTTTTTCTTGTTTGAAATAATTGGGTGCCTAAGATGAATAACCGAATGTTTATTTATCGTCTGGTGTGCAGGGCCAAATTGAACTTGTAGAGAATCACTGCTGTGAGATGATTAGTGAGTTGATTGATCAAAAGACATGTTGTAGTACCAGTAGAAATGCTTGATATTGTTGGTGATCTTTTACTCAGTATTAATATAATAACGGAATAATAATAATAATGATAATAGTATTTGTGTTGTTTGTGTTTGACATGTGTTTGTAAAGACATACAGTTTTTTGTTTTTTCTGTTGAATAACTGAAAATGCTTCCTTGTTCAACTTCCAGATTTGTTTTAGTGACACTTTAATTTGGTCACAAGTTGCTTTAAACTACACAATGTATATTATCTTACATCAGAGTCTCATTGTGGTGTCTTATCAAGCCGTTCGGGTTAGTGGATGTTAACATGGGTTTCAATGAAATCCGCCACAAGGAACAACGTTTTTTGGCATTGAGAATAGCATGGCTGATTTTAATAATTTTATTCAGCCGGTGGCCCTTTTGGAGTACAATATGGGGGTTAGAAAGTTCACTTGGATAAGTTACAAGTGACAAAGGAAGAGATTCAGAGAATGAGTAGATTGGATGGCGTTCATGTAAGCCGTAATTTCTTTGATCAGTGGCAGCTTGCTTTGGTAACGGCTATGTGCATATATATATATATATATATGACCATTGTCTGACTGTATTCATCGTTAAGAACCTCAACTTTGGCTCTCGATCCCCTTCAAATGTGTGTTGGAGTCATCCCCCTTGAAAGAAGCGAAAGGGAACGGATCAGGCCATTTCGTTGTTCAATAACCAAGGAAAATAATGGCTGATACTTTGCAGCCAGCTGCAGGAAATGCATGGATATTCTTCAACAAGGTGAAGTCCACTTACATGAAAATAATCATGGAGGAGATTAACTGCAGCTATTCAATTCACAGAGAACAGTGCAGGTTACTTGATGGACAAAGTTTTTGTAATTTTTGTTACCTGCTGTTTGTTTGCATGCAACTTTCAGCTCCTTGCTGCTGATGTATTTCGCTTCTAATATAATTGCAGGTTAAAAAATATGTATTATGTTATATAACGAATAATGAGTACAGCCGGATGGCAAACCAAACTCGTATTTCTAACATTACTTCCCAGTCGAGGTCAACTTTTATACAAAAAAAGCGCAAACCAACTCGAATTTATAAAATTACATATAAGTCAAGCTCGAACTTTATACACTACACTACACTCGTTTGGTTTGCCATTTGGCTGACACGACCAATCCAGCCGGTTAGCATTGCCATTTCTCAAAACCATAGTTAACGATTCATTCAAGAATTTTCGTCAAACCCAAATCAAACCTCCAAAACCCTAATTAAAAGGCAAGAATACATCAAATAACACATGTATGCTTCAACACAATTCGAAAAACAACTGAAGACTTTATGACAACATTCAAAACCCATAGTCCAGACATTTCATATAAAATACAAAACATAACATCATCATCAAGATCAATTAATCAGTCCAACTCCTTCTCAACTTTAATCCCCATAGATTTCGCCGTCCCAATAATGGACTTGGAAATCGCCTCCAACGACATATACTGACAATATGGATCCGCTTGCTTCACCTTAGCAATCTCATAAACATGCTTCAAACTCAAAGTCGAGGCCACAACATGTCCAGCCCGTCCACTCCCCGACTCAATCCCTGCCGCCTTCTTCAAATACCAAGTAACTGACGGCGACCTAACACTAAGCTCAAACGTATTATCCTTAAACACAGTCACCGTCGCAGACATAGGCGCATCCGGCTTGAACTTCTGAGTCCTGGCATTGAAGTCCTTACAAAATGCCATTAAGTTAACCTTGTACTGACCTACTGCCGGTCCAACCGGCGGCCCAGGCTTTGCCCCACCCGCTGGGATGGTTAACCGAACTGTCGCTGCCACAGGCCGCCGTGTTAATATCTCCTTCAATGACGCCATTTTTTTCTTCAACTCTGTCCTCGATTATATCAACTCGATTCAGTTACGCCGCTAGTGTTTGAATCAAACAACAACAACGTGAATCACATCAAGCAATGAATAACAATATGTAAACATAAAAATTCAGCAAAAGAACAAAATAAACCCTAAATTTAATAGAAAATAGACTTTTATAGACATGCTTTTGTTCCCCTAGTTGACGCTTTTGGTTCTCTGGCCCAGAAGCTATTCGGTTCCTGGACAGAGTTCAACAAGCAGTGGCGGATCCAGGATTTTTTTTCCTATGGGTTCCTTTTTTCAAACTTGTTACAACCAAACGCTAAAATTTTTGTTCCATTTATCCTAATTTTCTCACGACCAAACGTTAAGATTCAAGTAGCTAGCACAACTATCTACTAATTCACTAACAAGCAGGAATCTACACACATAAAATTGATGCGAATAGGTTATGTGCCAATTTAAATCATTCCATTCTCGTATCGCAATCATTATCATCTTTAATATCCACTGAAATCGATATTAGTGCCTAAAGCAATTGAAATAATTGATATCAATATGAAATTTTAATTTCCATTTGCAAAAAAGTGATATAATTTAGCAGCATTTCCAAATGAAAATTAATCTATATCTCTCTTAAAATTGGTTAAAATTTGTTTGATCATTCTTTTTTAACCTGTTTACTCTGTTAACATAATATAAATTAAAGACTATAAGAATTACAAAAAAATTCAGTCATGTTTCCTCTTATTTCCAAATACTAAATAAAATAAAATAATCTGAATGAAAACCTAATGATATATAAACTAGGGTTTGAGGAACAACAGTAAACGATTACAGTGTGTATAGATAGGATGGGAGTAAGATAATATAAAGATACAAATATATATATATATATATATATATATATATAACAATAGGAGCAGATTGGATGATACCTGACCACCGGAGGATGAAGACGATAGCCGCCGTTGCTTTGGATTTCTCTGTGTTTTTGGGGAAGATGATGATGACCTGTAAATGTTAATGGGCTTTTTTTTAGTTTGGCCCACTGGGCTTTTAGATTCTAGATGATTGAATGAGGTGTACAAAAGCCGGTTTGAGCTCAAACCGGTTCGATTTTTAAACCGTCCTGGGTTTTTTTTTTCGTGTTTGGTTCAAACCGGTTCGGGATAAGAATGGTTTAGGGTTAGAAACCCCAACCCATTCGAATGGTTTGGATTTTGGATCGAGTTCAAAACGCTTTTAACGTTGAAACCAGTTTTTTTTTTCTAAGCAGGCTAAAACCAGTTCTGTTTGGAACCAATTCTCAACACAAAAATCCTAAACGGTACTAAACCACAAGGTCGGATTGGACCAAACCGCTTTTTTGGACCAAGTCTGGGCTAGGTCGGTTTTTGGATCGCCAGGCCTGAGCAGGTTTTTTGTACTACCCATAAATGAGAATTTATGAATCTGCGGGCTTTTTAAAATAACCCATTAACTCCTTTCATTTTTGCCCAAACTCCCGAAAATGAAATAATTAATGAAAATAGTAATTTTCTTTTAATTCTATTTTTAGTTTGTAGTTAAGTCTAATATAGGGAGTCAATTAAACAATAAGCTCGGTATGGTTACTAAAGACATAAGAATGTTATTAAACCATAGTATGGGATTTGCACTATTCTGCTAGGGCTTGAAAGTTGAAATTCAAACCGAGTTGAGTTCTTATTTAAATTCAAATTTCGAACTCAGCTTTCATTTGAGACATGGAAAACGGCCAATCATGCATTTAATATTATTACTTTTGTTTACTTTTAATATTATTATTGCATTTATTTAATATTATTAATAATAAATGGGGGAGAGTTATCTCCACACCCTTGCCTTGTCCCAAAAAAGAGAACATAAGTCCTATCCTATATGGCAACGAAACATCCCATTTTAGGTGTCTCCATACCTACTAGCCTCAAGAAACGTCAATTCCAAGAACCGTAATCAAAGGAAGGAAACTATGCACTTCAAAGTTCATCATCATCATCATCATCATCATCATACTCAGTTAATCCCACCTATAGCAAAGCTAAGGTAGGGTCTGAGGAGGGTAAGATGTAGACAGCCTTACCTCTACCCCTAAGAATAGAAAGGCTGCTTCCAGTGAGACCCCCGGCTCGATGTGGTTTGGTATCAAGCCTTGGACATAAGGCACAGAACACTTAGCAATCGGGACAAACCCGATCGGTGCATGTACCCCTTTGTCTTTTGGCTATCAACACCACCACATGATGCATGATTAACCGTCCGTCGTTTTTAACATTATTTTCACGAAATTAGTAAAATAACGTTAAAACTAGTGCAACTTTACTTTTAAAGTTATGCACTTCAAAGTTCAAATACCACAAATTTATAAACAATAATATTGATCATTATTACATTACATAAAATAAATATTTACATGGATGCATTATTATAATACACTATTAAGTAATTAATTAATTATCCTAGGTACTTATGGAACCATTCTTCTTCCTTGCAGAAATAATACATAACAATGTATACCTCCATCAACAGTCTGGGAAATCTACATGCAAAATACTCATCAAAGCCTTCAGGTATAGATCCCAACAATTCCTGTTAATCACAATGACTAGTTATTATTTCTATTGCATGTTATATATATAATTTTTATGTTGTGAAAACCAAACAAAACCTGAATTTCATTGGGTAGTTCTCTGTAATGACTTAGTTTATTTCGAATAACACGCAGCAAGTCGCGAACACTGTTGTATTTATAACGCCTGTAACGTCCGATATTAGCAATAAATGCAGGTTCCATTTTTTCATCCCATTTTCCACCCAACGCTACGGAACCTTTGCTTTCTAATGCTCCAAGAATACTTGAATCGACTTCCCTGTCTTCCAATTCCACCCTATCACTCGTATCGCGCAAAAAAGATACACGCGTTTCAGAATCCCAAAACAGAGGATGGTGCAACACCTCTGATGCCTTTGGCCTGACAAATAATCAAAAGAAGTAAATTTTAATAAAATAATGATCAAGTGATTTACAACCTCATGTTTAACAAGGGTTATGTTGTACCTGAGTTCAGCATTAGGGTTCAACAACTGAGAGAAGAGATTCACTGCTTCAGGAATGTACTCCACCAAGAAAAGATTCACTTGATTTTTCGCCACGTTGACATCACGTTCAAGAGGGTCTCCAAATGGGTGTCTGCCACGGGTAATGCAGAAGAACAAGACACATCCTAAACTAAACAAATCTACGGCTCGAGTTTGGCGTCCGAGGAGAAGTTGTTCAGGTGCTTGCCATCCTGAACTTCCGGAACCTGATTCAACAAACCAGTAACAAATTAAACTTGAAACAATTATGGGCTTAAACGAGCCGAGCTCGAGCTCACCTACGCCCCAGCTAAGCTCTCTTTCAGCTCAAGTGAGGCTCGTTTATTATCTGTTAGTTTTATTTATGTACATATAAAAAAAATATACGTATAACATAATATATGTTATTTAGTTATTTTTTTATTATATACACACACACACAACATAATATATGTTATTTAGTTATTTTTTTATTACAATTATATGTATAAAAATATTTATTATGTAACCATATTTATAAAAGTAATAGGCTTAGGCTTGCGAGCCTAGTTAAGCTCAGTATATGAAGCTTGGGCTCAGGCTCCTTTATATAAATGAACTCCAATTTAGGCCCCAACTCGTTTACAAATACAATCTCAAGCTTTTAGCAAGGGGATATGCGGCTCCGCTCGTTTACAACCTTTAAAATAACTAATGAAAATATGTAGACATTACTTACCAGTAGCATGATGTCCCAATGATGACATGTCGCCAACAAGACGTCTACTTATGCCCATATCAGAAAGTTTGCCACACAGGATTCTCTCTTTAACTATCAACACATTGTGAGGCTTCAAATCTCGATGGATAATCCCCAATTCATGCAAATGTACAAGGCCAGATACCATATCTCTGTGATATATTTAAAGGAAAAACATCATACATACATGTTATAAACTTATGCCTAAAAAAAGAGAGAAGAACAAGAAGAAGAAATTCTACCTCATCAACTTTAACAAGATAGGGGAAGGATAGCCGTTTGGCTTCCATAAACGAATGCCATGCATGACATCATTCATCATTTGGTTATTTGTAGATACCATGTTCTTAAAGGGATCTGCGTACATTTGTATCAAATCATAAAGGCTGCAAGAACAACGCTCCAATGAAAGATAAACGAAGTCCTGATCATATTCCACACCGTGCCAACGAACAATATTTGGATGTTGGTCCGAAGCAATAAGGTTTTGAATTTCTTTAAAGGCAACATCATGGTGGGCTCTCACAAGACGTTTCACAGCTACCTTACGACCTTCGTATATTCCTTCAAGAACAACTGTGCCGTTACTCCCCTTTGCAATTTCTTTACTTGATACAAATAATTTACCAATTGACCGCCCGTCCATATCGCATTCGATTAAATGATTAAACTTTAATAAACTTTTTTCAACTTCACCCTCTACAATTCCATTTCCATCCTCATTCCCATAATTCTTCCCGGATTTCCGATTTCTTTTCTTTCTAGAAGAAGAAGATTTTGCGTTTTTGTTCAGCGTCACAGACATTAGAGTATGGTGGCGATACATAAGAAATCCAATCACAATAATGAGAGCTGAAATTATGATGAATGCTATTTGCCTTTCTGAAACTACATGCTTTCTTACATCTTGCGCACCCGGGATTTCAGAGCCCGGTTCTATGCTAGGCAAAGAAAACACGGTTTGGGTCTCAAAGTCATTCTCACGGGAATCTTTTCGAGATTTTTCGGAATTCGGTAGTAAAGGCTCGTTTGGGGGGAGGAGTAGTATTGAAGCTTTAGGTTCTGGTTGCTTGCCACTTATTTGAGTAGAATCCAAACTGCGAGGGATACGTAACCGATGAACAACGGCTTTTGATTGGCATGATAAGGGCATATTAAAATTATTAGGGGATTTGGAACCAATATCAATACGTGGGGACAAAGATGGGCCCGGTATTGAATTTGGATTCTCTTGACAAAGCAAAGCGACATCAATGTCGGCTACGGTCACATTCCACAAAACTTTGTCAGAATTTGGAGCAAATGTTGTCAGTATATAATCTGTTCTTGTGAATGAGAGCTGCTTATCAGGCTTTTCATGCTTCCTGATGGTTCTTTTAATCATAAAATCTGAGGTGGCATTGATTAATGGCGTCCGTGTATCAGGTGAGCTGTGGTGAACTCTTATTACCCTTCCACTATTAGCATCGACAACAAATGCAGTTGTCTTTTTGGATCCGAGAATAACTCCTCCATCCTCTGATACATGCGGCATGATTCTGATGAATTCCTCCATACTCATATCCATAGCCTGTGGTATACAACTACTTAGTTGAGTAAAGAAAACAAACAAGATGGTGAACTCATGGATGGAACTAGAGGTGGCAATTTCTAAACGTTTATAGGTGAACGGCTTGATTGGGTTCTAACTGATCAAATGGGTAATTTTAATAAATCAGCTGAAATGGAAATGGCTTGAACGGGTCAAACGATTTAAAGTTGCCCCAAGTGTATTTGAAATGCATAAAACCTCCTAAATTGTTTTATTTTAAAATGTATACTATCATTGTAATAATATGTTTTTTTTTATATATTTAACACGGAAATTAGTTATAAAATTCAAGATTAGCAAAGAAAAGAAGCGTCTGCGGATTATATACTTGTATCAACCCTACCCATATTCACCAAGACCTCTTGGGTTAGAAGTGTGCAAATAAAATAACATATGAAGTACCATAAACTTACCTGTTTGCCAAGATCCGTATGTGCAAACAACTTCCAATCGTCCCCGCAGTCTATATAATAACTACCTCCAGATGAAGATGCATTTTCCTTATCATCATGGTTGATAGGAGCCTGGTATGAAGAGTAAATTGGCGATCCTGATGCAAATGACCAAATTATCCTCCCAGAATCACGGTACACCAAATTGATTGTACCATCCAAGGTAGCAACAAGTGCCGTGTCATGATTACTGTTTGGAGAGGGGTATGTGAGTGTGTGAGAAAGCATTACTTCAAAAGATATTACTAAATTATTGTGTAAGACTGTACATAATAGCATACTTAAATGTTATGTCTGCATTTTTAGTTTTTAACTTCAACTTTGGTACAAGAACAGAGAGATCTACTCTATCGTCCATGTCATTGCCTTGCTTTTAAATTGATATCTAGCCTGGAGTTCCAAACATATCCTAACTGTTTTCTACCACCATTAAAATCTTACATTGTCCCTCATCTATACCATCACATTTTACGGCGGCTAGTGGTGACAGGTTTTGGCCACAACGAAGAGACCCTAGTGGAGGAGACGGCAATGATGGTCTGGAGGCGCGGTGACATTGGTTGTCGTGGTGGTGGCGATGGTGGTTCAGACGGTGGTTATGCTGGTGGTTTCATTGGTGACCAACGATAGATGGCAGAGGTGGTGTCAACAGACCATTGTTTAAAAAGACGGCCGAGGAGCGCGCCTCGAGGCAAGGCGGCCAGAAAACGAGTATGAGGCAGCGTCTCATGGGGTACGTTTGTATGTGCGCCTCATAGGGATTAGGCGCTAAAAAACCTGTGCCTTAGGGGGTTTTAATGTGTGTTTTTCATGTTTTAGACTTTTTGTGCCAATTTCAAACATTCCCGATATTTTTTATTTGTTGTTTTTGAAGAATCTGGTGACGAAATTAGTTGGTATTTTATTTTTTTATAAGATATATAATTTTTAAATTATTTTTTTAATTCTGCCCTGAGCGTACGTATGTGAGGCGAAAAATGCCTCAAGGCTCAATTCTGGTTTTTTTTTTTAACTTTGCAACAGACTATGTTAGTAGGTGCTGCTCGTCATTTGGACCTTTCAAAAGTTATCCTACCCAAATCAACCAATCTATTGCTAATATTAATATGCATGTTTAATTTTAACAACAAAACAAAGAAAACTAGGGTTTAATTCAAACAGTAACAAACTAATAAAAACAAAAACAAGTGCATGCATCATGATAATCAACAATAAATAATAATAATAATAATAATAATAATAATAATAATAATAATAATAATAATAATAAAATAAACAAAAACTTACTCAGGAAACGACAACAGAGACCGTCTAGCAGGTGGTCGATCTAAGCTTCCAAACAAACTGCTATCAGTCGATCCAAACAACAGCAGAATA
Organism: Ambrosia artemisiifolia; assembly: GCA_032199755.1. Lineage (NCBI taxonomy): Eukaryota > Viridiplantae > Streptophyta > Magnoliopsida > Asterales > Asteraceae > Ambrosia > Ambrosia artemisiifolia. The sequence continues at coordinate 27,710,125 of CM063516.1, read as the reverse complement.
AGCAACAAATTGCAAAATAAAGCCTTATAAAACGTCAGATTCATTGGGGTACTGATTCAATTGGATGGAAAAGAGGTCGGATTGATTGAGAATCAGAGAATGGAAGTCAAATTGCTATTAGCGTATCATGATAAATTAGGGGAAAGATAACTTAATATTACGATCTTCTTCAATAACAGATTAACAGCGATTGAAGATAATCGGATGGAAGATTCGAATCTGTGTGTGCAATACAAGCATATCTCGGGAGCCGTGTCTCGTTAGTCGCAGATTTTAGTCAACCAGAGACGGGAAACCTCAAAAGTCTGCACACGACACCACATACTTTTATTTCCAACCCCTCAACTATTGACTTTTATACATTCATTCTTTTTTTAACCTAGACTTGTGTTCTGTTTTTGTTCCTTTTAGGGGTGTACAAAAAGCTCGCGACTCGAGGCTCGCTCGAAACTCGCTCGAAAAAAGCTCGAAAAAAGCTCGGCTCGAAGAGGCTCGTTTTGTTTTCGAGCCGAGCCGAGCTGGCTCGTTTTGTAATCGAGCCGAGCTCGAGCCAGGGGTGTTCAGCTCGTGGCTCGGCTCGTGGCTCGGCTCGATGGCTCAACTCGTGGCTCGGCTCGATGGCTCGACATATGGGTCGACTTAGGCTTGTGTAATTTAGAAAAATAAAAAAAATATACATGATTATGTGTAATTTTATTTAATTTTATTGTTTTTTATTTAATAAATATTTGTAAAAAATAAAATAAAAATAAAAATAAAAATAAAATATATCGAGCTGGCTCGAGCCAGCTCGAGCTCGGCTCGAACATTTACGAGCCGAGCTCGAGCTCGACTTTTCAGCTCGATCAGAAAAACGAGCCGAGCCGAGCTGGCTCGGTTTAGGTTCGAGCTCGAGCTCGAGCTGGGCCTGGCTCGGCTCGACTCGGCTCGTGTACAGCCCTAGTTCCTTTACGTCTATATTCGAGTAGGGATGGTAATGGATCGGGTTTGGGATGCGTTTAGTTAATGGTTTCCCCCAATTTCCCAATTTCCCTTCTTTTTTTATTATTTTATATAATATTATTATATATAAAAGAAACTAAAAGTTTGGAAATAATATCTATATATATATATAAAAGAAAAGGTATATGCTGACATGGCGTGCAATGGAGACCTCAACCTCCCCTTGAAAATGCCACGTGGCATGATAATTAAAAGATTTTAGTGTTTTTGAACTATTTCCTTTTTTAATTAAAAAAAAAAGATAAACATAAAACCCTAAATTAAATTGAGTTATTTTAGGAAAAAAAGAATTTAAAAATAAATTTAAAATTTTCTCTCTCATGTTTCCTCCCATAGTTTTTAAACGTTTATATCTTTTATATACGGGATTTTTTTAAAGAAAAAATTACACCAAATTAACGAGCGTTTTATTATCTTTCCAACGAGTACCATAGTCCTATATAAAAAACGGAGAAAAATCGACTATTTTTGTGGGGTTTCGTTCATACAATAAAAAAAACACACAAAGTGTTCATGTTATTCATTAATCATTTTTTTTCTTTTAAACCAGGTTCTTATCTACGATGTTGAAAATCAGCCTAATCGCCATGTTATCATTGGAATTTTACTAGGTATACTTCATCAAGAGAAGTTAGGAGAAAGACTCACGTAACACTGCAACACATGGTGTCACCTTATAGCAAGGTTATTTTTTTATTTATTTAATTACAATAGTAATAATTATTACTATTAGTATTAGTATTATTAGAATGGTTATATTTTTCAACCCCGGGACGCTCTCGGAAAGAATTGATAGTTGCTGACGTGGCGTTCAATGGTGGCCTCAACCATCTCTTGATTATGCCACGTGGCATAATGAGATGCAATGATTACAACTTCCAACTTAAGTGTTTGTTTAGTTGATTAGGTTAGGAATTATAAGAGCCATTAAAATGTGAGAAATTAGAGAGATGTGATGAGTTTTTTAATAGTTGCAGCTTACATAAGTGATTCTTTAGATGATTATTGATTATGTTTTAGATTAGGGAATATGAGTTATTACTGATTAGAATACTATGAACATGCAATGATTGAGAGATTTTGTGGTTAGTTAACTTGAGCCATTTGCAATAGGTTATCACGTAAAGTTAGTTTTTTCAACCCCGGGACCCTCCCGGGGTAATTAGCTAGTTATTATATATAATAAAATACAATAAAAACAATCGGGGAGAAGGGGGGAATAAACCCCGATTTCACCGAATCTTGAAGGGGGGTGGTGTTCCCCTTGGGGGAATTGTACACATCATCTCCCCGATCCTCTTTCCCGAGAGCATACCATATAGTCTAATCAAAAGGGTATTTTGCTAATTTTAAATATAAGCATTTAATTATTTATTAATTCACACACACATTAGATCTCTCTCAGACTCTCACCCTCACTCACCGGTCACCATAGTAAGGGGTAGGTTGCACTTACCCAACTTTCATAGTATTTTACATTTTAGTCCAATTTTTTTTCTTTTTATGTATCAAATACTCCTAATAAAAAATATTTAGCCCACTACTATCACCAACAGTAATTGTTTGTCACCGCTGCCACCATTCTCACTTTCTTTCTCTCCCTCTCATTCAAAGCTACAAATCATCATCACCAACCTACCCTAAGCACGATCAATTCTAATAAATTGAAATTCAATTCGATATATAAATAATTTGGATTATTATAGTCTTTGTGGTTTGTGGACTTATTATTCTATGTGGATTTGTAATTTTGTATGACCATTTCTATTTGTAGGACTATAAACTATAAAAAATGGGCTCATATTTTTTTTTTTTTGAACGGCCAACAAATTGGAATCACTCACGGAACACTGGAGTATCATCGTGCCACCAGTATTGCCACGCGATCATATTCCACCACCAAGTCACCAATTCAGGAGGAAACTCATAATTATGAGAAAACCCCATTTGTGAGATTCGAACCCAGGACCTTATGGCCTCTGAGTCTTATCTCACCACCAAGATACCACTAGGCTATAATGCCTTGGGTAAAAAATGGGCTCATATTGTTTGACTAAAACAAGGAGCTGCCATTTTTGACTTGCCATTAGCATCACTTTCAATAATTACTAAAAATAAAAAAGGATATTTTATTAGTAAATTATTCTCATGGATTAAAAACATAACAAAACAGTTAACAAATTCTAAAAACGTTACAACAAAACAAATCGTCGAACAATTAACTCAATTGGTTTGGCTACTAAAAGATTTATGTACTTTGATTCACGGTTTATGATTTGAATAACCATGTTTAACAGTCCTTTTCAAAATTCAAAACTCGAAACCAGCCGTTTACCTTTATTATTTACATTAAAACTTTTCACTACCTATTGGGCAGCCCAAATCCACCAAGCCACCAATTCAGAAAAAAAAAACCCCGCCTGAATGCTACTACGATAAAACCCCTCTGGATCAGATTCGAACTTGAGACCAAATGGCCTCAAGCTCTTATTTTTATTTCCACATGCCACTCCACTCCACCAAATGGTAGGGGAGTATAAAGTCATCTTCTAATAATCAAATTTTCTATAAAGTTCAAAATAAAAATAATACAGAAATTATAAAAAAAATACAGAAATTGATTAACAGTTTTCATGACAAAATCCACATATAAACAGTTGACCAAGCTGTAAGTGCAAAAGCAGCAGCCAAGTAAGTCCACATCATAAGCATTGCACACTCCTCTTGCCCAACACTAAACAACTGTGCCATTGTACCTGCATTTTCCATTCAAATAATAACTTCCCTTAAAACCAACTTTGTTTGACTTTCACAGGTCAAAACTCATTGTTTGACTTTCACAAGTCAAAAGTTAAAGATGCTTACTGATATTCACTCCAGGGGGCAGTGCAAACATGATCAACAACACAAATCTGAAGAGCGGATCCGGTGTTAGCAACCCCATCATTGCTGCCAAATTAATCACACCAATACCAATGACGGGAAGAATTAAGTAACGCACAATGATAACCGTGATGATAATAGTGGGCCCCACACTTGCCTTTCGTAGACCTATAAAAAAACTTTAACGGTTAGAAGCTTAAAAAACGAACTTTTTGTAAACAAATTAAATTATAAGCCCATTTGTGTACACCTTGTGTGAGGTTGCCTCCTAGTATAAGAGTGAGACAAGGTATGGTTCCATCCCTATGGCAAACAGAAATAATAAACATATTAATAAAAACTTATTCAAAAACCTTAGTTTTGTAGAGGTTTTAATGCTAGAAAAATTTGTAATTATGGTCACCCGAGTAGTGTCATGGAGTCTTGGACCACTCGTAAAGGAGCCTTTTCACCGACTAAAAGATGTTTTACCCATGGGATTGCCCCAAACACAAGCCCTGCAAACTAATGAACGGTTATTGCAGTTTTGTGATGTTGGGTACAAAATCATATGCATAGATTTGCAGATAGAAGATTATTAATATTTTCTATGCACTGTTTTGTAAATATGTTTTTATGTTGAATGTAACAATGTAATGTAAACATGAGTCATGTGTAAAAGATTAGATCATATGTTGACCAAGTAAATTGTTCGAAATTGGAAGCCAGTAGATATTATACTGACCATTTACCGAATCAAATGTTCTTAGCAGTAAGTCAGTAGAACATCTACTGACCATGTATAAACTCGTTTAGTGCTGTTGGGCACGGAATCCTAAGTATAGATTTGCCTTGGATTTAAAAAAGCGCCTAGGTCAGGTACAAGGCCCTGCGCTTCTGGCTGCTTGAGGCAATGGGTTGCAGGAGGTATATGACACGCAGGTAACAACGACTTGAGGCATAGGCATGAGGTGCGCTTCTTGTACACGGGAAGATTTTGTGAATCGGATGTTCTACATATAGCTTTTTAGGTTGTCCATAAGGTTATTTATATATCAAATCATATATAAAGGATAATATTTCAAATTTTGGGTACGAGTTGGAAGAAACCTATGAGAAATATAAATAAAGTTATATAGTTATCTTGCACTTCGCATATGTGATGCGTTCGCCTTATAAAATCAAAAATTTGCGTATAGAAATTTATTTAGATTATGTAATGTGTTTAAGCTATGTCTGTATATCGAATGTAAGTGTGTAATGGTAATCAATACAAGTGTGTAAAAGATTTTAATTATAAGTTGATCATCTTAAGTTATTTACCAAGTCAAATGTTCTAAACTGTAAGTCAGTATATGTTCCAACGACCATTTACCGAGTCAGATATTTTAAGTTGAAAGTTAACAGAATAAAGTACAAATTGTTGTAATAATAGTTTTGTTCAAGTGTTTTAAACCTCATAAAATGATAGATATACTTACAGAACCAAGGGTCGGGGGAGCAAATAGTTGCTCTAGTATTTTCTTTAACATGTCTACTGACTGATCTGAAAATGACCCGACTTTTTTCTCTTCATTCTCTGCAGATCCTTGATACACAATCTGCAAATCATGAAGCAAAAACGAGTTAGATTCAAGAACATACACCAAGAAATTCAAGGGCGGTGGGATGCTTACACATTGGTTTTCCGTATCACCATTAGTCGAGTTTGGTAAAGGCATGATTCGGTCGATATGATCATGATATTCTTTATTTAAAAGACGAGTGTTTTGATTTGCAGCTAAGTCCTTATTTGCTTCATTTGACAATTTCCCAGTTTCTTTCAGTGCATTGTACCTCAAAGCCGATCCTTGGATCATCTGGTACGTACATGTCCATGTGTAAAAACTACCCAACTGCAGAAAACCATTTCATAATAATCAATGCGTTTTTCTTGATCAATGCATAATATCTTTGAAGGTTCGTTTAGAGATTTGACTACTAGTAAACGATTTTAGAGGATTACATGTAGCTTCGTATTCAAGATCCAAAAACGGGCTTATTACTTTGGTGACAATCATGATGGTTAATTTGGGTGATTAAATTTGCATATGGGTTCATTTGGATCCACTCAAATTATACACCGGGTCAATCTGGGTCTACCCAAGTTATATAACGGGTCACACAGGCCATTCTCATAAAAATTGCTAATACGAAATGGGTCCAGATGGATCATCACCACCCATGACCCCCTTCGGCGGGTGGAAAATATGTAACAATATATAGCGGGTGAACCCATATCCATACATTTTTTCTACGACCCATCTCAACCAGAGTCCCTTTTGGTCACAACCCGTTTTTTACTCAAACCAAATTGATACATTTAAAAACATTCTCTTTTTACCCAAACCCGTTAGAATCCGTTACATGCCTGGACCGTTTTGCCAGATTTACTTACCGCCATGGAGAAGGATGCATACGAGAGTCCCTTAGCCTTACAGACATTGTGATCCCCAAATGGGCTGCCATCATCAGTGCAGATTGCAGGGACCATTATCAATAAAAGATTTGCATAATTTCCTACATTTTCCAACAAGATAATAGAAAAGAATAGTATATGATGTTTTTGTCTCAAATTAATCTAGGTAAATATGTAGATTAACAATTTCGCTCTAGTCGATCTGTAACGCATTATCCAATAATATGATTACTTGAACAGCAACCACAAATGATCAGAAGCGAAATCTCTTAATCCCAATATTTAAAGTTGACCCAGAAAGATCAGTTCCATAACACAAATCCCTTTAAACAGTATGACGCGTTTAAAATATAACGTTAACCCACCAACCCATTTTCAAACATTACGACCCGTTTATTACAAACTGTATTATAACCCGCTAGCATGTAGAATGAGACCAAAAGGTAAAAAAGCAATATGTCTAAAACAAATATTACTGAATTTACCTGTTGAACACATAGCTATTATGAGGCCTTCCAAATGAGGCTTAGGTTTTATTAATTTTACTGCTACCCATCCCAGTATTCCTCCACATAAAAATGTTACTCCAATATTTATTGGCATAAACCACCTACACAAACAATATACTAGCACATTAAAAGGGCATACATCTTCTACATGAAACAATAACCTATGATTGTGGAATAAGGTGCGCTTTCAATACGTAATCATTTTTATGGGGCTGTTTGGCAACTTCTGAATGGGTAAGTGCTGAACCAGTAAATGTTGAACCAGTAAGAGGTGTAAGAGGTCTGAACCACTCAAACTCAGTATAATATTTACCCATTCATAGGCAAATGTCTGACTGATTCAGACATCAAACAGTCTAAGTGATTCAAACATCTATCCCATAAGAGCTGAAACAAACAGTCCCTAAGTAAAGGATCACATAAATACAACAAAATCAACATGTATAAGTATTTATACAATTCTTGCAATTCTCTACTTAAAAATGGTTCAAACCCGTTGAATAAAACCAACATTTTTCTTCAAAATTTGTAAATAATACGAGCCACTAGAAGAAAAAGTTGGGTTCAAAATAAATTCTCAATACCAAGATAAATCCATAAAATCATCATCATCATCATAATTAGTAAATCTCACCGATAGCAAAGCTAAGGTATGGTCTGAGGAGGGTAAGATGTAGACAACCTTACTTCTACCCTGTAGGAATAGAGAGGCTGCTTCCAGTGAGACCCCCGGCTCGATAGTAGTTTTGCATCAAGCCTTGAACATGAGGCATAACACTCAACAATCGGGAATCGGGATAGACACCATATGATGCATGATTAACCGTCCATCACTTTTAACGTTATTTTCACTTGCACGAAACTAGTAAAATAACGTTAAAGCTAGTGCAACCCCCAACCCCCACCCCCCCCCCCCCCCCCCCCAGAGGGATCACACATGTATACATTATATACACACACCGCAAAGCGGGGCATCCAAAATAAATCCAAAAAACAAATAAATATATCTATAATTAGAAATTTTACCATGAGATAATGTCTTCAAAGGTGACAGTCTCAACAAGGCTTGCAAAAATAAGGGAAGGTGTAAATACCACAAACACAATCTGCAAATATTCAAGATTTTTACAACCATCATTTCAGGATTAAAAAGTTAAGCATTCTTTAAACTTACTAATTTCCATCTAAATTCAATTATTTATTTACCAAATTAATTTAGCTTAATTTACCATTATTTTTTGCAGAGCAAAGATTTGTAAATAAAATTGAACAAAAAAAGGTATCTTTATTTATGTACTTGTATATTTCAATAAAAAGCCATAACCATAAATTTTGAAAATTCATATTTGAATAAAAAGTACTAATAAATATTTAATCCTTATACACCAATTCCCAATAGAGCTCAGTTCAATACAAAATAATTACAAATAGAGTACTGTAAGAAGCATATAAACATCTCCACACCTTGTCCCTGTGGTGCAAAAGTCTAGGGGTGCAAACGAACCGAACTGCTCGCGGGCTACTCGAGATCGCCTCGATAAAAAACTCGAAACGAGAACAGCTTAAGCCTTAAACAAAGCTCGTTTATCTATCAAGCCTGAGCTCGTCAGGCTTTAGTGTAATATTACTTCTATTAATATTCAATACATACCCATAACCCATCATTTAAAATTGTTTAGTAAACGAACTTATTTAAACTTGTTTACGAGCCAAATCCTGAACCTAAAACAAGCTTGTTTACAAACGAGCCTGAGCCTAAGTTTCACTTATCAAGCCCGCGAGCCTACAAGCCTATTATTTACAACTCTATCAGTTTGTATATTTATAGTTTTGAAACTAAATAAACAAAAACCGTAAATAATAATACAAAAAAGTTAAAGAAACACCTTATTAAGGGAGTTGCGGGTCTGATTGGAAAGAAGATTAAGATAATCAGTGGCCATGAAAGCTCCTACTGCACTTACTATCAACACCTGCAATATTGGCATTGATGCTACTTCCAATAGTCCCCAAAATCCCATTTTAATTACTTTATTAATATTAATAATAATAATATTATTACATATGTTGTGCAGAGGAAAAAAATTAGTTTGGGATTGGTGAAATGAAGGGAGAAGATGATGATGATCTTGATCTCTGGTTCTGTCTACATCTTTAGATCATCTTGTTTGTTTTTTATGTTACCATTTTTTAAATGATTATGTTTATATAATATCATACTGTTGACTATGTTTTTTTTTCTTTCTTTCACTTCTTGTTTGTGTATGAAAAAAAACATACTCAAATGAACACGAATAAGGTTTTGTTTCTTAAAATTTTCAGAACCGGATCGGGCGTTGAATCAGTCCCCTTATCGGTTCACTGGTTCGATCGGTCCAACCGGTCAGACCGGATGTAAGAACCGGATAGTGTCGTAAAATTAATATTGTAAAATTTTTAAATAATATAAAAAATTCCGGTTTAACCCCTTTAAAACCCGGTTCAACCGGTCCGGTTCCCGGTCCGATGCACCCCCGGTTCAATACCTCAACCCGAACCGGTTCGACCCCCGGTTCCTGGTCCAACCGGTCCGACCGGCCGGTCCAATCCGGGTTTCAAAACAATGCTTGTTTGTGTCCGTTTGTTAAGGAAATAACATGTTCACGAACCGTTCATGAACACTTATCAAACGAGTTTCTCTGTTCGTGTTTGTTTGTTAAGGAAAAAAACGTGTTCACAAACTGTTCATGAACACTTACCAAACGATACTTTCTATTTGTGTGCATTTATTGAGGAAATGAACACATTCGTTTTCGTTTGTGCTTATTTATTAAATTTAAGTGTCGGATAAAACCGTGGTCAAACTAACACATATTAAATTTCGAATAAAATCAACATTTTCAATCACAAACATTGTCACCAAAATGTACCAATCCAATTACCTAACACATATTTGACATAATGTTGATTACATAATTACCATAACATATTGTCTCATAAAAACTAAAAATTTTCATCTTAAATTTGAAATTCTCATTTATTCCACCCAGAATATTAGTTAATCAAAATAGGTGAATTAATATTAAAAAAATATGTGATACAATAATATATATTAAATAATTTCAAAAAAACTAATATATGTTAAATAATCTACCGATAGGAAAATTTAAAGTAGCTAAATTAAAAATAAAAAGTTAAAAACCCTAATTAACTATCGAACCCAAATAAACATAAATGAACACGTTATCGAACATTCACGAACATAAATGAACGGACACGACCTCTTTTCATATTCGTTTGTTTAACTAAACGAACAAAATTTCTTGTTTGTGTTCGTTCATTTATTAAACGAACGAACACAAACGAACTTCCTGCCGAACAATTCACGAACTGTTCGCTGAACGTTTTGTTTGTTTACAACCCTACTTGAAACTTAAAGTAGCTATGTGTCACACAAGTTATAACAGTTTTATTTTGTTTTTTTATTTATTATTATGTTAGAAAATTTAATATTGTATGAGGCAGGATCAATGAGATATTAAATGGTTATTAATAAGCGAAAATATAAAATGAATTAGTTAAGAAAATAAATATTAAAAAAAATAAAAGATTAACATGAAATTATGATTTAATAATATTATTTCATATGAGAGAGAAGTGAGATAATTATAAGATTATATTGTATTGGTTTATTATAATGGGTTAAGTTCAAATACAAATGACTCTTTTCTTGACAGGTGATAAGGATTTTGGTCCATTGATGTTAGATTTAAAGGGTTGAAATTAATTTGATAGAAAATCTAAATATTAAATTAGGGGGAGTGCATAAAAGAAAAAAATACATTTCTCTCTCCACATGCAAGACACATACCAATTTATCCCATCATTTTAAAACAACTATAACATTTTCATATGATATTAAAAAATTCACCGTATTAACGAGCGTTTTTTATCTTTAATATATGTAATTTATTGTTATATTAAAATTGAAAAAAATAATAATACGTGTTAACTGGGTTTTCTTACTTCATTATGTGTTCTGTTCGTCCATTGTATTTGTAGTATGCACATGTGTGTTATAAATATATTTATCGTGTTTTTTTAGCCTACATGATTTAACTTTGTCCATTATGATTTCCATTGTATTTTACGTTGTTCATTGTGTTTTACGCAAATGAGTTTTTTGTTTTTGGTGTATATTGTGTTTTGTTATGTTGTTATTGTGTTATAGTTTGTTGTTCATTGTGTTTTTAATATGCCGTTAATTGTGTTTTATTAGGTTGTTTATTGTGTGTTACACACACTATTGTTCATTGCATAATTAGTCCGATATTCATTGTGTTTTACGTTATCTCTATTGTCTCTTATGCAACTGGGTTATCATTTTTTTTTTTCAAAAGTATAACAACAGGGTACTCATATTAAAGATAAAAAGACGCTTGCTTTTATGGTATAGTTTTTTTTTTAACTATGACGTATAAAAAAGTTACAGAAATTTAAATATATGGGTGGAAATAACATCTGACTTGCATGTGCATGCTTTTTTTTCTTCTCTTGACAAAATTATTATTCTCACTTGTTTATTCCTTGAATACATGCAATTTTCTATTGGCTTCTTACCTTTCTCATTTCTTTAGTCTTTGTTGAATAACTCAACCTTATAAGAGTAGATAAATTATCAAAAATATTATTTAATTTCAAAATAAGTTTTGAGAAAAAGAAGCATTAACTTTGAGAACGTGCAATTAATTGTATATGACTTGGTAAATATAAGACCATGGGATGCATGTTAGCACCACATGACTGTTGAAGAGGGAGTGATGGAGAAGGACAACCGTAAAGGATAAATCTTACTACAACTAAAGCAAATGATATAATAACACCAAATGATCGTTGAAGAGGCAGTTATGGAGAAGGACACCCATGAAGGATAAATTTTACTCTCACGTGCAATTATTTGTATATATGACTTGGTAGATATAAGACCATGGGATGCATGTTAGCACCACATGACCATTGAAGAGGCAGTGATGGAGAAGGACAACCGTGAAGGATAAATCTTACTCTAACTAAAGTAAGGATAAATCTTACTCTAATTAAAGCAAGGATAAATCATAACTAACGATTGAGAGAAGCAAGGATAAATCATAACTAACGATTGAGGGTTTATGAGAGAGGAGAAGAAAGGGATAGTTTATTGTCCGTAAAGAGGATAAGAGAGGGAGCCGATCAATCAACCATTGTTCATGTGGATAACATCGTCCACCCTTCGTTAAAAATAGTTTATTTAGAGCATTCACATCCCATGCCCCTTATCTCTCTCCATCTTCAAAATTTTAAAAAAACAACAAAAATATCCATCCATCCCATTCCTCATCTCCAACTCCATTTTTAAAATTTGTAGAAAAGTCACTGTACTCCCCCATGTTTGAGGGGTACTGTACAACCCCATCTCCAACTATTTTATTCTCCCGCTCAATTACTCCCGCTCATTTACTACCGCCTTTGTCTTCTCACCTCTCACTTATCACCATGTCTTCTCACTAGGTCATATTCCCATTTTCGTAATCACCTTGTTTAAGGTTTGTACTTACGATTTCAAGCTTTCACCATACCACCAGCACCAACAATCGACCAGGTTTGAATTCACCCAGGGTCCTTTTAGTTTTTTTTTAACTGTTGATGGAGATGCTAAGTAGTTGGGGTTTTCTTATCTTTTTTTTAATGATGTTACGATTGGTATTATTATTGTTATTAATATTTTATGGTTGATTTATAATATAGTTTGTTTGTTACTTTAATAAACTAATTTAGTAATCAGCAAGAACTCTAATGGTTGTTAATTTTTATATGACTTTAATTGCAAGTGGTTGTTGATTTCTTTCATGCTTAATCTGATGTTTGAAACCTGAATTATGTAATCTGCTGTTTGTGTTGCTTATGATAAGCTTGAGTTAAGTTGATGTTGTTTGTGTAAAATGTTAACTCCTGAGTTATTGTGATCTTTTGATAAACTAGTGGTTCAAAACGGAATAACAGTTAGTTGTAGGGGTGAGCAATTATAATGATATGGAATGTTCTTTTCGGTCCAGGTTGGTTTCGGTTTTTTCCCCTTACCCGACCCGGAACCAACCCGAAACCGAACACAAACAAATCCCAGAACCGAGATGTTACCCATATGTGATTTTTCGGGTCGGGTTCGGTCCATAATCGGTACGGTTCTCGTTTTTTTTGTCGGGTCGGCTCTTGAATGCTCACCCCTAGTTAGTTGCAGACTTGCAGCAAGTCTAAGATCATTTAGTTGGAGTAATTTAAAACCTGAATATTTAAATTAGTAATCACATCAACTTCTCAACAGTTTAGTTTTCTTGAGTATGGATTCACAAGATCAAGATATGAGCTTTACAAGCCTTCTTGGTGGAAACTCTACTGTGAGACTCGATGACTCTCCACCCTTACTCCTGAATCAAACATGTGTTAGGAGATCAATAAGGGGTGTGAACTTTATCCCTGAAGAAGACAAGTTACTTGTCTCTGCATGGCTAAATTGTAGCCTTGATGCAGTTCAAGGAACGGATCAGAAACTCTCACAATTTTGGGAAAAAATCTATGAGTACTTTGAACAATTTAAAGAAACCACAACTGAGCGAACTATCAAGTCTTTATCAAATCGATGGTCTTGTATTCAAAAGGCCACAAATAGCTTTTGTGCGTGCTTAGCTCAAGTTGAACAATTGAATCAAAGTGGCACTACAGAGCATGATAAGGTACAAATTCCGCACTCTTGAAAGATTTTAAAATACATTATTTCATTTTTCTAACATGCATTTTATTTGTTTAAATGCAAGATTGAGAAGGCAAAGATTATGTACCAATCACAAGCAAAGTGCAACTTTCAGTTTGAGCATTGTTGGAACCTTTTAAAGGAACAACCTAAGTGGGTTTCACGACCCACAAAGGGTGTTCTACAGCAAAGGAGGACGATGGTCCCATCCCCGAACTCAACCTCGACCCCTACCCCGACCGCAACCCCATCCCCAACACGGAATGTGGTTGAAAATGAAGTAATTGAATTGGATCGACCAATGGGTAGGAAAGCTGAAAAACGAAAACGAAAGCAAGAAGGTAAGCAAGCAGAGGAGATCATCCAACTTAGAAAGCTGAAGTATACTCTTCTAGAGGAGTCGCAGAAACTCTCAAGAGAAAGAGTTTTATCGCCTTAAGGCTGAGAAGATGGAGTATGACCGAAAAGTTGAAGATGAAAGATTGAAGTTGCAAGCAGAAAAGTTGAGGATTGATGCTGAGAAAACAGAGCTTGCAAAGAAGGAATTTGCAGAAAAGTTGAGGATTAAAGCTGAGAAAACAGAGCGTGCAACTAAGGAATCGGATCAACAGATTATGATGATGGATGTGAGCGGTATGCCAGGAATCCAACGACTCTATTTTGAAAAGCTTCAAAGGGAAATCATCATGAGATGCAACCATGCTTGAGATAACCAGCTTTGAAAGTCGAACACTAGTGCATTTTTGGTGCTATCTAAATATATTGTTGTATGTTTTTTGGTGTTACATGAAAGTGTTGCTACACATATTTTGTGGCCTTGTCTAACCTCACACTTCTATGTTTTTGGTGTTACAATGGAATTGTATTATGTACCCTGGTGATCTTAAACTGTTGTTTGTAGCTTGATTTTGATGAGTATTTTCAATATATGATAAGAATGAAAATGGATGGTAAAATATTTGGTTTGATCTTTACTGGTTCCCAAAGAATGTATGATAAGTTTGGTTATATGCCATCAATATTTTTAGGTTTCTAATTGTTGAATTTTGATGTCTGGAATTTACGTTTCTAATTTGATGGTGCATCAAAAATTAGATGGTCAATGTTACTAGAAATCAATTTTACAAGAAAAATACAATAAGACAAAATAGCTATTAGTTAATATTGTAAATAAAAGAAATATAAAAAAATAATAAAAAAGAAATATAGAGATAGAAATGGGGAATGGGATGTGAAAGATTTTTAGAAAGTGGGTGATAAATTTAAAAAATGATGATATTTTGTTAAATATGAAGATGGGGTTGGGGGTTGGGATGTGAATGCTCTTAGACAGAATAAAAAACGTGAAAAAGAGTCATTTATTATTACTAAAATAAAATATACAAATATCTCGTGTTTCTTGACTTATGTATGATTATTTGTTAATTTTGTTATTTTTAAATTCTCTTAATGTGACCATTTAAAATTTTGAGTGATACAAGTGCCCTTCATTAGAATATATATTTCCTTTTGAAATTCCAAAGGTCATCTAATCAATAATGTAATAGATAATTAGTTTGTCTACATATTTTTATATAAACTAATGATTAACACCCGTGTTGTGGGCGCATGAATCGTAAAACTTTGCTAAGCAGTAAGCAATCGACAACTAAAACTGGGAAAACCATAAAACAAAAACATGAATGTATATCGTCATATGATGTATAATGTATGTTCAAAATCGTAAAACAAAAATGTGAATTCATACCGTCACATAACGTAAAACGTAGGTAAAGACAAACACGGACCTATACCGCGAGCGAGCAAAATGTAGACAAACTCAAATTTATACCGAGAAGGATTTGATCTGAAGATAGAAAAGGTAAAACTTGATAGCCAAAAGTGAAAAATAGAAACTTGAGGAATTGAAAATGTAAACCACCTTAACTAAAAAAATCACTATAAGAGAAAAACCATAAAAAAACTAGAAATAAATAAAAGAGATATCATTCCTAAGAACATGATATTATGTTAAAAAAATATAAATTGGAAGGTGGGAAAAATGTGGATTATTATCATTTGCTTTTTTTTTATTTATGTAATCTTCTCATTTATCGACTACAGGTTATATTTAAAACTGAAACCGGTTTGAAAAACCAACGCTCAAACCAGTTAAACCGAACTGAAACTGGCACTCAAACCGGTTTTGCTTAAAACCAGTACAAGGCCAAACCGATACGTAAACCGGCCAAACTGACTCTTGGCCACCTCTATGTGTGAGTATATGTGCGTTCATTTCACTTTGCTGGCCCATTCCATGTTATTCAACATCTTTTTTTTAATACCCTATGTAGATGGGCGTTCACTAAACTCAACTCAATAACCCATACAAATGTTTTAATAGCTCACATTAATTTCTTGACTTTATTGTTGTACACTTGTTGATTTTGTTGTTGTACACTTGTTGATTTTGTTGTTGTACACTTGTAGTAGAAGAAGTCACGTTAGTTCGAATCTGATCAAAAGAGTTTTACCGTAGTGAGTCTTCAGGCGATAGGTTTTTCTTTAAACATGTGTTTTGGTGGATTTGAGCTTCTAGTGAGCAGCCATTTTTCAGTGCTAACCCACTAGCAATTCATATATATAGAGTACAAATGTCATATTTCGTAAGAAGTGTGAGGAAGATTAAGAATTGATATGCAGACATCATTTTTTGAACTTAGACATGATGTTTTGAATTGTTTAAACTAAAATAACAAAAAACATAACAATTAAAAACACAAAATGATTTATTTTAGACTTAAAACTTAAAATACCACGCCAAGAACATGGATTTTAAATTTTTGTGTTTTAGCTATGTTTTAAATTCCATGACTATAATACATTGCACTGTATTTTAAATTGTTGTGTTTGGTGTTTTTCTAGCAAAAACAACCCAAAACATCATATCTAAATCCAAAACATGATGCCTACGTGTCAATTTTTAATCCTTCTTACACTTCTCATGAAATATGACATTTGTAGTCGAACCTTACACACACACACACACACACACACATATATATATATAGTATAAAGATCAAATACAAAGATGCTTAATTTACTAAACATGTAAAGTGAAGAGGAAAAAAAATATTTTTGATTTTTTTCCCATCTGTTGCAGCATGTTTTCTAGATGAATAATATAAAAAAATTAATCTTAGTGTAATTACGTTGTTAGAGTAATTACAATAATAACTCTAAAGTTTTATAGAGTAATTATGTAATTACTCTACAAGAGTAGTTACACTATTTTTTTAAGATTTAAGTATTAAAGTATATGTTTAACAAGATCGGAAAAAAATAAAAAAAAATTCTTCCACTTCTCACGTTAAGGCCTATTTGTAGGATAAAACTCATTTGTATTAATTTGCAAACAATGAATGAAACACATCACCTATTTGCAGAAGTGAGACATTCAAGGTTTTAATGTAATACACTTAGTTCACTCACATAATCTGTAACACATCACGTTTGGACAAAAGTGAAACTTTATGAAAGTTAGGTTAACTAAGCTA
Organism: Ambrosia artemisiifolia; assembly: GCA_032199755.1. Lineage (NCBI taxonomy): Eukaryota > Viridiplantae > Streptophyta > Magnoliopsida > Asterales > Asteraceae > Ambrosia > Ambrosia artemisiifolia. The sequence goes on along the minus strand of CM063516.1, from coordinate 27,692,995 downwards.
CAATAGTTCACATGACTTTAAATAACGTAGTAAGTGTAACACATCAGCTTTGAGCAGAAATAACACATAAGAATGTTATTTCAAGTTAAGCAATGTTTTTAAATTAATGTTTTGAAAAAAACATGGCATATAAGGTTTTATCAAAACTCATTATTTAATAGCAAACTACTCATTAGGGTGGATCAAACTAAATATATTTAAGAGTTCTTGATAATTATTGGGTTCTAGTAAATTAAGAGAGTTCGATCTCGGAAGAGCAGTTAGTTCTCGGTAATGAGTGGTTTTCGAAGGTCAATGAATAATTATGTTCTCAAAAATAAATATAGTTCTAAGTTTTGTTTATGGTCCTCAAAATATTTTCGGTTCTCGGAACAAATTAGAGTTCTCGGGATGATAATGGTTTTCGATTTCAATTATGTTCTCGAAAATGACTATGGTTCTCGGTTTAATTAAGGGTTCTTGGGATGATTAAGGTGACATGAGAACCTAACCCGTGAACCTAGCCCGTGAACCTAACCCATGAACCTAAATTTATGAAAAAAATTTGTATGAACAAAAATCGACAAAAAATAATCGTTTTTTTAATAGCACTATGGTACTCGTTGGGAGGATAATAAAATGTTCGTCAATTTGGTGTTTTTTTAAAAAAAAAAATCTCGTATATAAAAGTTATTAACGTTTTAAAATTGTGGGAGAAACATGATAGAGAAAAAGACTTTTGGATGGAAATAAAGAGGATGTCACATGACACACTTAAAGGGAGAGGATGATCTTTTTAAGTTTCATGTAGGATTTCATGCTTTGAAATATTAATAGATGTAGATATAGATCTGGTCTCTTTATGGTAGATTTTCCCTATGATTTTCCGTATTAGTTTAGCTCTTTGTTTTTTTCATTTTGTTTTGTTTAGTCTTACGTTTTCTTCTTTATAGGTAAATTTATTTCTACGAATCCGCTGCATAATGCGTTAGTTTATGTAATGGTTTTTCTTTTCTCATACAATGTTTTTAAAACGTGGATTGACTTCACGGTTAGCAAGCCACAATGTGACAATATTTTGTTTTTTTAAATTTAATATGTTTTCTTCATAAATATGACAAATGTCGATAAAACATAAATGTACGACAACAAAGTTTTGCGACATCGAAAGTGCGAGACATGTCACAATGCATGGGGAATTGACAAGCATATTTTTTAAATGTTTTGTCATAAATTCTTTTTACGGTTCAATGTCGCTGCCACGGCGCAAGGGTCTTCACATGCCCCAACTTTGTGAATTGACAACTTTAATCTCTGCTCCATATTACAAGTTATACAAACTAACCCCTCCAGTTTTTAACATTTCAACTTTACTTCTGTACCATATATAATATACGTTTTTTTACCTATTAAGTTTTTACTAATACTAATTTAATTGTTCTTTAATAATTTACATTCGCAAATTTTTCGTAAAATCTCATTTTGATCACCTCGAGTTCCTAAAGTTTCAATTTTACCTCTATTCATACTTTTACTTAAAAAAACTATTTTTCTGCGTGCGTATTTTTATATACGTGTCTAGTCAAATATAATACTTTTTCGTTCTTACTTTTTATATGTTTTTTGCTGTTCCACGTACATTTTATTTAAGACTGAGTAGGGTCATATATAATACGTTTTTATTCGACGTTATAAATTGAAGTTACCCTATTTTTGAACCCAAAGTTGATACTATATTATATATCTATACTAAAAACCATGATCCAACACGATGCTATTGAGTTAAATCAGATCCGTCCAAACGTGAGTTTTTCATATGTTTAACGCATCACATAGTGCGTGGACTAATCCATTCAATATTTGCAATGTACCCGCGTCGCAACGCGCGAGTCTAGTTACTAGTTACTATAAATAAGTTGGATATAGAAGGCCTTTTATAAAAAGGAAAATGGATTTTAATACTCCCAACTATCGCCTATTGACGGATATCACTCTGAACTTTCACTTTGGCCAATGGCACTCCCAACTTTCAACTTATTTTCTTCCATCACCCCCAAACTAACGGAGGTCTAACCTGGTTAGTTTTTGTGGCCAAAATGTAAAAACTAAAACTTCTATGTGGCAAAAATGTAAAACCAAAACTTAAGGGGCATTTTTAAAACTTTTTATTATAAATCCCAAACCACCCCCACACCCTTCTCCCTTCTTCTTCTTCTTCTTCTTCTTCTAGTTATAGGGCCCAGACCACCCCCCACAACCACCGCCACCAACAACCACTGCCTCACCGTCATCCCCCACAACAACCGCCACCACCGTCGTGAACCAAACCCTAACAACCAGAAACGTGAACCAAACCACAACAATTAATTACCACCCACCTATCCAGCTCACCAACAACAACCAACCACTACTAACCTTCACCGAAAACTCCTCCGCCACCTACACCACCTCACAAAACCCTTGTCTTGACTTCTTCCACACTGTACCTAACACGCTTAAACTCATCTGCAACCTCATATCCGTACGCGGAACCGGTAAATTCGATCAGCAGAACCTTTACACGTCAGCAATCTGGCTCCATAATAACCATTCCCAAACCCTAGCTTATAATATTCCTATTCTTGTTGTTATTATTATTATTATTATTATTATTATTATTATTAATAATAATATTAGAGAGAGAAAGTGACAGAGAGAGAAAATATGGGGGGGGGGGAGGGTCTGTCACAGAAGAGATGGTCATGGTTGTGGTGGCGGTGGTGGTGGTAGCTGGTGAAGGGTGGTTGTGGGTTAGAGAGAGAAAGTGATAGAGAGAGAAAGGGGGGGGGGGGGTGGAGGGTCTGTCATAGAAGAGATGGTCATGGTTGTGGTGGCGGTGGTGGCATTGGTGGCTGGTGAAGGGTGGTGGCTGGTGAAGGGTGGTTGTGGGTTAGAGAGAGAAAGTGATAGAGAGAGAAAGGGGTGGGGGTGGGGGGGGGGGGGTCTGTCAAAGAAGAGAGGGGGGTTGGGTTTTATAAAAAAAGTTTCAAAAATGCCCTTAAGTTTAGGTTTTTACATTTTGGCCACGAAGACTAACTAGGTTAGACCTCAGTTAGTTTTGGGGTGATGGAAGAAAATAAGTTGGAAGTTGGGAGTGCTATTGGCCAAAGTGATAGTTGGGAGTATTATCCGCCAATATGCGATAGTTTGGAGTAATTAAATCCATTTCATTTGAACTTAAATAGATGTATATAAAGTAAAATCAATGGACTAATATCAACATTACATAATATCAAGAAAAAGGAAAAAAAAATAAAAAATAAACTTTTTATATGACAAAGAATAATTGTGAAATATATATAAAAAAAATATATAAAAAATATTCTAAAACAAAAAAATAAATAAAAATAAAGCAGTTTATCTATTGATTATCCTTGAGGGGTCAAAGCTTTGACCAAAAATGAACTTTTAAGTCAAAATTGACATGAAGACCGTTGACCATCCAGTAAGTGCAAATGCTGCAACTATGTAAGTCCACATTGTAAGAACTGAACACTCCTCTTGTCCCACATTAAACAATTGTGTCATTGTACCTGCATATTTAATCATAAATTTAGTTAATATTATTCTTATAATAGTATTGTTTTTTTAAAACACCAAGAAAATTTTTGCTAGTTAACCCAACTCTTTTCGTTATGGTCCTTAACGAACTCCTTTTGAGCCGTTAACCAACATGTTCAAGCCATCCGCGTTAACTCTATATTAGATAAGTGTTTTCTAACAATGTGAGTGTCAAATAAAGTAATGCTTACTGATATTCATGGCAGGGGGGACAGTGAACTGGATCAATAACACAAATTTAAAGAGTGGATCATATGGAAGTAATCCTAGAGCCTCGGCCGCTTTAATAACACCAATTCCAATCATGGGAAGAAACACGTATCGCACTATGATGATTGTGATAATAACTATAGGTCTTATGCTTGCGTTTCGCAAACCTGTTGGCACATGTGCATAGTGTGTAAAAATATAAGTTAGAAATTTTTATTTACAAACGTGTAACTTTCTTTCGTTACCTTGTACTAGATTGCCTCCAAGTATAAGTGTGATGCAAGGTAAGGTTCCATCTCTGATGATCATAAAAGGAGGTTGGTAAGAAGATATATGAGATGACATAAAAGGTTTTAGGCGTTCTGATGTCATTTGTTATAACTTTAGCGACGTCTAATACTCAAGAGAATGCGTGTATATATATACAAAGTTACAAACGAACGTGAAAAGTTGTACCCAAGTAATGTGATAGAGTCTTGGATCACCCGAAAAGGAGCATCATCACCAATCATAAGGTTTTTCAACCATGGAACTGCACCGAAAATGAACCCTATGATCTGTTGATTATAGTTTTGCATATACATTACTTGGTTAAAGATCAAATACCATGCTATATAAAATGAATATTAATGCATACATATATGTGTGTGTACATATATAGGATAAAGATTGATACAGAGAAAGAACTTACAGCACCAACAGTTGGAGGTGCTAACAACTCCTCCAACAATCTATGTAGAGTTTCAATTAGTTTACTTGAAGAAGTCCCCTTTCTCGCTTCTTTGCTTGCTAGTTGTTGGTAGACCAACTGCAAATATAGGAACAATAAGTTTGGTTCTACATGAACAATCGCGTATACATCAAATGGTCGTGTTGGTTGTCTGAATAGTTCAACTATATGTAACGTTGGTTGAACAGTACAGACAACCAAACCTTTCTAAACTTTTAGTAGGGGAGTCTTACAGTAGGATTTTCAGGGTCCACTTTCGTCGAACATGATTGACCGTCTTTATTCAAGAGTTGACTTTTTTCATCTGAATCCAAATCTTTGTTTGGTACCTTCAACAAATCCTTGGCTTCTTTCATTGCATTGTACTTCACAGCTGAGTTTCTTATCAACTGGTATGTATATGTCCATATATAGAAACATCCTAACTGCAAAACTTTTACAAATTAAATCATACTAATAAGTAGATTATGGTCATGTTTACCTATGACGGGTCAAATGGGTAGAGTTAGAGTTAACTAGAAAATAATGGGTCATATGGGTTGAACGGGTCACCAACTGACTTGACCCATTTTAATCTGTTACCCAACCTGCCAAAAACGATATGAAATAATCTAAGAAATCAGCTTACCGCCATGGAAAACGATGAATATGAGAGCCCGTTAACTTTACATGTATTGTGATCTCCGAACGGGCTGCCATTTTGAGTACAGATTGCAGGGATGATTAGCAGAAGAATGTTTCCCAAGTTCCCTGCAATGAAAGAACACATAAACAAACAATTACATAAAAAGAAATATGATTATATAACATTATTTTTAATGGCATATGACAAACATGTTTGGTAATATACCTGTTGAACACATTGCTATAATCAAGCCCTCCATATGTGCCTCTGGTTTGATAAGCTTTACTGCTATCCACCCCAATGTTCCTCCACATAAGAATGTTATGCCAATATTTACTGGCATAAACCACCTAAAACATCAAGGATTGTGATTCCAGAGCGATAAACATTATCTTATATGTGTGAAATGAAAAATATCGTTAGAACTTTATTCTAAAATGAGTATATTTTTAAAAGGCTTGATGACAAATGCGCTCATTTTCTTTTGTTTTTAATTTTGGGCTAGTCGTTATCTAAGATAGTGAAGTCTACATTAACAAAACTAAAGATACTATACAAGGATCAAACATTTTGTCTTGTAACTGTTGAAGTCGCTATCTTAGGTAGCGACTTCAACTGCTACAAGACAAAAATATGGAGCACTGGTATGATATTTTAAACATTGGTAACATACACAAAATTCCTATCTTAGATAGCGGCTAACCCATACTTGAAAACAAAACAAAAATATGACCACATTTATTATCAAGTCTTTTTATAAAAAAAAGGAACTATTTTTCAAAAACCAATTCCCCTTTGATAGGTGAAATATTACCAACTATCAAGGTGAAGTTGCTATCTGATGTAGCGACTTTAACTGCTACATGACAAAAATCTAGAATACGCTAGTCTGACATTTTCAGTACTGGTAAATCATTACCATGAGATGATATCTTGAAAGGTGACACTTTCCGCGAGACACGCAAAAATAAGAGATGGCGTAAAAGCCACAAACACAATCTGCATAAAGTTCAAATCAAATCAAAACCATACCACCTTAAAACTTATACCAAATAAGATACAAAACATGACACAAATATTAGTTTATACCTTGTTAAGGCCTCGACGAATGTCATTTGAAAGAAGATTAAAGCGATCGGTAGCCATGATTGCTCCTATAACGCTAACAATTATCACCTGAACTGTGGGCATGGATGCCACCTGGAACAACGTCCAAAAGCCCATGTTGTACGTTCAATGATGATCTCCTTTGGTATTAAACAAATGTGCATAGAATGCTGTTGTTGCAAATGAAAACAAAGATTAATTCAATCAACAACATCAAATTAGCTAACATAACAAAATTAAATTCAAATTTAAATTCACATTCAAATACATTTGATGTAGAACAAAAATAGAAGTTAACTGAAACCGATTTGATTAAAGATGGTGATTAAATTGAAAACATAAGAATTGAGACGTACATATCTTTTTGTCATTTATTTTCCTTTATAATTCTTGTGAATAAATAAGAGATGAAAATAATTATTGATAAGAAAGAAGAGGGACATGTGAGAAGAGAAGAAACATGTGTCATGTGTCATGTGTGATGTGTGCATGCACGAGAGAGATCTGCATTATGAGTCGTATATATGGTTAGGTTATAGTTATACAACGAATCTAATATTAAGAAATTGGATTTAATCTAAAATATACTTATTGGTCGATAACAATCCATATTAGCAATTTAACCAGAAACACGTAACTTTCAATTTTGTTGTCAAGGAAAATGCTACTCACATAGTTATAAGTGATTTACACTATTCACTCAATTTCGCTTGTATGGAAGGCATGTTTCCCATTTCGCTTAGAAGCGTCACTATTAGCATAATCGAGTGGAAATCAAGTGTAAGTCTATGATAGTTATGTAGGTGGGATTGTCTAGTTTTTCAAATAAATAAAATGGTCCTTTCAAAATAAGTTTAATGGGTCAAAAGTCAAGACCCAATATACCTTCTTTTTTTCATTGTAAAATGTAAAATATTTAATTATTTCTAAATTTTGTTGTATTGTTTGTGTTTATTTAAAAAATATATTTTTTTTATTTTTAAATAAGAGACGCATGTTTATGCATCACGAGAATAAATGGCGGTATTAGGGTGTCCAACACAAATCATGTTTCTATAATTACTTTAATTTTTTTTCTCATTTGGTATGGGAATATTCCTAAGATTTGCGATTTGATTTTTGACATTTTTTCCTTTCTTATTTTCGTTGTTTTTAATTTTGCTTTTTTGAAAAGCTAGTTTCTTTTTTAATCCGTGGTCATTGAGACTTAAGTCAAGACCTCCGACAACCTAGGTGTTTTAAAGGCTTTGTTTTTACCAATGGACCACCACCCCATGTCTATTCTTAAATATTTAGATTGTGATGAGTAGACAGCGATACGAGGCGTAAATTTACACTACAAAGCAAAAAAACGGCCATGGTGGTGACATCGGGAGGAGGTGATAACGACATGAAATGTGGGCGGTGACTATAAGAACAAACATGAGTCTAAAAGAAACAAATCTATTAACCTTATTTGGGGGCCAATACAACATCGTCAGGCCTGCTTTGGCAGGCTGTCGGTTTAAAACGGACCGACGGAGTGACAATGGGTCACTCATAACGAAAGTCACCTTAAAAAAAAAACCACTGTGTTTGCCAAATAAAAGTAATTTAAATAAAACCAAATTCGGATCCTAATCTGTTTTCAGTCTACGTGTCGGCTCAAATATGTATAGTGTTGTGAAAATAAATATAAAAATTGCGGAGTTAAAATGTAAAACGTTATACGAAAAATAAATTGTTAAAACTATAATATTATAAAATTGAGGATTAAAAATTATTAGTTTCTGTTATTGTTCATTCTTCGTGCCTTCGTATCTTTAATTATTATCGTTATTCTTTTGTTTGAATCCTCTCAAAATAATAATAAAAATAATGAGAGGACACATTCGTACCCTTTTGAATTATAAAATACAACACTTAGATGCCCCTTCCATAACCCAAGGCATTATAGCCTAGTGGTATCTTGGTGGTGAGATAAGACTTAGGGGCCATATGGTCCTGGGTTCGAATCTCACAAAGGGGGTTTTCTCATAATTATGAGTTTCCTCCTGAATTGGTGACTTGGTGGTGAAATATGATCGCGTGGCAACATTGGTGGCACGATGATACTCCAGTGTTCCGTGAGTGATTCCAATTTGTTAGCCGTTCAAAAAAAAAGATGCCCCTTCCATATTTAATAACATGGGAGAGATCCGATGCACGGCGTCTCTCGAGATTGATTTGTTGGCTCAGATTATTTCACAAATGAAAATAATAAAATAATAATAATAATAATAATAATATATGCTTGATGATAAAACAAAAATTATTGTTTTGAGCCACTCTCTTCTTTGTTTTTTTTCTATTATTATTTCCGCAGTGCTAACAAGGTCATCTGTTATTGTAACGTGAATGTGTGAATGAAAAAGTGAAGTCATTTAAATGACATGTATTCGATTAAAAAAAAACTTTTTTAATGTCATATTAATATATGTAGGAGTGATCTCTCCACACTCTCTAAAGATGTTTAATGATTTAGTAAGGGATGAGTGGATCATGTTAAAAAAAACAGTATAATAGAAAAACAAACTTGCAATGTAGAAGCATATGATTGGTTGGTCTCATTAATAGTTAAAAATTGAAATAAAAAATAAAAAAATTGTACTTCTCACACCTTTTACCACGGTCACATAATCCTTCTTCACACCCCTCTCACGGAAGAGGGGGTGGTGTTCATGTGAGCGTGACGCTCATTAACTTGACATGGTACCTCTCATAGACACATGACCATTACACAGGGTTTGATAATAGAGAAAATAAATCATGAAAGTACTTAAACCCTTGTGTAAACTGTAATATGGAAATGAGTTGTACAATTATAACATGGCTTTTATATCAAGAACGCATGACCAACAAATAAGATTTGAAAGGTCTTCTCACTAGAGTTAGAAAGAGAAAAATGAAGAATAGGAAGATGACTTTAGTTCATCATTGTAAAGAGTTATTTTGTAGGTTTTTTACCTATGTAAATTGTCAATAACAAATCAAAAGGGGGGATCATATGGAATAACTCATGTAAGAACTCCAAAGTGTATGTTGCATTCACTGTGTGTTGGTTAGTCGAAATTAATGCTTCTACGCTCAATTAACCAGTGATCAAACACTTAAGTCAAAGTTGAAGATCATATCCTAATACTAGAACTAAATGTAGTGTAGATTTTCTATTTGGTGTCAAAACCACTCATATGAGGGCCCACCCCAATGTTATACGTTAGCAAGAGATATGCGTTGGTACCTTAAATAGCGTAAAGGGTTAATTTTTTAAACGACCAACGGTTATATTGGGTGGGAAGGTATGAGGGCCCACCCCAACATTAACATTATTCGGTTTCAAGCGCAACACACATGCCACTCTATGCCGATCAACCATTCCCGACTTGCCACACTTTGCCAATGTTATCGAATCAACTTGCCAAACCCATACCGTCCTCCTTTATATGTTAGCAATACCCGATCAAGGATTCGAGTATATCAATATATAATGGCTTTAGACACAATTATTGTCTCACATGGTTATATTAAAGCATAACACTAACACAGCTATGTAAATAACTACTTTTTTAGTTTTCTCACAGTATTAGTTACCAACTAATGCTTATAAAGCATTATTGTAATTATAAAATGTATAATTATTTAAATCTTAGTATTATTATTATTATTATTATTATTATTATTATTATTAAAATTTAACTTTAAAAGCTAACATTTATATAGTTTTAACAGTTTTGGTAGTGTGAACGAGGAGCTTTCCAAATTCGAATCGTATGCCTTCTTCTCGACAAATATTTTTCACATAATACATTTTTTCTATCAATATTTAATATTTTAATTAAAAAATAAACGTATAAAACAAAATAAACCGAATCTTTTCCCCTAGTAACACCGTATCCCAAACTCCGAGATACGTGATCCCCGTAACAACTTAATTCATTTCTATGAATTGTTCATTAAAAACTTCATTAACGGATATTTAACATTATCAATTCATAGCACTTATATGATGTAATTACACGAATGGTCCGTTAACATACGAACACGAACAATAATCAAATTCCATATCATTAACATGATCAACGTTATGGCAAAATCGGAATGAAAGAACAAACCTGGATGAATGAGATCAGAAGCGATTGAATACGACGTTGTCCACGGTGAACAATTTCAGTTACGTATGATGGAGGTGTTGTGGAAATAAGAGAATGCCATTGTCGCATATTTATCGTGTGGGATTGGGGATTAACCTACACCACCACAAGACAAAAATAAAGGTACATTTGATGATTAGGTATACGTACATGTTCTCCCAATAAAATGACTGATTTCCCTCGCTTTTTTATTTTTATTTTTTTTATGGGGAACCTCGTATTTAGGAAATGAAAGTTTATATCTATACTGTACTAGATTTATATTTCGGGAGCGTTTCGGTTTGAGAAATCTAATATGACATATCAATTTTACATACGAAATAGACTGATGCGATTTATAGTTATATGCAGGAAAGTTTCGGGTAGCACCTAACCTAAAACAATTAACAATGTATCTACAATGTTAACGTCTAACCTTAAACAATGTATAACTCTAATATTATAGAATTCATATTTACTGGTTTGAACATAATTGATGACTTGCCTATACATGATTATTGAATAACCTGAACACTTTGTGTATTTTTCTGTATAAACAAAACCTCAGAAAAAATAGTCGTTTTTTTCTCTGTTTTTTATATAGCACTATGGTACTCGTTAGAAAGATAACAAAATACTCGTTAATTTGGTATAATTTTTTTCTTTAAAAAATCTCGTATATAAAAGATATTAATGTTTAAAAATTATATGATGAAAATGAGAGAGAAAATCCAATTTTGTTTTTAAATTCTTTTTTTTTTTCCTAAAATAACTCAATGTCACATGACATCCTACATGACACTCTCAGATCATCAGGAGTGGGCATGGAAAGGGGGGGGGGGGAGCCCCTTGGCGTGGAAAGCTCCATCGGCGTGGGGTATTTTTTCTTGTAATCTGATTGGTCCATTTTTTTTATTAACCTAACTCACAAAATAATAATAATAATTTATTCCTTTCACCCCCCTCTTCCCCCCTTCCACTCCCCACAATTTTCTCCCACTCTACGTGGGACCTAAAAGTGCCACATGACGCTTCATCTCCCTCTTCCCCCCCACCACTCCTTATGGTCTCAAGGGGGAGAATGCATGTATGAGTGTCATGTAGGATTAACCCTTTTCAAATATATATATATATATATATATATATATACACTAGATTTATATCCCGGGAGTGTCCCAAGTTGAGAAATCTAGTAGGACATATCAATTTTACATATGTTTTTACATTTTAGTACCTCATTTTAGTTACTTTAATTCCCTCATTTTTAGTTAGTAATTACACCTTTCTCTCCTCCCATACAAAATCATAATTCTTTTATTTAATCCTATAATAACTTTTAAACTATTATGTTTTTTAAAAACATTTGAAAATACTATGATGACTTGCTTATTTTTGTCGACGTTTTGACGTTTGTCTTAGTCAATAGTAACATATAGATTGAAATGTACAAGACAAAAAATGTGTTATGTATAAGTGATTATTGCATTAATAAATACATTTCTTGCAATTGAACTTAATTTAATCAAAATGAACGCGGTGAAAAATTATTGCCTTAGTGCATGAATACTAAACATATATCTTAATATTGCCATTAGAATGTTTATTTTTTATTTGCTTTACACTATTTCTTTTGTTTTTTATTATCATAATTATTAGTATACGATATTAACATTTTTATTATAATTAATATTAACCAATAATTTGTTTATCATATATGTTAATATCAACAAACATTCCTAATTTAAAAGGGATTCATTTTAATAAGTTTGAACTTTAAAAGAAAAATCAAAGATAGATGCTTTGCCAAACAAATTTTAAGGGTGAAAAAATCTTTTAGTTATTCAAGTGGAAAACAATTTTTAAAATTTAAACCGTAAAGCGCACTACTGGAGTGTATGCTATAAATACATAGTAATACACACCTATTTCATTTGCTAAAAAATTTAGGCATAAATCCAAATCTAACTTTAAAGCTTGAAGCTTTTAAAGTTAGTTCTTTATTAGTTTATGATTTTCATTTATCTCAGTTTTACTAATTATACTTTTCTTTTGATGTTGTGAATAGTCTGAGTATAGATATTCCATAGTTGAACAGCAATATATATATATAGGGTAGGGATCATACGAGAACCAACTTTAGGGAGAGAACCAAGGAACCAGTGTGAACGGATGGCATTATTGTAAATAGATATGATAATTAAAATACAACCCGTGGGTCATATTTGGATGGATAATCGGGTTAATTTTTGACCCGGATATATTAATATACAGACATCAGAAAAGGGGAGACTACACCTTATACCTTTCATCTTCCAAAAAAACCCTAGATACAATTAACAGTAACCGCCATTGTCCACCATCCAATTCCGTCGCGTAATACCACCGTCTGGCGTCAATAGTGAACCGTCCACCATCAACAATCAACCGTCCATCATCAACAAACAACCGTCTACCAGATTTATATATTTCAGAAAGAGGTTCTTACCTTTTCTATCTTCTTTCATTTAACCACATATATGTTTGTTTTGTAGATTATTTGTCCATTAAATCCATGATACTGATTGTATACATCGCTCGTTAGTGTGTGCTTTTAGTTTTTCATGTTAATTTAGTTTATTCATAGACGATTGTTGCTATGTAAACGGATTACTATTTGTTTCATGATACAGAGCGCTCTCTGACTTAAGTAAGCAGTAATACAACAGATATTAATTCATGAGACAACACCGATAACTGTTTTTGTTTATTGTTTTTTGTAACATAATGTCGATTCTGTTTTTTCAAACATTGTGTTTCTACTCGAATGGTTTTAAGTGTCAATGCCTAAATTAATATGTATAAATCTATGTAATGCTTTATGTTATCGGCACTGTTTGGTATTTGTATTCGATAATGCAATTGTTTCCTGGTTGAATTTGTTTAAAATGTTTGATCATAATATTTAGGAAAATAATTTGTGTTTTACATTGTATATTGTACAATCCGACCAGGTTAATGCACATATGCAATCGTTTTGATACGAATGCACATGTGCAAAACGTAGATTGTAATATTAAAATGTAATGGTAAATAGTAGACTGTTATAAGTGAGTAAAAATAATGCGTAGATGTAAATGTTTTTTTGTAATTATTAAAGTAATATTGTTGCACATGTGCATTTAGATTGAAAATATCGGTTATCTTATATGTTCCTTAATGTTTGTACTTAATAGATGGGGAAAACAGCGAAGAATGTAACATTTGTTTTACAATCAAGAGATAAAAGCACAAAAAGATTACCAGATGCTAGTGAAGATAACGAAATAGCTGTTGATCAAACCGTTGAAACAGGTTGGCATCATTCATTTAGTGTTGATATGATTGAGATTCAATTGTTATCTGTTAAGTTATTTATTTAATTTATAGCATAAACTAATTAAACTCCGTTTTAACTTTCAGAAACTGGTAATGACACGGTTTGTCAGAAAGTTGAGCCAGGTTGTAAATATGTTATTTATTTAATATATATAGAATGCACATGTGCATGAATGCATTTTTTTTATGAAATATTAAATGCTGAATGATTGCACACAAAATATATTATATGCAGATAAAGTTTTAAAAAGAAAGATTCAATCAAGATCAGATAAACGGAAGCACGTGGAAGCAGCGGATAATGATGGTACGTTATGCTAAATATTTAACACATATTGTTGTTTATGCACATGTGCATCGTAATGTATGAACATGATATAATATGTTGTATGATTTATGTGGGTGCAGATTTAAATGCAAAAAAGGAATTTAAGACAAAGCGTGTTAAAACGGTAGCAGTGAAGTCAAATAAGAAGATTGTCGTGAAAAGAACAAATTGGCGTTCGATACGAACACATGTTACACCACGTCAACTTTGGCTGGGTATAAGAGCGTTGTCAAAAAGACAAAGAGAGACAGTTGTTAATATGGGTTTTGGTAAGATCTTACAACTAAACACAGACGGGTTACCGGCAAAGTTGTCACACTACGTTGTAGACAACTTTGATGGAAAGCAAATGTTGATTAAAACAAAAAACGGTGTGATAGATGTGAATGAAGAAGGGGTTAGCAGATTGTTAGGGTTGAAAAATAGTGGAATAGTGTTGCAACCAACAATGAAGAGGCAGTTGCAAGAAAATCAAAAGACGAATGATGATGGTGATGACACAGTTAGTGAATGGTTGGAGTTGTATAGAGGGTCTTTATTAACACCGAGTAGGATTGTTGAAAGAATTGAGAAGAATCCAGATGATGATGGGATATTTTTTGAATATGATTTCATAACATTGTTTATGAATACAATGGTTGAAATATATAAGAGCGGGAGCTGTAAGACTGATTTTTTGTCATACTTGAACGATGAGTTGAAAGTGGGGGATGTGAATTGGTGTGCGTATGTGTGTGGGTTAATGAGAGAAAGCAAGAATAATTGGGATCGGCTAAATAACTCAAAGTATTTCAACGGGGCGTTGACAATCTTAGTGGTATGATATTATTTTCATTATTGTATATTTAAAACATCATCGTGATTGTTTGTTATGGAACGCACTGATTGGTATAATTTAATTATTATCGTATTATTGCACATGTGCAGTTATTGTATGTTGATAGGACGGAGTGTGGTGATATGAATAAAGTACGAAGGATGCACCCAATTGAGTTTTGGACGAAAGAAATGTTAAGTAAGAGAGAAAAAATTGAAATAAGAGATGGCGGGTTCGGACGAGGGGAAGTTAGAGATGCCTATATCGACTTGGAAGATGGGGACGGTTATGAGGATGATGCAATAAAAATGAAAGAAGATGGAAAGGCAGACAATGTCGAGGTATGTCATGTATTGTTAATTGTATTGGTAATTTTGAGAGTTTTGCACATGTGCATGTTGTTGGGTTTATCTTGATGCACATGTGCATGTTGGGTTTATCGTGTAATATCTGTGTATAATAAAGTAGTTAATGAAATGTATTTGAAGATATATAGAAAACAATAATTGTATATTGATGTAAATGCACATGTGCACAATGGTTATGATAATTATGGATGTTTATTTATAATTGGATTATGTGAATTGTTTAATGTTGTAGGAAAAATATATTTGAAACTGAACATGGATTGACAACAATGACCTATCTGATTACATCTTTGAGGGAAGGGAAAGAGGTGGAAGCAAATGTGATAGATTGTTGGGCAGCAATACTTAACTTTAATGAGAGGAAAGTGAAAACAGAAGGGAAGAGACGGTTATGTTGTTACGCAACAACAATAGTAAGTAGTGATTGTTATTGTTTTTTTTTTGTTATAAACAAGCTGCTGAACATATATATGTGTGAAATAACAGCCGGAATTTATGTTGGATAAGCGTCAGACAAAAGAAAAGGCTTTCGGAACAATGAAATCACGTTTGAGGGAGGTGTTGGAATGTGATGACAAACTGATGGACCTGAAGGCATTCAACATTATAATAATCCCAATGTTGGAGAATAGACATTATTATCTGATATGTTTTGATTTGGAAAATGAAAAGGTGGAGGTGATTGATAACATGGTGTCAAACAAAGGGTTGTACACCATGAGAGTGGGAACAAAGTTTAGTGATATTGGGTCTCCATGCAAAGTGGTATGTTTATAATTTAAAGTATTTAAATAATAAAAATAGATATTATTATTTATAATTATGTGTAATAGTGTGTATGTTTATGTAATTGCAGAAGAATTATTTGGTTGACTATTTGAGGACGGTTGATCATCCTAAGGCGGAACGAATGGCTAAAGCAAAGTTGACAAGGATGAAGTTGGAGTGGGCGACGTCTGATAATGTCACAGATTGTGGGGTATTTGCGATGAGGCATATGGAGATGTATCGAGGGAGTAACGAGAAGTTTGAGTGCGGATTCAGTAAGGATAAAGAAATACAAACATGTCAGATTCTGAATATGAGGATGAAAATTGCAGCAACATTGTTGTTATCAAAAGCGAATGTGTACAAGGTGTCTGTTGAAAATACGGCAAAAGAAACGATGTTTATGTTGAATGATGAGGATACAATGAAGAGGATAGATGTTGAAATGAAAAGGTATTGTGAGTGTTGTGAGAAGTTGAAGAAATGGGAAGAAGATGAACAAAAAGGGATGTAAGGACTAGCATGTGGTATGTTGTAAAAAGGTTGGTGGTTAGGATGGGTATGTTTGGTTTATTAGATTAGTGAAAATAGTTGGTAAGAAACTAAATTTTTATATTTTGAAATATGGTGTATGGATATTTTTATGTTGATCAGTAGTATATGGTTATTTTCGGGTCAATTATGTTGGGATCATTTTCATATCGTATGAAGTATTGTAATATGATGTTGTTGGTTGAATTGGGAAATATATGAATTTATGGACGAATGCACATGTGCATATGAGAATATGAGATATAAATGTTTGAAATTGCACATGTGCATAAGTTATAAAAATATGTCGAATTGATGTGTATGAATGATGTATTAGTAATATGAAATGGTGTAATGGTTGTATGACGGAAAACATAAATAATTTGTTTTTAATTTTTGATATACAAAACACATTATATTGATGTCGAAAGTTGATGTGTTGTAAAATTTTGCATTATGCACATGTGCACAACAGTACATGTTGTGAGTATTATATTACGAATGATAACATAAATAAGTTGTTTTTAATTTTTTGATGTACAAAACACATTACATAGATGTCGGAAGTTGATGTGTTTTAAAATTTTGTGTTATGCACATGTGCATAACAGTACATGTTGTGAGTATTGTATTACGGAGGTATAAGTTATGATTGTTAGATGTTGGAAATTGATGTGTTGTAAAAAATGTTGTATTATGCACATGTGCATAACAGTACATGTTGTGAGTATTGTATTACGGATGTATAAGTTATGTTTTTTATATGTTGGAAATTGATGTGTTGTAAAAATGTTGTATTATGCACATGTGCATAGACAGTATGTTGTTTGAGTATTGCGAATGTGCATTAACATATATAATATGTTTGGATTAATAATGGCATTCATTTAATAAATGTATTGTATGAAAGTAATGTAAGCATAATGTCGAAACATATGGATATAAAAGAAAAAAATAATAATAAAATCTCAATAGTTAAAACGATATAAATTGGAAAAGTTAAAAACGGCCAGGTGCATTACGAGGCCTAGACGAACGTCTAAGCGGATGTTCATGAGCAGCAACGCCTGAAGTTCCTTCAGTAACATTAGTAGTATTTCCGTGGGCAGCAACACCGGAAGATTCTTCATTAACATCATTGTCACTAGCATCATCATCATCATAATTGTCATCGGGATCGTCGTCTTCATCAGTGTCGGTGGGAACATAGAGGCCTTTAGCAGATGCGGAAGCACGCTTTTCTGATTGTTGAGCAAGTTTTGCAGCCCGTACTTTTTCACAGTTGCGTGAATCATGGTCGTAAACATATTTGTTACATTTATTGCAATGACGGGCAGCTTTTTTTCGTTTGTCTTTAACCTTTTGTCCCGGGCCGATCCGTTGTTTCTTCGTACCACACCCTTTATTTGTTATACCTTGTGGAGGATGAACATTGACATCGGAAGTAGCAGGTAGGTTAAGTATATCACTGATGTTGGCTGTTTTTTGGTTGCATTTGGGTTCATCAGGGAATGATTTGAATATGCGATTTCTGATTTGTTTGAATTCTGCCGATAAGGCACGTAGATTTTCAGGATTGCGTCTAAGTCGGGTCATGCATTGTGAAACAATTTCTGATATTTCATTCCTTAAAACAGCAACCTCGTTGGTGTCAGATGAGTACATGTTGGATATGCTGTGAACTACTGCTGGAAGGGCATCCCGTCTCCATCTTGGCTGAATGTAACGTGATGGAATACGGTCGATTTGATTGTATCGAAACGCGCAGAATGCATGACAACATAGGTAACCAAGACGGATGAAACCCATGCATGTACAGCATACGGTGTTATCAGAAACATTAAGGGCAACCTGCATGTATGTGAGTGTTATAATATGAAATACATGATTATTGAAAGTATGCACATGTGCATATTGATGTGTTTGGAAGGAAATGGTATAAAGTTAATGATACAAACATGTAGTAATACATATGTGTGTTGCATATAGATGTGTAAGGTGGTTGATGAATGTTGGTAAAATGATGAGTATGGATGTTGCACATGTGCAATAAGGGTATTTTGGTAGTTTTTTTTTAATTTAACCAATAAAGTAATAATATGAAGGTACCTCAAATTCATTAACATAGTCCATGTTTGTTTTGCAATGCCGGATAGTATAGTGTTTGATGTTTGAAGATCCGTCGGTTGGCCTTTCAATAGGTAGACAGTGATGCCCATATATATCTCTTTTCTCACCTCAGTGAACATGGACCACGTGTATATTTCGGCGGCGTGTGATTCTATACGAAGGCCTGTGCTTAGTCGGGGAGTTGAAGTATCACTTTCAAATTCCATTTTGCGTTGGGTGTGGCGTTGATCATCAATGGATGTGTCAAAACACATAAGGAATTGTACCAATGTGTTTGTGGACTTAGAGTTAACTTTAAAACGCGCATTTGAGCTCTCACACCTTGAGGTGGTTTTCATTAAGCACGACATGGAGATTTCTCTGAAATAGCATGGGACCCAATCATGTCGAATGTCGAACATTTCACACAACCAAGGGTGACTAGTCAGTTGGTACTCCTCCATTAATAGATGCCATCTTGATTCAAACGTGTCAGGAGTAATGAATAAGTTCCATACTAATTTATGGATGGAAGAGCGAAGAGTTGTGTTGTCTAAGATGTCTTTTGAAATCTAAACATAATATAAGCATTGGTCAATTTAGTCATAGAGTAGTATTAGTATGTTTATAGTTAATGTTTTATTGTTAATATGAAATAATTCATGATGTACCTTGGACGGAAGTTTTCGCATAATGTGCCACATACACAAACGATGGATGGATTTGGTGAATACAGTTGACACGGCTTGCTTCATGGCGGCATCTTGATCGGTGAGTATGAATGTTGGTTGCCGATGTTTGTGATCATTCAAGAAGGTGTTGAGTAGCCACGTGTATGATTCAATCGTCTCATCATACAACATGCCAGCACCAAATGTAACACACTTTTTGTGATGATCAACACCAGTGAACGGTACAAAGATCATTTTGTACCTGGGAGTTATAATGATTGCACATGTGCATCAGGTTAGTATGTTGTAATTGTAAGTTATGAACAGTAAAAAATAGTTAAAGTGAACAGTAAATACTAACTTGTGCATATATGTATATGCACACGTGAATATACATATATATGCACATGTGCATATACATATATGCATATGTGCATACATGTTTAAATTGATTAAACAATTAATAACAACCTTTGTTTATCAACAACTGTTGTCTAAATGTGATGCATAATATGAACATTAAAAAATATTGAAAGTGAACAGTAAAGACTAACTTGTTGGTGTCATAAGTGGCATCGAATGCACAGACATCACCGAAGGATTCATAATTGCGCAAGGACACGAAATCAACCCAAAAGAATGATCGTAGTTCATTGTCAACTACAACATAATCGAAATAAAACTCTTTGAGATTTCTGGTTCTGGCATTCATTGTGTCCAATATGAGTTGCGCATCACGTTCACCAATAAACAAACGTATATCGCGAGTGCAATTTTTAAAGTCATCTTTGGTGCCACGAACATTATGAGGTCCGCCTTTCAGAGACACTTGGATGTTATGTGCGACATGCGGTCCAATCTTGTTGAGACTAACTCTGTGTATGAATTGTTGTTCTTCAAATCCAAGTTGTCTGTTTTGTTTCATTAGGTTAGCATTGTCACTACTAACCATACAATGGTTGTGTACTGGATTGAAACCATATATTTCATACAGATTTTTATCGTTGTCATATCGTACTGTTAGTCGTGCACGACATTCGGAAACGGTAAATCGGCTTCGACGGTGCTTTTTTTTTTGGGAGGGTCAGAAGGATTAAAATCTTTGAATTTTGGTTTGCCTGCTTTGGAACAAAGTATGTATCGATGTGTGAGTTGTTTGTTGGAAGGATCGTTTTTGTTTTTTTTTCGTTTTGTTGTGCTGAGACGGGTAGAAAACCCGGATTTTGCCGCATAGGTGTTGTACATCATCATAATGTCCTCCCAATGTTCGAATGTACTATTTAAGATAGGCGTGTATGCATCATCAACATCGGGTATCCAGTACGAGGTGCCATTAGGCGTTGCATACACAGAAGTCATTATTGTTCCTGTACATGTTTTTTTTTGAAAAAAGTGGATAATGGATGATTAGTAAACAAATTAGATTGGGTGGTATGAAATTGATGTAAAATATAACAAACATTGCGTGATGCACATGTGCATGTATAATGTGTTTGTAAAATGTATGTTATGTTTGTATTCATTTTATAATAGTAGAACAATAACAGAACATTAATCAATATGTATTGTCAAAAAATATATTGACTGTGTGCAATTGATAAGTAAGACATCAGTAAAAAAAATGAACTATATACATGGATCAATCACGCATAGGTACAAAACAAATATTAATCATATATATCTACATAAACAGGTGTACATACATATCAAGTGTTACGCAAAGTTTTTACAGGTGGCAATCAAACCAAAACAAATAAATGATTTAATAGTAATTAGGCTATCAGTAGAACTAATGTATAATATTAGAATAGATGTAAAAACAGTAGTCTATGCACATGTGCATTTATGAAGTATATGTAAAATAGATGTTATGTTGTAGTCGATATGTAATCATATGTCATATACGCACATGTATGAATACACTATAATGGACGAGGATAGTATTATACCTTTAGTTTCAGATCGTACGAATTGCAACCCTTCATTAGCAGGTATGGATGTTGGTGCGTTAGACGGTGAGCTTTCATCATATGTAACAGATTCTGTAGAAACACCAACAATGGATGCTGCAGACATGGAATCTGTAGACATAGATTCGAAGACATGAACAATGTGTTGATTTCCAGATGAAGTAGACATAGGGTTTTTATAAGACGTATGATTTGCATTATCATTGATAGATGGATTAGGAGCAACACGTGAAGAATCGGATGATGCCATTGATGTAATTCGAAGTCGATTTAGTGGGTAAACGATATGATATTATGGTTAATTGATGGTGCAACACTAGTATGGTGGTGTTCAGGTGGTTGTTCGGTGATGTTAAGGTGGTATCATGGTATGATTGATCAATGGTGGTTAATGGTGGTTATGGAGTAAACTAGGGTTTTGTAGGATAGTTGGAGAAGATGAAGTATACGTAATCTGATGTTTGCTTTCTTTTTTTTTTCTAAAAATATACACCATATTTACAAAAATGCCACCTTACAACATATTTACACAAATGCCACATGTTCACACTTGGTTCTTTGGTTCTCTCCCTAAATGGTGGTTCTCAAATGATCCAAATCCTATATATATATATATATATATATGTGTGTGTGTGTGTGTGTGTGTGCGCGCGCGCACCCGCGCGCTTGTATGTGTGGAATGCTTTTGATATTTTTTTATTGAATGGACTTTACTCTTCTTTCTTGGATGGGTTCTCACTTTGAATGATGTATATTGTGGTTATAGTGAATTTTACGATAATGTTCAAATTTCTAGGCTATACAACGTGGGTTATAATATGATATAAGTTGCAAAATCAGTTGTAACCAGTTTGGTGAGTCTGTGCATGCATAGAGTTTTTTGGGGTATTGTTTCTTCAAACATAATGGTACATGGCTGAAGAAAAGGTTAGCATTGAACTGTTGTGTTTAACTTATGAATGTTAACTTCAAACAAAATTTATCCATTGTTATGGATTTTTAGTTCAGATTTGTAGCGAATGATGGATATGGGTCGATCCGAGTTGTCAAGAGATCAAGGATATCCAAAGTAAAGGTTAAGTTATTCTCATTTTTTGTCTATTATCGTACATTGAAGTTTTATATGTGTGAACTAAGCTGAAAATGAAAATTACTATGTGTTAAAATATATGATACAAATATCCTTTCTCTAATTCAATTATTTTCATATGGGCTCAATAAATCAGTCTTTGGGTTATGTATTGGTTATGGGCTAGTATTATAAGCCCAATAGAATGTTGGTCATACTCTTGGTCCATTGGGTGTTTGACCTTTATATGGTCCGGTTCATTACAAGTAGAGGTGTACAAACCGGTTTTTTTTTTCGGTTTCGGTTTCGGTTCCAAACCGGTTTGCTACAGTACCGGTTACTGGCGTAACCGGTTTCGGTTCCAAACCGGTTCGGTTTTGGACCGGTTTCACCGGTTTTTAAGACCGGTTTAGGAGACCGGTTTCGGTTCGGTTTCAGTTTCGGTTTCGGTTCTTAATCGGTTTTTTCGCGCACGAATAGAAAAAATAAAAATTAGGCCGATACGAAAAAAAAACATAAAAATGCGACTTTTATTATTTTTTATGGTTTTCGGAATAAAAATTCACACAAAAATCAAATACATTACACATGACACGTGAGAATCTTTCTTTTTTACTAGTTCTTTGACCACATCTCACACATAACACACACATAACTCACACCTACTCTCTCTGTTTCATCTTGTATCTACCTCTTTCTTTTTTACTAGTTATTCACTTCTTTGACTCACACACCTCACACATAACTCACACCTACTCTCTCTGTTTCATCTTGTTTCTTTTTCTTAAACCCACACACACTTGACACAACATAGAAGGTTGAGGGCGGCGGCGAGAGGAATGTGAGGGAGGACGAAGGCGGCGCGAGAAGGATGAGAGGGAGAGGAGATGGTGGCGCCGATGGGAGGAAGAGAGGGAGGAGGAGAGGGATGAGAGGTGAAGTGGGTAGATTGGTCATTGGTGGGTTTTGGTTTTGTACAGCAGGAAGAGGTTTTTTGACCGGTTTTAGAACCGGTTTTTTTGACTCGGTCCCGAACCGGTTTTTCGAATAACCAGTTTTAACCGGTTTTTGGCCCCAAAACCCCTAACCGGTCCATAACCACCCGGTTTGAACAAGAACCGGACCGGTTCTTAAAAAAACCGGTTTTTTTACAAACCGGTTCGGTTCGGTTTTCCGGTTTCGGTTTGAAAACCGGTTTTTTTGTACACCTCTTTACAAGGTTCACTTATTGTTTTGTTTAAGTTGTTGAAAGGTTGTTGAGATTTTTTTTCAGGGTGTTATCTTGACCGTCGAATTGAATCAATTGTGATCGTTGGATTGGCATCTTGGACGAAGCTTCTAGCTGCCTATAATGTGTTGTATCAATCTGTGATTTCGTCCAGGCTCTCCCGGGTCAGGGTGTGGCACACTTCTACTTCCGATTAAACATCTCATAGAAGGCTTCTCAAGCTATTGCTGGATGACGATTTGACACTAAGTGAATTGTTACTCGTGTTATCATTATCTAAAGCTTTACACTCATTGATAAATTGCATAATGATGACTTTAGCTTTTTCGTGATCTGAAACATCATAGACATGACTTTATTGGAAAATATATCCTAAATAGTAAATAAAAGTGAATGATTCATTCGATGAATGCTTTAATTAAATCCTTCACTCAAAATATAAACAAGTTAGGCAGTTAGCCAAATGCTTTTATTATACTTGTTATTGTCTGATGTGTGTTAATTTTCAACTACACGATGTGGTTAGGGGGTGAAGCGGGCGAGAGCAACACATGTCTACAGCAAGGGTGCCACCTTGTTCCAAACTACAAATGGCTTCCCATTCACAAAACCAATAGATGCTCCCCACATCACCAGCCAAATTGCCTCCACGCCCATCGATAATTCCAAGCCCCCCCCCCCCCCCCCCCCCCCCCCAAGGTACAATAACCAGAGAGATAGTTTGTAGATAAATTTTGGGAGCCTGAAGTACCAAATAAACCATTTAACATTTAAATGAAAAAGTAATTGTATTAAGCGTTTTAAAATGCAATTTAAACGGTTTAATGGGTGCTTACAAAGGGATTAAAATGTTTTTCTTGTTAATGAAATCCACATGTTACAATGTTGTATTGCACCCGCTCGCTAGTTAGCACGACCTAACTCGTCCTGAGAGTTTTGTCCTGACATTTGTGCCTATAGGTCGCGGACATACACACATTCGAATTTTCCAGGTTAATCAAACCGAATTTGCACTCCACGACACACACATAGGTGTTGAAGTGAAGCGCATGTAATACTTTCTTTTCGATTTAAACACGCTACTTTAAACATTCATATCTCATACCACTTAGCTTTATACAGACCATTCTTAGCTCATTGCGACACTACAGTTGACGAGTCACTAACCGATTAACTAGTGATTATAAATGTGACTAAACATTATTTGTGTGGCCAACTTGGTGAAAATCCACATTTTAACTAACATTGTTCAACAAATTTCAGATTAAGCATCGGTATTTAGCAGCAAAAAAAGGATAACACAACTTGGTCAAGAACCAAACATCAGAAACAATCAATGAGAGGGGGATATTTCATAGTCACATAAGTGTTGAAATACAAACATAATCTATGGGTCGTGTTCGGGTTCATTAATGCAACTCGTAAACGAGAAACATGCTAACCCAACACGATTGACACCCCTAATTTATACATTAACATACTTTTAAAAACATCAGTAGGGAGCTTCAACTTCATCAGTTGGCACGGATGACCCATTTGGGGGGTCATCAGCACGCAGTTGAGCAGAAACATCATCTATCGCAGAGTTCAGCTGAGCAATCTTCTCCGTTAGTATTTTGCGTGTTTTCTGTTCCATTAAAACCAATAATATTACGATGATTTCCAAATCACTAAAAAAAATAATTTAAGAGATTGTATGCTGCTCTCTTTTCTCGTTTTAGATGGTTTTTTATGACCCGTTTGAGAAAAAAACACAACTCAAACCGATCCGCTCATCTTTAAACGGGTCAATATCACATGTACTTAAAACTCTACTTATTATGGTTAACAAGGTTTTACCTCCAAGGCTTTCTCTTCATCATATATAAATTTTGGCAGCCTCCTCATTAAATCTTTTCGGTCTGCCCCTGCAAGCGCCTTGCTTATCTGCACGATAAAATCATCATTAAATAAAAAATATCAACGCTAAACATGTTGCTTTAGAACCAGTTCATAAATCTTTTAACTACAAATGGATTTCCTTTTTTCTTGGTAATCACTAGTTTCCTATTTCCATCGGTATCAACTACGTCCACGGGTCCAATTCCATTGTCATATATACTCAAACCAAACATAATTCTAAGGAAACTGGTGTAACTCACAACAAGACGAATAAGCCTATCAAAACAGTCGAATTCTAAGGAACCTGGGCTTGGTTCAAAAACAGGCCGCTTAGGTAAAAATATAAAATATCAATCTGGTTTGGGTCAAAACGTATTCTGACAAAAATAAGCCCGGGTTGAAATTAGACATTTTAAAAAAAATATCAACATGTGTCCCCATGTTATATTTTCCTTATGGCACTAGTGGTGATGAGTGGAGGTGGCGCCAGAAGCAGTGGTGGTAGCGACGTCACGGCGCCGGTAATGTTGGAGTCACATGGTTGGTGGTGCCGGCGGCAGCGGAGATGGATTTGTTTACATTTATATGTTACGTCGTTAAGATGCCAACGTTATTAGGATATATCATACAATACTTCCACAACGTGGATATGTCGTAGTTTCTTTAGTTTAATATTTTGCTGTCAAGTTCTTGGATTGTTTATAAAATACGAATATAGTTTGCTGATTAATTGATTACCACCCATTCTGGAAAAATAATTGGCATTTAATAGTTCTGGACAGTCTCTATAGTTATTAACCATGCCAAAACAGGCAGGTCAGGTCAGGTAAACAGTCTGAACAGGTTCGGGTTGAGGCGGAGGGTGGTGGAGGCGGAATCAGTGATGATGGTGGGGTGGTGGTGGCGGTGTCAGCAACGGCAAGTACATGGTGGGGACAAACAATTTCCGTTGGTAACGCTTTCCTATTTCGGCACATTTTTAAGTGAGCAAGTTTTATATGCATAAATGTTTTTACTAAATTTACCCAAATCAACGCATTTATTATGAGAATGAGTCATGATTGCCAACCCTAAAGACGATACAGAACCAGGGGACTCAAACAAGATCACAAAAAGAATGACTCAAGCATACCTGGGGTGCATATATCGCGCCTAATGTTCCAACAACAATTCCTCCCAATACAAAGCCACCGACGAATAAGCTGGCGCCACCTAGTCTATCATCATTTGCCCTGCAGATGCATAGGTCGAAATTAATGACACTGGCGTTAAGAATATAAAAACTACAAGTGGCAAAGCCGAAAAGAATCCACATGCATATGACCATAGAAAAACATAAAGAAGATTAACAATGTACCCGGCTCTCACAGTAAGTGATTTCCTGTGCTTTGTTAGTTTAGTTATTCCATTGCGGCTAATAAGCAAATTAGTGGAGCCAATGCATTGATCTGCTTGCATCAATAAACCAACCATCATTTATGTTAATACTCATCCGCAACTAGATTCACCGAAAA
Organism: Ambrosia artemisiifolia; assembly: GCA_032199755.1. Lineage (NCBI taxonomy): Eukaryota > Viridiplantae > Streptophyta > Magnoliopsida > Asterales > Asteraceae > Ambrosia > Ambrosia artemisiifolia. The sequence continues at coordinate 27,665,988 of CM063516.1, read as the reverse complement.
ATGTACAAAACACCATAAAAGACTTTTCGTCATGTATATTTACATTCTAAAGAATCTATATGACCACTAGACTTTGAAGAGAGGGGTTGTAACGCCTTAGGCAGATCTCACATTATTTTATTATGTTATGTCCACTAATGATAGCGGGACGTAAGAATTAAGAAACGTCCCACTTCAAATATCACCAATGCGTTTTGGCCGCATTGGCTGTGAATTAGAGGAGACCTCCACAGTTAAGTGATGTAAATCAAAGTATCAACGGATAGAACTTTTGAAATAAAACGAAAACGGATAGGCAATGGGTCGAACAAGATACAGAAATCACTACTTGAAAAACTCATCGGGCCAAGAAATTGGTTGCGTAAGTGTGGTGAACGGGTCGGTGACCCAACATACAACATTAAGTGTACTTAAGTGGGAGCAATCCATGATGGGTGACCTCGTTAGGCAACCAAAAACAAAGCCACGAGCTTCGTGTGGGCAAACGACCAATACTATGTCTATAGAAGATCATACCTAAAAGGCTAAAATCCAATGCCTAAAAAACCAATCAAGCCCATGACCCCTAACAACTTTTTAAAGATAATATAAAACATATAATCTGATCCAACTTAAAGATCACATCAAACAAAGATCATCAAAGCATACACAACAGAATAACATAACAATCAAGACACAGTTCACTAAATGTAATAAAAATCCAGACCCATAAAAGAATAAAGCTTCAATTACATTTCCCCTAAATAAAAATCCTTTAACATAACTTCAAATTAAAGAAACAAAACAAATCACCAATCAATCAATTAAGAATACGATTGGGTACACAGAAAAGTTAATGAAGTTACAATTTTTAGATGAATAAGAAAGGGGAAGATGAGTTTAGAAGCATATGATTGCAGAAATGAATATTATTATATAAAAAAATGGAAAGTGTGATTGAAAGTATGAAAAGAAGAGGTGGGTATACCAGAAAAGAAGTGATTTTGGTGGGTTTGGAGTGAAAGGAAAGAATTGGAGAGGGTAGTCATTGTTTTTGACGACAATTGGACTGTACAAAACAAAGACAGAAGAAGAAGAAGAAGATTACAGTTGGATTGGTATAATCGAAGTTGTGTTTTAACACCCAATAATAAACTCATGATAAGAGTGAACGGTTAAAAAGAAAAAGTCTTGGTTTTTTTATTTTGGAACAAATTTTTACCATTATTGGTTTCCTCCGAAGCAAATAAGTCAATAAGCTGTCTGTGTAACTCAAAAACACTTTCTGTTTTAACTTTTGGTTTTTTGATTTTAAGGGTGGAAAAACTGTTTTTGAGAAGCTAGAAATCCGGCTTTTGACTTTTGGAAAAAAAATTACAAATCTACCACTCATACAACCAATTCACAATAAGTTAAGCGAAACACTTAAAAAAAACAATCTATTGACTTTTTGACGTTTCTCATCCCAAAAGCTAATCCAAACACTTTTTTTAAAACTCCTTTTCAAAAAGTCATAAGCCAATAAGCACTTCTGACTAAAAGCACTTTTGCATTTCCAAACTCAATCCTAAACACCCTCTTAGAGCATTCACAACCCATCCCCCATCCACAACCATATAATTTAAGGAAAAATCATAGTTTTCTAAATTTGCCACTCACTTTTGCAAAATCTCTCACATCCCATTCCCCATTCATATCCCCTATAAGCTTTTTTTTATTATTATTTTATTTTTTTACAACCAACATTAATTCACTCCACCTTTCATTTGTATTATTTTATTATTATTAAATGATATAGGGGAAGGATGGAAGACCCCATATATGGGGGCTCAACATAAGTTTTTTGTAAATTTTAGAAATGGGGTATGGGGAAAGGGGTTGGGATGGAGTGAGTTTTTGTAGGATTTTCTTAAATTTTAAGAATGGGGGAGGAAATGGGGGATGGGTTGTGAATGCTCTTAGAGCATTCATACTAGTTACTTTATCTCCATCCCTATAATTACACTAAAAACTAAGCAGTTAATACGATAAAATGGCGGATATCGGTCAAGGACCGATATTTGAGATATAGGTTATCGCGATGAGATATCGATGATTTTATATCATGCAAAATCCATATATAGCAATTTAACACTAATGATTCAATATAATCTTTTATCATTAACAAATTAACCTCTTGTAACTTCCAAAACAATAACAATTGTAGCAAGTAAGAACTTATTAAAACTTAAAACACTAATATTTAACACTAACAATTAACAATTAAGACTTGGAACACTAATAACAACAATAAGAATTAAGACAAATGGAAGAACTAAGAAGAAAGATACTGATATTGGGAATATGGGTGATATATCGGTTAAATATCGGTCAATAGCACCGATAATAACAACCCGATATTCTCACCGATATTTTGTACCGATATATCGGTTGATTACCGATAACCGAGATATCGGTGATATATCACCGATATATTGGCCGAGTTAACTAAATAGACTAAAAATCACTATATTTCTCTCTGCTTTTCTATTTAATAATATTTTTACTATACTTTTATTATTATATTTTATCTCTCTTCTACTTACAACTACTTTCAAAAGTATTAAAAAATTGTGAAGGCTATAGAGTGGCTCCTCCAAATTTATTGATGAACAGTAACATTTTCTCTCTTCTCAACTCACAACCATTTAAAACCACTTAACAAATTAGAGAGGACTCACTCACATGTTTATAGAGAATCTAGTGTGAATGCTATTACTATTTATAACTCTACTTGTAAATTGAAAGCCATGCATTTGCAACGCGTGCGTTAAACCATAAAAAATATTAACGCAACCCGCACGCTGGGGGAAGGGCTTGAATCTTTATAAAAAACGAAATCTTGACGTAAACCAACGTGATATGGCTTGGGTGTTGATAGTATTCAAAACTCTATAATAAAAAGCGAAATTGTTAAAAATAATTGGCTACGTTGCAACAGAAAATTTGCTAAAAACTCAATAAATGATAACCTAATTAGAGTTCAGGGGCGGTTATGTAAATTGATAAAAAATTTTTATTCTAGCTTAGTTTATGAAAGTTCATGGTGAAAAATGTAAATTGGTTAAGAAAAGAAATAGTTAGGGTCTGCTTGGTATGACGTAATGAAACGGATGAGGGAATGGAACGGATGAGGGAATGGAATGGACAAGGTAATGGAATGGAATGGATCATTACCAACTTACCATTCTATGTCTTGTTGGTTGCCATGTGGGAATGAAACAAAACATTACTTTATGTTATTGGATAGGTAGGAAAAGATGAAGGAATAAAATTGGTGGTAAGTGGTGGTCAGTGGCGGTGATGGTGGGTGGTGATATGTGGCGGTAGCGGTGGTGGTGGGTGGCAGCGGCAGTGGTGGTGACAGTGGAAGGTGGATGGTCGTGATGGTGGGTGGGCGACGAAGGTGAGTAGTGGTGGGTGGTGGTTGGTGGCAGTGATGGTATGTGGTGGTGTGTGGTGGTAGCGTGGTGGTGGGTAGCGACGACGGTGGTGGGTGGTGGCGGCAGTGGTGGTGGGCTACGGTGGTAGGTGGTGGGCGACGGTGGTGGGTGGTGACGGCGGTGGTGGGTGGTGATGATGGTGGTGGGTGGTGGTGTTGGTTGGTGGGTTATGGTGTTGTTAGTGAAGGGTGAATGAGGAATAGAATGAAAAAAAAAATGGGGGGTGGATGGAATGGTTTTAAGGGAATGAAATGCCTTGTGAAATGGGTGATTCCATTCCTTTAACCAACCAAACACACTATTTTTTATTACCTCATAATGATCCATTCCATTCCCCCTTCAATTCCATTATACCAAACGCTACCTTAATATTATTTTTCAATTCACAATCATAACTAATTTTAAATAGACATATTAATGACAAAATTACATAGATTGTTCTTTATTTATTACCCAAATTACACCTTCTGTTTTTTGTCTTTCATTTGCACTCATTATGTCATTTATTTTTTCAGTTTGCTACACTCTCTATCCTTTAGGTAGCGTTTGGTATGATGGAATGGAAGGGGGAATACCATTACGAGGTAATGAACAATAGTGTGTTTGGTTGGTTAAAGGAATGAAATCACCCATTCCACAAGGCATTCCATTCCCTCAAAACCATCCCATCCACCCCCATGTTTTTTTTTCATTCCATCACTTATTCACCCTTTACTAACAACACCATAACCAACCACCATCGTCACCACCCACCACCACCCGTCACCACCCACCACTGTCGCCCATCACCTATCACCGTCGCCTATCACCGCTGCCGCGACCACCCACCACCGTCGTCACCACCCACCACCACCGTCACCACCCACCGCCGCCATCCATCACCACCCGGCGCAGACCACCACCGTCGTCCACCACCTACCACCGTCGCCCACCACCCACCATCGTCGCCCACCCTCGCCATCACCACCCATCACTGTCGTCGCCGCCACCCACCACTGTCACCCACCCACCATCACCGCCATCCACCTCCGCCCATCGCCATCTTCGCCACCACCCACCACCGCCGTCGCCACCCACCACCACGCCACCGCCACACACCACCACATACCATCACTGCCACCAACCACCACCCACCACCGCCACTACTCACCATCGTCGCCCACCCACCATTACGGCTATCCACCTCCACCTTCCACCTCCACCTTCCACCGTCACCACCACTGCCGCCGCCACCCACCACCACCGCTACCGCCACATATCACCACCCACCATCACCATCACCGCCACTGACCACCACTGACCACCGATTTTATTCTTTCGTCTTTTCCTACCTATCCAACAACATAAAGTAATGTTTTGTTTCATTCCCACATAGCAACCAAACAAGACATGGAACGGTAATGATCCATTCCATTACCTCATCCCTTCCATTCCCTCATCCATTCCATTACGCCATACCAAACAGACCCTTAGCCTAACTAAGTTAAAAAAGTTGGTTAACTTTATTTTCTAACTTTACACTTTTAGCCTCTGTAGTTTTCCAAAGTCAAAAAATAAAAAAAAAAAATAAAAAATCTGGTAAATTCGAATTACGTAAAAAATTTAAAAAAAATTCATCCATTTCTTTCGCTTCTCAGACCTTCCAAAAATCCAATAAGAAAAGTGATCGAGGGTGACGGCTAGGATTCACGACTGAATGCTACTAGACATGAGATCAGGGTTTGTTAAACTCACTAATTTAGAAGTACAAAAGCTGTTGGTTAAAATGCACGATGCTCTAGGTGATGTTGCCATGGTTGTTGCTTTTTTCCGTCAATTTCGTCATGCCGCAATGTTTGGTCTAGATTAACCATGTTCAGGTGCAGTCATTGGCAGCTGCAGCAGTGTTACGTGTTCAATTTGAATGTGTGCTGTGCTCAATGATCACTTCTGAACAACTTGTTTTCACAAATGATAGCATTACAACATCAAAGAGGATAACTATTGCACTGGTTGTGTTATTGATGACCTTTCCAATGATGCATTACCTATGATGTTAATTAGAGATTATAAAGTTCTTTTATTGAACCTTAAAACAACAAATCTTAACATCTTAATTTTCATCGTGGAATTTAACCAAAAGCCTAGTGGGCTCAAACCTAATACCTTCACCAAATTGAAACCTAATGATTTGTTTAAAGAACATTGTAAACATATAAGAAAAAAAAAACTTATATTTAAAGTTTCTAGATTTTCCAAGTCAACTAATATCTTAGATACACTGAAGATAAATATTACATTCTCTTAACTAAAAGTCTCAACATACATATTTACGTAGCAATCTCAAACTATATATGTGGTTTTTGCTTCAACACAATTATTTCCGTTTACAGTACGATTTGAGATAAAATCATAACACACCAAACAGAGCTAGACTGGTCGATCTGGTTGCTAAGGCGACCTTTTGCAGATTAGTTTTGGTTACATCTCACCCTGTTCTGGTTTTGTCCCAGATTCACAAATGTATATATTACGACCACATTTGGATTATTAAAAAACATTGAACTTTGGGTATGTGATGTATTAAAGAGAACCATTTGCTCCACCATCTTATCTAAAATGTGATATATGAGCCTGAGACATTGGTAAGACATTTAACTTCGGTTATATATATGTGTATGTTTATATATAAAATGAGTTTTTGTAAAACAATATATGTTTTTTTATCAATCATTTTACTTCAAAATTATGCTTTTTAGTTTATTTTAGGACACAAATTACACAAGTGTTCAAATAAGCATACGTATATGATTACTAACATGACTTACACACATCATTAACTAAAAAGCATTGAAAGTATTGTGTTTGTAATTGACAACTGTTAGTTCTGATAATGGACGGATCAAAAGATATGATGAATGCTTGCTTGTTTTACCACTATTTTAGCAGGAACGGGCAAGATAACCATCATGTCTTCTTCACCCGAATTCGCATGACCGAGAGGGTGGCGCGGTGTCCTACGACGTCGCATGCCACAAGGGCACCCCCGCAACATTATACCAAACAGTGGTGCAAATAGATTCACCCATTCTTATATTTGGAAACATATAAAGGGCCCTTATGCAGTTTCTTTGAACCTCAAGGGCGTTCAAATAACATTCTCCATTACAACACTACTAGTGGGTTTTGCGAAGGCCCCTTTCTTTTAACACATTTAAAATGGAAACATAGACGCAATCTACACGGCGGAAACTCGGTCAGTATCGCTTTGGTTTGTTACGGTATCGGCACTCGCTATATATAACAATCGAAAAGAAAAAAAAAACAATCGATTGAAAACAAGAAAAATGAATATCTAACCAGTACCGAAGTTGTCCGGTTGGTATTGGTCCAGTTTGTTATATTACCTATACTATATCAACAATCGATATAGTTAATGAAGACAAGTTATTTAAGGTATTTGGTGCGATTAAGGTTATGTTAAAATATTTAGAAATATATATTTTATATTAAATTTACAACAGAATTTTTGAAAGAAGAAAGTCAAGCCGAGGTTGATTCGGTACTAGCCATTGTCACCAACGAAGGTTCCACATCTGATACCTAGACGGCAACAAATATTATTCAAATCCATCAACTGCTACTAATTTTATACAAGTGTCCACCGACTATGAACACTCCGCCATTACTGCTCCATCACAACTTCATCACTACCATTAAACTAATCCTAATAATAATAAAAATAATAACAATAACGTGTTTTGTTTCAACAAGAACAATGAACCATAATCTCTTTCATACATACAAACATACACTATACATTACTTAATATTGTAGTAATACCCATGTCACAAAAACCTTAATTTAGTTCTCTAAATCATCATTAAATTCTGTTCTAACTTCTAAGTGTGTTTGTGTTTGAAAATGGCGGGAGATACAAGTGAAGGTACACGACAACTTGATCAAACACCAACATGGGCTGTTGCTGGAGTTTGTGCAATCATTATTATTATCTCCATTGCTTTGGAAAAGCTTCTTCATAAACTTGGAAAGGTGTTTATGCCACATTTTCATTAGTTTTTTACTTTATTCAATCAAGAATATAGTTGTTGATTTTTAAGTTAGCATTAATTTTTTTGCATTGTTTTGAAACCCGGACCGAACCTGTTGAACCGGGTTTTAAACGGGTTTAACCGGATTTTTTTTAATATTTTACCATATTAATTTTACGACACTATCCGGTCCGACCGGTTGGACTGGTCGGACCAGTGAACCTGTAAGGAGACCGGTTCGACGTCGATATTTTTTGTATCTTTCAAAAATTTTGTGTCTTATTTTGGATATTTTTAATAAGTTGTGGTTAAATTCTTTGAGTGTAATGTTATGACTGAGTCCAACGGGCCGAACTGGCCAGTGGCGGATCTAGAAATGAAATTAAGTAGTAAGGTTTTTTTTTTTTTCATTTTAGTAGCAACGTTTTCCAAATTTCGTAAAAAAAACCAAATTTTCCACTACGCGCGCGAAGTTGAGCAGCAACGGACGCGGCACCTAGTTATTAACTAGGTCCGCCCTTACATGCATGCATAGTAATGTTATGACCTCATGATCTATTCAGAGGCGAAGCATATTTGGGGCCAGGGGTGGCCCTGGCCCCCCCTGTTTTTTGGCGCAGTAGTGGAAATTTGCGATTTTCGTAGGTTAATTGAGTCCGGGTTAAGTCCGGCCCCCGCCGATTTTCCACTACCGATCGAAAAAATTTAAGTCCGGCCCCCGCCGATTTCAAAACCAAGCTTCGCCACTGGATCTATTAATGTAATTTTTAAGATAATTAGTTTTGCTATTTAAAAGGACCATCGACGCAGCTTGTTGTTCTTTTGCATTCCATTTTGATGTGTTAGACTACTAACATTTAATGAAAATTAACATTTCTGATTGCAATTAAATAATATGAATATTTCAATCAGTTTTTCACAGAAAAGAGGAAGAAAGCTATGTTTGAAGCATTGGAGAAGGTCAAAGCTGGTAAATATAATTATATTTCTTATTGAATTTAACCAATTTTTTGAAGAACAAGTTGTTAATTTATAAACTTCATTACTTGGGAATGTGTAGAGTTGATGGTTCTTGGATTTATTTCGTTAATATTGACTTTTAGTCAATATTACATTGCCAAAATATGCATCCCTGATAGCGTCGCGGATACAATGTTGCCATGTCCGGTGAGGAATAAATCTGAGAAAGATGAGAAAGGAGGAGAAGTGAGCCATCGGTTGCTTCTATCATACGAGGAGCGAAGATATTTAGCCGAATCCTTGACTTCCACTTGCGAAAAGGTAATTTTGATTTAAATATGAAGATGTTCCTCATGGTCATAAGGGTGTTTATGGTCCGGTTTGAAGTTTAAACATGTCATTATTCCTTGAAGGCTACTTGCCTAGCGTAAGTTGCACTTTACGTGGCCCCACTCGTTGCAGAGTATTGGTGGGGACGTGAGTTTTCACTGATAGGTTCTCATGGTCACAAAAAAGAAAATTAAAATTTACCTAAAAATCAATACATGTCAATCAATATGTCAGGATGTGTTTGGTTTGGTTTCATTCTTTTGACGGTTTACATTGGTTTAAAGAGATTAAAAAACGACTGCTAACAGTAAAACGGTTTACATTGGTTTCATTCTAACAGTTTGACTTAAAATCTGTCAAAACCAGACCGTAAAACTCCTAATGGTAGTTACAATAAAATACTTGTTTGAAGAACATAATTTTAGTAAACCAATTCATACTTAATTGTAATTTTCCCATCTTTTGACAGGGTAAAGTACCGGTGATAACCGTTGATGGACTGCACCAACTGCACATACTTATATTCTTTCTTGCCGTTTTCCACGTTGCTTACAGTGCTATTACTATGGCTCTTGGAAGGTTAAAGGTACACTGAAATTAAAATGATTTGACTTTTGATCAACTTGTCATTGTAACTGCCTTGCGTTTTCCTTGCTAAGGGCGTTTGGAAGTATGTTTAATAATCAATGTAGAGTGTTTGGCAAAAACTGATTTCGGTTATGACACTATTATGATTATTTGTGTACGCAGATTCGTGGCTGGAAGCAATGGGAAGAGGAAACTTCATCCCAAAACTATGAATTTTCCAATGGTATAATCACTTTTTTGTCTGTATTTTCTGCATGAATTATTCCTCTAGTTTGAACCAAGATGGAATGATGTACAGATCCTACAAGATTCAGGCTGACCCACGAGACGTCCTTTGTGAAAGCTCACACAAGTTTCTGGACAAGATCTCGTTTCTTCTTTTACATCGTAAGCATTTTGTGCTCGTTTATGTATGACTACTTTGGTTGTGCTTTATCTCAAACAACTCAGATAAAAAAATATAGCTAAACAGGGGATCGGTTCCCACGTGTTGGAAGTTAGCTTACGCTAATTTCTAATGCACACAACCTCCTAAATCATATTATTCAAAAATTTATATTGTTATAATATAATATAATATTATTGTTTAATCATAATTAACGCCTAAATCTTTTCCTGTAGGGATGTTTCTTTCGGCAGTTTTTCAGGTCTGTTAGCAAGTCTGACTACTTGACCGTGCGAAATGGATTCATAAATGTGGGTTTTTTTGTTATCTTATTTTAATTAAACTTGTGTTCTGGCTTGTATAAATTGTTTTCGGTTTTATTGGTATAGATGCATTTAGCTCGCGGGAGTAAATTTAACTTCCAAAAGTATATTAAGAGGTCATTAGAGGATGATTTCCAAGTGGTTGTAGGGATCAGGTATGAACAAAAAATAGTTCTCTTTGCAGCATTGCTCTTCAAGATCTACGTTGACCAACGATGTTTGACTTTTATTTTTACAAATTTGTGCAGCCCCATACTTTGGGCATCCTTTGTTATTTTCTTGCTGCTCAATGTTAGTGGTAAGCCTCTTACTACTATCTTAGTGGTCTGTCCTTAGGAAAGAGTCAACCTTTGACTTTTCATCGTCAAACGAGTGAGCTAGAACATCAAAACCAAAGAGGGTTACTTTCTTGGTGGTAAAAAAACCGATAAATATCTAAAAGTGTGCATAGAGTCCATGTCTTGGAAGATTTCGGAAAGAAAATACTAAAAAAATCTCTCGAATTTGAAATCTCGAAAAGTGCCATGTTTGACTCTCTGAAGTCAACAAGCAAAATCTTTTGTTCATATTAGTTTTACAAGTTCTTGACTGTGAGAAACTATGAAATTTGCAGGATGGCAAGCGCTGTTTTGGGCATCACTGCTTCCATTGATTGTAAGTTAATCACAAAAATTCTTATGTTTTTAATGATAAAATGGAACAAAATGTATAAAGTCACATGGTTTTTGCAGGTTATTTTAGCAGTTGGAACACAACTTCAAGCTATCTTGACCAAAATGGCCCTTGAAATTACTGAAAGACACGCGGTTGTTCAAGGGATCCCACTCGTGCAAGCATCCGACAAATACTTTTGGTTCTCGAAACCTCATTTAATCCTTCATCTTATACACTTTGTTCTGTTTCAGGTAAAGCATGCTTATTTGGTTCTCTTGTCAGCTGATTTTGTGACGTTTGACTTTTTAGTCAACGACCCGTTATTGCATATACCTATGAATAGCATCATATAAATTTTAACTCTTGTTATTGGTTTGTTTGGCTAACAGAATGCATTTCAAATAACATATTTCTTCTGGATATGGGTAAAACTTCAATGACTTCCCTACCCAATATTTATCGCGGTTTTTTTAAACTACTGGTTATATTGTAACAGTGACACGCGTTTTCTACTTGTGCAGTATGAATACAAGATCGGCTCTTGCTTTCACGATAATATCAAGCTTGTGATTGTGAAACTTGTTATCGGGTAAGATAATAAGTTAATAAGATTGCAGTTTCTTTGTGAAAAAAAAGCCGAGTTCTTAACCAAACTAATTTTATTTCGGTTATCATAGGGTCGGGGTTCTAGTGTTATGCAGTTACATAACACTTCCTCTATACGCCCTCGTATCACAGGTATAATATCCATTTATTCGCGGCTTTAATTTTTAGTCGAATTAATATAAATGAATTTAGTGATCATGGTTTTTAGATGGGATCAAACATGAAAAAATCTATATTTGATGAACAAACATCGAAAGCTCTGAAGAACTGGCGAATGGCGGCCGTGAAGAAAAAGCGTGGAGGGGGTAGCGTAGGTGGCAATTCCCCGCGATCTGTGTCCTCATCGCCTAGCCGGTTGAAGACTGATGGCAACTCCCCGCGATCTATGGGGTACGAGGGTGGCGATTTTTCACCCAAATCATCTGCCACACACTTAATAAACGTACAAGTGGATCACCAAACGAGTAACATGATCGATTCTAGTGTTCCTCGACAGCGTGATCATGACGCTAAAAACGGAGACGATTTCTCGTTTGATAAGCCTATGCCAATGTCGAAATAGAAGTAGCCAAGGGGTGAATATAGTTCATATTTGGAGGCTATATTTCACAACATAGTAACGTGTTATTCTTTCCATATTATATTATAACCACAATTCATGAGTGTCTTTAAAGTTGTCTATTGTTTGTATCATCATTTTAAATGACATAAAATTATAAAGGTTACTAGAGCCGGTAATTTATACTTATTTGTTTATATATGTTGGTTTAAGCTATATGTTTATTACACAGGTCTAGATGATACACATTTAAGCTATATGTTTATATATGTTGGTTTAAGCAATATGGTTTAAGCTATATGTTTATACACAAGTCTAGATGATAAACATTAAAGCCGTATCGTATGATTTGGAAGGCTCGAAATAATGCTACTTTCTCTGGGAAAAGGATAAATATTGAGGGTATATTTGGGGAGACCCAAGCCATGACTCTTTTATGGATCAAGAATAGGGCGAAGCGTAATGATATTAGTTGGGAGAATTTGTTGTCTTTTAATTTTTAATTTCCATGTAACTTGATATTGTAGCTTTTGTGGTGTTGTGATTTGGCTAATGTCTTGCTAATGTCTGTTTCGTTTTGTATTGATTTTTGGTTGAATGGAAGTTTGTTGTTTGCTGTAAAAAAAAAAAAAAAAAACTAATTTACATATTTATATCTAGTAGATAAGCTTTACTGAAGTTTTTTTTTTAACGGTAAATGTTACATTACACCAATAATTCTAATTACAACACCCTTGCCAAGGATTAAACCTTGGACCTCCCCTCTAAGAGGCATATGCCTCTACCAAGTGGGCTAGCCCCACATTCGCTACTGAAGTTTTATTAAGACAGGTTTGACAACAAACACAAAGAAAGTTAGATACTTTTTTTTTTTTTAATAATAATGGGAGTTAGATAATGTTTGGTATATTTTCGTTAGTTACTTCTTTATATATCTTACCTAATATCAACGCCTCCTAAGTCCTAACCATGGCCAGTAATGATACATAAATACCTAACTTGAAAAATAAACGTTTTAAATGTTACTAATATTTTCACTTATGTTAAACGTGTTTTTATTATTTTGAAACTTTCAATAAGAGATAACCAATGGACGATATAATTTAACATGTGCATGTATAAAATGCACTTTTCCTTTTCCTTTTCCTTTTCTAAAGGTTATTGAAAAGGGTTGTATTAACAGTGACACCTCCAATCTTTATTTCCACGTACTTTATACGGGCTGTATTGATCAATATAAAATGTATAGAGGTATTTTGCTTGCTAAAACCAGACAACAAACGACGAAAGTTATTATTACTGGATATATACGCCTTGTATTGGTTAATACTGAGCGTATAGATCCCTCCCATATATGCCTCGTCTAGGCCTATACTGAGCATATAGCCACCTATATGCCCCGTATTGGCCTACACTAAGCATATTGAAGGGGTTTTTTTTATTATTAATAAACTTTCTTATACAATACTTTTCATTTTAACAAAGTTTATAACAATTAATGTAAAAAAAAATAAATTGTTACATTAACCGTGTTTTATCAACCATTATTAAAAAATTATGGTGTGTAGTATGTTGTATTGTAGGTCCCCATCTATGCATGTAGGTGTAACATAGTTGTCAAAAACTATCTTCTCTTACGTCTAGGCCCATTTTTCAGGCAAAGTGAGACAATTGCACTTTAAGTCGAAGCAATTGCACTTTAATTCTCCAGGTGATGGTTCTAGCGAGATTCCAAATTCCGGAGACTTTTGAGCCAAATTTTCTAAATTATCGCTATATTCCAACCAGATTTCTACTTTTGTCTAAGGAAAACTATTTTTCTACACAAATACACCAATTTTTTTAAACTTTTTATACAAATTAGGTGATATTAAATGTTATATAATCACTTTTATTTATTTTATTTGAAGAATAGCAATATTATTTTTCTAATACATAATATGTTTTTACTTTTTTTCTCTGTTTGTTCTTTCTTTTTATCTCAAGCCTTTGTTTTTTTTTTTTTTTTTGCTTTGTGCCTAGACTTAAGGCAAGGCTATGCGCCTAGCGTCTTTCATTTATGAGATGTAGTATATAGGTATCGTATAATGTAGTATAGTATAACTACATATTTAACACAGGTCCGTGTAAGCATATATAGATGTAGTGTATGTATAATATAGGTATCGTATCGTAGAGTATAGTATAGTATTTTATCCTATCGCATCGTAGCGTATAATATCGTATTTAATTGTATCGTATCGTACAACATGACATATCCTAGCATAGGTGTAGTATTATATCTAATGTTCTTATATAAAGTTGTTTACTTAACAATTTTTTTATTTAAAAAAATTACTTATTGTTTTTATAATTCGCTAAAATGATAGATATTGTATAATTCTTTTCGTTATAAAAAAACCGTTTAATACGCATAGCATTGATCTATATGAGGCATATAGGTCACCCGTATACGAGGGTATTGGTCACCTGCCAGACAAAAACCGGCATCTACAATTTTTACTTGTAACTTTTGAGCCTATACGAACTATATTAACCATTACAGGTCGTATAGGGGGCAGCTGGTGTGAAAATAGATAGAGCGTTTTAATATAAAAATAGAGGTTTATACTAAACATCTCATTTCCCAATTATTTTTACTCAATGCAACGTAAATTTGTGTATTTATTTTTTTGAACGGCCAACAAATTGGAATCACTCACGGAACACTGGAGTATCATCGTGCCATCAGTGTTGCCACGCGATCATATTCCACCACCAAGTCACCAATTCAGGAGGAAACTCATAATTATGAGAAAACCCCCTTTGTGAGATTCGAACCCAAGACCTTATGGCCCCTAAGTCTTATCTCACTACCAAGATACCACTAGGCTATAATGCCTTAGGTTAAATTTGTGTATTCAATTATGAACTTTTACAGTTTTACTTATAGAGGGGACCCAACAAGTTCACCACTAAAGATGCTCAAAGACCAATTACAATGTCGGCATTTTACACGTCCAACTCTTACATGGCCTTGTTCACGGACCACATGACACGTTCGCTAACATTGTAGGCCTTGTCTGGTTTGTGCTAAGTCCGATAGTCTGGACCTCCCAATAGGCTTCTTTTTGGGTCCCTCAACTCACATAAACACGCGTGTATGTGCGTGTGCACACACACATACGCGAACACTTTTTTAATGGGGTTTGTTTGGTTTTTACATTGTGGGAAAAGTGGGTATTTTTATAGAGGTTTGCAAATTTAATGTGATGCTAAGGTGACAATTTATTTAGGTTTGATGATTTGTACATTACAGGGTGCTCTTAGGTCGAAAACACTTTTCAATTGCCACGTTGCAGCTAAAGCTTAAAAAAGTGCTCATGTTCCACCTATATATACCTCCCTTTAATCTTCCCAACTCATTCATTAATATCCACAACTCTCTCACCATTCGATATTTATTTCCCTCAACACACTTTACATATTCCTATCAACCATGGTCAACTCACCATCATTGGAGATGTTAGACTCAATACCCGAATACGTTTGGGTCATTATTGTGGCAGCCATACTAGTTGTTGCAGTGTGTATTTATGCATGGTGGGCTTGTGACCTACTTAAAGCAATAGCCGATCAAACACGTCCTGGCCAACTGTCTGCTAATAAAGGTATTGACAAGAAGCACATTGAGGGACTTCCAAAGTTCACATACGGTTCGGGTAACGAAGACAAGGGCCAAAAGCTTTCATCAGGCGATTGTGCCATTTGTTTGGAGGAGTATGCACATGGAGATGAGATACGAGTTCTGCCACAATGTGGACACGGGTTTCATGTCGGGTGTATTGATAAGTGGCTTGGATCGCACTCGTCGTGTCCTTCGTGTAGGCAGATTCTAGTGATTAGTATATGTAAATAGTTGTCTGCCGGAAAAGTTTTGATGGTGGCGGAACATGATAGTTCTAGGCATAGTTTAGTTTAGTTAGGTTGAAGTGAACATGAAGGTAGGCAACATAATGATATTAGTGAATTTCTGGCTCCTCACTTAAAGACAAGACCATGAGATTAGGGAGGACAATAAAATTAGAATTAAATGGTCGAACTTGAAACCTGAAACATTTTAGGATAGGAATTCGGTAGGAGACTATGTATAAGATTAGTTTTAAAAAATCTCATGGATATTTTTAATCTTTAATTTTATCTTGTATTAACCCTTGTCTAATAATGATTATTTTAGTAGTTTCATTATGTCAAAATGAAAAAAAATTTATATTTTTTTTACGATATTACTTATTAATTTATTTTAAAGATATTGCTTTTGCCATAAGTTTATATATTTTTAATGCCGATTTATACATACACGGGCGAAGCTTAATTGGGGCCAGGGAGTACCCGGCCCCTCTATTTTGTTGCTCCATAGTGTAATTTTATGTGTTTTTAACCGAAAATTTTATACGCATTGAGCTTAAGCTTTCCTAATTAAAGGGTCCGGTTACTTTCGGCACCCCCGAAATTTTTTTACAAGTTTCGCCATTGTATACATGTGTGGTGGAATGTTAACCCAAGATTATGGGAGTTAAATAATGGTTGGCATATTTTGGTAGTTGCTATTTTATACATCTTAGGTGAAACTAACACCTCGTAATCCTTCCCGTAACGAAATAAGCATCTTTTTTTTAATGGCAAATTGGGATGAATCGAATTCAGGCTCAAATAGTCTCCAAGTCTTATCTCACACTAAAGATGCCATTAGGCTATAATGCCATGGGCAACGAAATAGGCATCTAATCTTCAATAATAAAGATGTATAAGCGGCCAAAGTCATGGAGGAGATAATAGGGTGCTAGTTCTTGTTAGGGCGAGGATGAGAAAATTAGACTGAAATACATGGTGTAGTTTTCTCTTTTAATTTTCGAATTATGATGCAGTCTTATTCGCATGAGGATTTTTGTTACATCCAACTTTTTGTTAGTTATTTTTTTATATTTATATAGTCGTCCCTGTTAAAACAGGGGGTACTGTAGAACATGTGCGAGCCCCTTCTAATGAAAAAGTGATGCATATATGTTTCCTCGAGCCATATTTTCTAAACGAACCAAAGCCAATCCAATTCTATCTTTTTTTTTTTTTTACATTTTACCTTCATTTATTGTAGAATTCCACGGTTTTATATTTTAAAATATGATAGTTTTTAACATAAGTTACATCACGACTAAGCCCTAAGGTAATAAACATTTAGATGTAGTGTGTTCAGTGACGAGGGCCCTTAAATGTTTAGCCCGCTAGTAGATAACCCATTGAATTCTTAGCCCATATTTACTCGGACTTGGCCTTAAGGATAAATTAACTTGTTTTTGGGTAACAAGATTGTAGGTTAAGGTAAAATAAAATGTTGATTTTGTGTAAGAAAGGTAACAAACTATCTTAAACTTTTAATTTTCAAATCAGTGGCTTTAGGGCTGTAAACAAACTAAATGTTCAGCAAACAGTTCGTAAATTGTTTGACGGAAAGTTCGTTTGTGTTCGTTTGTTTAATAAATGAAGGAACACAAACAAGAAATTTTGTTCGTTTAGTTAAACAAACAAACATGAACATAGGTTGCGTTCGTTCATTTATGTTCGTGAGCGTTCGGTAGCGTGTTCGTTTATGTTTGTTTGTGTTAGTTTGTCTCCGTTTTTGTTCATAAATGCTTGTTTGTGTTCCTTTATATTCATTTGTGTTTGTTTGCTTTCATTTTTTTATACCTAAATTTAACAAATAAATACAAACGAACACCAACACGTTCATCACCTTAGAAAATGAGCACAAACAGAAAATCTCATTTGACAAGTGTTCATGAACAGTTCATGAACACATTATTTCCTCAACAAACAAAGACTAAAGAAACAATAAGTATCCCGGAGTTATCACTAATCACCGGGTGGTTTATACTTACATAACTACAGGTACGATCCTTTACCCAAACCGTTGGTTTAACCCAAGAAGGGAAATAAGGGTGAGTGTGTGTGTGGTGAAAGGAAGAACACGAGAATGTAAGTGGTTCGGTCAAGTTTGACCTACGTCCACTGTGAAGAGCCGATGTTTTATTACTTTGTAGTGTACAAAGTATTACAAGGAAACCCTAGCTCTATGTTACAAATGATTATTTTTGGATCCCTTGCAAAGGAGTTAAAGTCTTCTTCTATTTATAGGAGAATCCGTGGGGCCTAGTGAAAAGGCCCACGAAGAGCATATCCGATCTGGGCTTCACCTTGGGCCATGAGCAAGTGGCCCAGCAAAATGGCGGGAAAATCTAAGTCCTGTTGCTGACGTCATGAACTGTTGACCAGCTTTGCAAAGTGGACACGTGGCGACCTCTGGTTGGGCGCCGGCGGCTTGCTTTCTGCTACAGTATGGTTGACTTACCTGCTGCCGTCTGATGTGACGTCTGACAGCATGTAAGCATGTCTGCTGGGTACTGTAGACGACACTATGGTGGAAGCATGGAAGCAGTCAAGTCGCTGTTCCTGTCAGCGGCCGTTGGACTAACTCTGCCACGTGTCGCCAACTGGTTGGCGCATGCTCTGTCCCAGATCTTGCTGAATCTTCCTTGTCCATGATCTTCCGTACCTCGTACCAAAAGCTGTCTAAGAAAGGATATTCCGCGCGTGGGCGGACGCGCGTCTATCCTCGTGGAATAATGGTGGGAATTGTATCATGTGCTTATTGGCTCTTGGTTGTGGAGTGGGTTCCGCCGCTTGGTTCCGCGGGCAGCGGAACCAGTTAGCGCCGAGGTTTGCTGAAAAGAGGGATAGGGATGCCGCCTCTGCCAAGATTAGGCACCCTATCCCTTCAAGTCCCCCTAGTCTAGGGCTTCTCCTGTTCTTGGATGAAGAGTAGGTGGAGCGTTAGATTGAATAAAAAATGAGTCGCGGATGACAACTCATTTGCTTGGCATAGGGTTTGCTCTAATAACTGTCGGATAACGTCTTTTACTGTTCTACGTCAAGTTATCGCTGAGATTGACGTGTTCCACCATGACCTGAAAACGAGTTGGGCGGGGAACGTTTTTTACTGTTCTATGTTGAGTTGTCGCTGAGATTGACGTGTTCCGCTGTGACCTGAAAAGGAGTTGAGCGGGAAACGTCTTTTGTTTTTTGACGTAAAATTTGCGCCAGCGCGAACTTTGTAGTAGTAAAAAATGCTAAGGTAGTTAATGGGGGGGGGGGGGGGGGGTCAGAGTTGGAGTAAATGTGAAATGATTGGCATTGAATGTGTCGCCAATTATTTGAAATGAAATGTGCCTGGAATTCGAATGAACATTAACTTCGGAGGGAAGTTTTGAAATTGCAGACGTTGAGTGGTGTCTGTCCCATTAGACGTGTGCAGTTACAAATATTTCATCTGGTGTCAGGCGCGTGGGTTGACACGCACGCCACTTAGTAAATGAGTGATCCAAGTTGTGCCACGTGGTGAAGAGCACGTGGATCATGTCAGGCGCGTGAGATGACACGCGTCTAATTTGTTGAAAACGTGAGATCTGGCGACACGTGTCGTCCATCCGGAGTAGTGCCAGCTGTGGAGCAGAACCACGCGCTGGTGTGAGCCGTCCGATGACGCACGCGATACGTGTCATCATCTTGTGCCTCCAGATGAAAAGGTATGACGGTTTTTTCCTTTGTGGGTCCCATCGAAATTAATGCGATGGGTATATAAACCCTTGGAGGCCTCCTGAGATCAGTCACACTTCCGAAAGATTCCACTTTTCCTTCAATCTTCTTTCTAGCCTTCAAATTTTCCGTTGAAGTTTTCAAGAAATCTTCATAGATTCCGGTGGTTTGCTTGCATTTTCCGGCCAATCTTAAAGATTTCTTGTCGAAACTTCAAGTTTTCCGACGAAGATTCAAACTTTTCCAGGTTTTCTTTGTTTGCTTATTAGAGATGACTGATATTTCTACTGGTGTCACACCGTTCGGTGAGACACATAGTAAGAGTCCGGCAAGGGAGGAGGAGGAGGAGCCGGTGGTGCAGGGGGAGAGGATAAAGGAGAGGAAGCTGATGACCAACACCCCCTGCCATTGGACTCAGGCTGCTTTTGCCGACTTCTGCAAAACTTACGAGATCTTGCCGGAGTGGGAGCCGGAGTTACCCACTCCCAACTTGACGGTGCTGACTCCTACTGAAGGGAAGATAGCATTATATGAATCCCACTTTTCTAAGTGTGGGTTCCGCATTCCCTGCTGACTCCTAAAGTATTCTAAGAACATGTTTCAAAGATGGGGCTTATTAATGACCTTGTTTAGAAGCATACGTACTTACTTGGGAGTTACGTTTAATAAAATTTCCTCATTTTAATTTGTTTGTCTATTACTAGTATGTTAAGTTGACATAATTACTTAAAGACAATAATGTAATAAATCAACAATTAATGACATAAATTAAATTGACACTAGCGTTAAGTTTTGAATTTGGATTATAGTATGATTAATGGGGGTCTTAAGTTGATTATTGGTTAAACGACTGTATTTCTCTGCTACAGTTTGGGTTTATAACTAAAATGAGTATTAATCTCTGCAGACTTATGTAATACTCATAATAAATGATTACTCGGCTAAGTTAGAGAATATTAGAATAAATATGCATTATGTTGGTATATTTATCTATAGCCATCACAATCATTTATATAATGGTCAATTACTAATATATCCCTAAGTTAATCATAGGTATTTCCTTGATGGACGAAATTACCTTTAATGACATAATTAAAGTGTCCCCTATGTGTTATAAATAAAGAGGTTACGGTTAAGGTGTTTACACTCATAACACCATAACTCTCATAATAACCGTCCCCAACCTCTCTCTCACGGTCGAACTCATCAGAGTTCATTAGCCATCATAACGATACACACTAAAGGTAACCCGCTCACACTGACAATGATGTCTTCCAATACGCTTACAACATCAGTTTGGTCTCACCAATCTATTATGTACACGTCTATTACATGTTTTCCATTACATACAATCAGAACTGATCAACACATTTAGGATCGGAATCCACTCTTTCGTTGTATAACACTGAGCCTCAACAAAAAAATTCCTGTGAAGGTAACAGAAACTCATGTTTCTCAATAGTAGGGTGGGAAACCATTGTTTTATCAACTTCATGCAACTTTTTTGTCTCCCCAAGTCAATGTAGAAGGAGATCGATCGGTAGGAGATGAAAGACGTCGATAATGTAGTGAAATAAAGAGGGTTTTGTTTACTTACCACATAAAAAATTGTATGTACAATTATTCATATACATGATTATCACGAATTTTCTTTTGCTTAATGAAATGAATGTTATCCCTGACCTTATTCCCTCCACAGGTATAACCAGGCACAACTTTTTGACACAACTTTATAACATTGTTACACAACTCATCAGTTTATTAATAAATGTATTCATGCATCACTAATATTTTTTATTTTAACCAAAATAACTTAAAATTTGGTAAGATGATAAACACAAAAGTCGTAGCGTATGATGTTTTGCTAGTCATTGTACTATGTAACTATAGATATTTATCAGGTTATCATTATTAAATATATATATATTTTTTGTGTGTGTAGTGGCTTGTTGACCTAAGTTAAATTGTGACATGTGTGACAATAATGGGAGTTAGATAATGTTGGTATATTTTCGTTAGTTACTTCTTTATATATCTTAGGCAAAACTGACGCTCCCTAACCATTGCCGGTAATGAAACATAAATATCTAACTTTAAAACTAAACAACTTTAATTTATAATTTACATACAATAACAAGTATTTGTAAGTAGTGCATCAGTGTACTGTTTAAGAATTCTTATCTATACATAAATATTTACTTTAAAACTATACAACTTTAATTTATAATTTACATACATAACATGTATTTGTAAATAGTGCCTCAGTGTATGATAGATATACTGTTTTAAGATTTCTTAATTATCTATACAATTACTTGTTTTTAAATTTTAGATTAGTATTTTTAGCTTGATGTAACTCATTTTTGATTGGCAAGTTAATTGTTTAATCTGATCGAACACGACCTATATTTTTGTTTTTATTAAAAAAATATCAACCCAAAGCATTACATGTATACTTTAAATTGTGTAACTCAAGCACAACTATCTATAAAGTTTAAACGGGTTGACAAATAGTGATCAAGTCGTAAAGTTGTATTGTTTCTCGAGTTGGTGAGTTGTAGAAAACGAGTGTTTAATTAAACCAGTTGGCAAGTGGACCTTTTTTTATTAACTAGCTAAACAATACTATCGAGACATGTTTTATTTTATTAAATATAAATCTAAACATGACTCCTTTATCAAACATAATAAATACACGACTTAAAATCTACTTATTTGCGTACCAGGTAAAATTTCCCACGCCTAGTTTTAAACTAGAGCATCTGTAAGTCTGTAACTACAAGATGCTATGTCGAGTTTGCAAAGCAAACCCGTCAAATGGGCTCATATATAACTTTATTTGGAGCTTGATAATTGGTGTCCAGTTTTGCATAGCGAACGCTTCCAGTTTGGTTTCGTGAGGACCACACACCTACACGCAATAAAAGATGATTTGTTTTTTTTATTTTGTTAAAAGATGGGATATTATGTGAAGCTTTGGAATAGTTTAGTATAGAAGAACAAAGTAGGTTTGAAATGGTTGAAATTTAGAATGAGATGAAGTGTGACGTTTTAACCACCGTTAAATATGCTTTCATAGTAGTGTGTGAGCACCAAACGATAACCCTTTGCTAGCTAGTAAGTTGCCACGTTGTACCTTCAGCTGAAAAATATCATCATCCTCCACCTATATTTAACTAACCTTACTCCTTTCTATCTTCTCAACTTATTCATTATCCACTTATTCATTTTATCCACAGCTCTCTCTCTACAAGCCATTGGAGAATTCTCTCTGACACACACACTAGCAACAAAATCACCCCACACATACCAATTTTTTTTACTAGCAAAATGTTACTCATACTCTAGTTTACGTTAATACTCGTTTCGTTTGTTTGATGGACCATGACTCGTCCGATAAGACAACTCTCAACCGTCACAACCCCGTCATCAAAAACCGTTGCTAAATCACCCGAACCACAACAACAACAAGTCTCCATCGAGTCTGACTTCGTCGTCATATTCGCAGCCATATTATGCGCACTCGTATGCATCGTGGGCTTAATCGTCGTCGCTAGATGCGCCTGGCTTCGTCGCCCCTCAATCGCGAATCAAACTTCACGTACTCAACCGTCCGCCAACAAAGGAATTAAAAAAAAGCTAGTAGAAACAATACCCAAATTCAGTTACGATTCTAGTAACGATAACAAGGGTTTGTCAGGTGATTGTGCGATATGTTTGGCTGATTATGTTGATGGAGATGAGATAAGAGTGTTGCCGCAGTGTGGACACGGGTTCCATGTCGGCTGTATTGATAAGTGGCTTGGATCGCACTCGTCGTGTCCTTCGTGCAGGCGGATTTTGGTGGTTACTAGGTGTAATAGGTGTAAAAGGTGTGGTGAGTTACCCGCGGTTTTTGGTTAATTATAAAGTTAATAAATTGGCGATGATGGTTAATTAATTATTCGGGTAATTAGAGAGTTGTTACTTGTTTTGTGCTGTAGTTAACTAGCTCTTAGCTAAGGCTGATTTGTATACAAAAGTAAGAAAAAAATACAATCTTTAACTAAAAACTTTTTGAGCAAATGTATTCGTTTTAAGAAAATGAATTGCTCAATCACTTGGTAGAGGCTTTTGTTTTTCGGTAGGAGATGTTAGGTTTAACCTTAAGCAATGAGTAGATTATAATTTATCTGATCTACTTTAGGAGTGTATATATAACATTTGCCATTATAAAAAGGGGTTGTGGATTCATACACCCCTACCTTAGAATTCATACACCCTGGCCCACACTACACACCAATAGGAAGCTGCCACGTACACAGAATGTGATGTCATACACCCTAAATATGATGTCACGGGGTGTATGAATCCTAGAACCCATAAAAATGATATATCTTTTTTTTTATTTTTTCAAGGTAGTCTTAGCCATCTCGCAAAAACAACTTAGGTAAGCCGATTGTAAAAAGTGTAGCATTTGCCATCTTAGCCGTCTTGGAAGAATTGTAGGCTAATCATACTTGTCTTATTAAAAATGTAGGGTTATCTTGGCCGACTCGTAAAAAGCGTACACTAATCATAGCCGTCTTGTTAAAAAAGTGTAGGTTAATCATAGCCATCTTGCTAAAAAGTGTAAACTAATCATACCTGTCTTGCTAAAAATGTAGGCTAATCTTAGCAGACCTGTAAAAAGTTTAGGTTTAGCTGTCTCAACCGTCTTGTAAAAGGTGTAGGTTAATCCTAGTTATTAATTAAAATGTATAGGCTTATCTTAGCAAACTTGTAAGAAGCGTATGCTTAGCTGTTTCAACTATCTTGTAAAACGTGTAGGATAGTCTTAGTTATCTTGTTAAAAGTGTAGGTTAAATTTTAGCGTCTCGCCAATGGAACTAATGCGACAGTCTCTTATCGGTGGAAATAAGGCTGATATTTTGATGAAGGTGATAAAAAGAGGTCTTATATTGAAGAGTTTTGCTATTGGTGGGATAAACTGAGTATGATGATGATGATGATGATATTGAAGAGTTTTATGTAAATAATGTTTATTTCCTTAATGTTACCTATTTTATTTTTTGTGGTCTTGGTCGTCGTTGTTATTATCCTGGATCTATTTGAATCTATGGTAGGGAATGGTTGAAGGAACAACAATGATTAATGCATACATTAGTTTATTAGGCTACTAGGTGTGAAGAGACCAAAAATGTTATGTCTCATTGCCACCTAAAACATGGTTTAAGTTCTCTTGTTTGGGATATGGATGGAGTGTGGAGACATGAGATAATCTTAAATGCAATAATAATAATAATAATAATAAAAAATAATAATATTAAATCATGATTGGCCGTCTCTGAAGAGACATGAAAAACGGAGACATGGGTGGGGGTGGTGTTTGGGACGGGGATGGAAGAGAGAAGGTAAGACATAGGGTTTGATGTCTTCACACTCATAAGCCTTATTCGGGAAAGAACGCAACCATGACTATCTTTTTCCGTATTAAATAGGTAGTTGAGAGTTCGTTTGTGTCATGCTGATGCACATAACTACCTTGTGAATTGTGATGTTCAAATATTTAATGTCCCTTCTCAAATAATTCTTCAAAACTAATTTTAACGAATGCAATACCTGGATACAGATTTATAGTGCGACAGATTAATCTTTTGGAGACCTAAATTGCAATAAAATTTTAGAGCCTTTTCAGAAATCAAGCACTCAACTGGATTTATTTTTACTTCACTATTTTAACCAATTATGCACTGTCATATTATTTCACTGAAACACTTTTCTGAAGGCAACACTATACTGAGTAATGAAAGTTTTATCTATATTTATGGCCCCGATTAAATTTAATTAAAGCATAAAAATAATCTTAGGAACCTTGGATGAGTCTTGGGCAATGCCTGGTGGTATCCAAACTTTCATGAATTAAAAACCTGTGTACAAGGTCGGCTCAACAGTTTTGGAGGCCTAAAGCGAACTAAAATCTTGTGGCCTTCTTCAAAATATCAAAAATTTATTATAAACCTTCCTCCCCTACCCTGACTTGGAACATAGATAAAATTTATTTTTCTTGCTTTACGTGATGCAAAAAAGTTGTGTAATTAAATATTTAGAATCAGTTTCTTGAAAATAATCATTTTCGATTTATAATATGGCTAAAATATTTAATATTTCTTGTGACATTATACATCTTAAGCTGAGCTGTCAATAACCAAATTAAGCAGAATAGCAGATAGTTTGCAAAAGACTAAAGAAAAGCTGGTCTTAACTACAGGAATAAGCAAGTAACCTCTTAAATGGATTTTTTACGGACAAGACTCACTAACCTTTTAAAGCAGGATTAAGAATTGAGATTTAATGATATGCATACAAAACAAATTGTGATGCTCCTTTCCATCCATCCCTTATATAATCAATTTAAAATTTGTGAATGGAACATTAACTGAAGAAAAGAAGCAAGAACAGTGTTGTTTAGTCTTGGAAAGCTTCTTTGTCGATTCAATTCCCCTCAAAATTGTCATTATTGTATTGTTATTTTGGTATGTGCATGCTATCATTCAGCCCTCCAACCCTTGATATTGAGCCTAATCATTTATATAAGCTAATAATTAATATATAAATTACTAGCTAATTATCCCGGGAAGGTCACAGGGTTGAAAATCTAATATGAGTTAATAAAAAATGATAAAAGAAGAAAACATACCAAACGTATTAAAAAATGAATAATTCATGTTTTGCAAAAGATCCAATGCAATTATATTATACCCCGGTAGCGTCCCCGATTGACAAATAGAAGTAGAACAAAGATAGAGTGAATGATGTATACATTCAGCCGCTTTAAGCCAATGAGCTATTACAATGGATCAAGTATCAAAACAACAGAGCTCCGCCACTCTCTTCCTCTTCGCCGCTAACAATATTAACTGGCATGAGACATCGGTTATTCCAAATCGCCCAGAACTCAGGGCCTGCTTGATTGATCTCTTTAACTCAACAACCATAGATCACAGCTAAAGCTAACTTATTCAAACTCATAATAAATTAAAAACCCGATCCACCAGCAGCCGGCGCTTTCGATTTAACCTCTAAGCAATCAAAACCCATTCAACCCCCCAAAAAAAGATCAATCCTAAAACATACATACTTCATTCAATTAATTCAACATCAACACACACTTAGAACTTAAAAGTCAACATAATGTAAGATAAATTAGTAACTAAATAAATTCAAACAAAAAATATCAATAACCAGTCACAACTCATATAAGTGTGTGACATGATTCACATGAAATAGACAAATACATATTATTATTAATGACAAAAACCTTAAGGAAAAGCCGATGGCCATCATGTAACCGATTAAAACTGCCACCAAGAACAACGCTCCATATGAATTCGGTGCAGAAACATTTTCCAAATTAAACGCAAGTTCCAGATTCGGATCCTCCACAATAATAATAATAATAAAAAAGAACAAAACGATGGAATACCTCAAGCTTGAAGAGATTCGAGTAGGTGTAGGGATTTTTGGAGTTCATATTGTTATGTTGTGTTTTGAAGACGTGAGGATAGATAATAAAGAAACCATAGGTTTTGTGTGGATACTAATAATATCATTGACGGTGAAGAAGATGTAATGCGCAGGTGGTGGCAGTAGTGGTGAGAGGGAAGGGAGGGGTTTTAGGGTTTGTGGGAGAAGAAAATGTTATATATGATTTAAAAAAAAATTATTTATTAAAAAATGGAAGAGATAAACATAAAGAAGAAGAATAGAGAAGAAAGGAGTAGAGTTTTAATTTTTTATTAGATTTAATATAATAAAAACGAAAAATTAAAAAATAAATCTTTCACCTCATTATGCCACGTGACACATTTAAGGAAGGGTTGAGGCCACCATTGAATGCCACGTCAGCAAACATCAATTCTTTTATATATATTTATATATTTATTTTTTTTTAAAAAAATGAGGCCTTATTTTAAGGGTGGCCCCAAGCCCTAGCTTGGGTAACCCATATGCTCCAGCCGGCCCTGCCTGTATAGTAAGGTGTTTCTTGACAACTAGTTGAGTAAACTTGACTCTTGGTGAATAATGATTATATAATTATGAGCATGTTACAAAAACACAGTGAAATCAAGAACAATAGATCACAGTTGTAACAGTACCGATTTCTGAGAAGAGTAACATGGACCATTGTATGACACCCTAGGCAAATCCCACATCGGCCGTGGCCAGGAGAGATCCTTGGTTCATAAGTAATCCAAAGTCTCTTAAATCACCAACGCGTTTTGGGCTTAATGTTAGTGGATGAGAGGAGAACTCCACAGTTAAGCGTGCTCAGGTGGGAGCAGTACCAGGATGGGTGACCTCCTGGGAAGTCTCCACCGGGGCAACCAAAAGCAAATCCGTGAGTTCTGGATGGGCAACCCATCGGGGCAAAGCGGACAATATTGGTGGTGAGAGCGGTCGGATGTTACAACAGTACTCCACGATTTTATTGAACGAACTTTATGAATACAAGAATTGAATAATGAAACCAAATATTACAATCTAATGGGAAAACCCCACTTTATATTACATAAGCCCTAAATCAGCTTCCAACTAACTATAACAACCATAGTTTCAGATTGACGCAAATGACCCCTGAGAAACTATCACTTATTCGTTTTAAGCTAAAACATATTAACTATTGCATATTGTCAACACTGCCCCCCCTTTCCTTGACCTATGTTAACCTTTAATTTTAACTTCCTTTTCAAACAATCTCCACCTAAGTCACAATTTCAATCACCCCAAACTCAAAGAATTTACACAAAAACTGAATTTTGGACCAAGCAAAGCCTTAGTCATCACATTTGCAAGATTTTTGTAACACCCCGAATACCCGTTGCGTTAAATTACGCTAATGGGCGGAACCAATGTATATAATATTGAGCTTAGTATAAAAAAAGAACGTTTTATGGATAATAAAACAAGACTTAAACAATAAAAATGAGAGTTATATATCTAATAGAAAAATAACCCCATTAAACCCGTTAGTCGATATAAAGCTTAAACATAAAACATAAACTAACCTAGTTAGTGGTTAGTCAAAGATCTTGGTTAATTAGAGAAAGGAGGGACCATAGTTGCCAATATGCCAAACTTGTGTGTTATTAGTAAATTAAAAAGGAAAAACACACAATTAGTGTGTGTGTCGAAAACAAGCAGGAACACCAAGTTCCTTTCACCTACAAACCCTAGATACTCAAGTTCTTGCCCAAATCTAAGGATCCCACTAGTGCATGTTTGATTTCTTGGCCATTTAGTATGCAAATCTGTAAGGCCCTAACCCGTAAACACATGATTAACGTTAAAACTTACTAGCTTTTGCCTTAATTTTAAATCATTCCCGATTTAAAACTTTGATAATTATGAAAACCAACCCATTGTAATTCATAACATTTAGAGTTACTAAAAGCATGTACTAAAACTTGCGTTTTAAAAAGGGCATTTCATTTGCGGAAGTTTTTGAGTGTTCGGGTGTTCGGATCCTCTCGCGACTTGATCCTTGCTCCGGAACTTCCATCGAGTGTATACCTAGCACCATTTGTCACACCTCGCCAAGGCGGAAACACGGGGATGCGAGGACCGAAAGGTTTTCAAGCACAAGGTTCAAGCAACACACATTTTATTTAAATAGTACCACCGTGAGAGATGGATATTGTCATTTATTTAAAACGTCACCATAGCGTTAACAAAAGAGAATATTGTCTAGTACTGTTTAAATAACATGGGATTGACAAAGGAAACCCATCCAAGTGGTACCACGCAGTGCTTGCTCGAACTCTTCCCTCAAATCTCTGTGGCCCTCCATCTAGTTACCTGAAAAACATGCATAACGAGTTTTGTCAACAATAATGTTGGTGAGTCCATGGGTTTGATGGTAACAAGGAAAAACCAATGCGTAATTCGTGTATGACCAATCATAAGCTAGCTAAGCAAATGATCATTGTGCAAACCATGAGTCCCATAACCAAACCTCTTTACTGTTGTGCCTCGCGCATTGTACATTAAAGACAATGTATGAATAGTAGAATACTAACACTCTTTTGTATGTAACCGGTTAGAGCGACTAACCAAGAGTGGGGAGTCAACCCAATAGATCTATTAAAGTGTTCCATGGCTAAATGTTTAGCTAATGGTTACAGTGAACGTTGTACGAGGACTAGTGAGCTCATGAACCAATATGTATCATGTTCCACATCGTAGCCATGATAGAATGTACACACACTTGAAAATGACACAAGTATTGATGCATGTATTTCCCCGAAAAGTAAAATAGTAAAATGGGGCCAATCAAAAAAAAAAAAAAAAAATAAGAAAATAGTAGTATATGGAAGTTGAGTCGTCTCCACAGGGAATTGGTGGAAAGAGTAGTTTTGATACTTAACTAATAAAATTAACGTCTACTTGTTTTGTTGTTGGTTTTGGAATTTTAAAGAAAAATGAATTTAAGAAGTTGTAAACAATAATATAAAAGAAGTAATCCCCTCCAGGTTTCCGGTTAATGATCCACTCTACTCTTGTTTAAATGATTGGATACTACATAGACATAGCTTTGTTGGACAGTTCAAATCAAGTGATAACCGAACATAAGTTTTTAATAATAACCTGTACAATTCAATTACCAACCCACAAGTATCACTTACCCTCCCAATTATCAAACTACTCACGATGCAAGAAAAACCGAATGTGAATGATAAAGAGATAAGCAATTGAAAACAAGTGACTCGTTTAAATGATAAAAACCACAAATATTCTTCAACTAAATGAAAAACAATCCATACACCAAATCAAACAAGAGTTCAAGTTTCACAAATAAACCATACACCCGGAGGTGATTACAAGATGTTTAGCCGCTCATGGTTACAAGAAACATAACAAAAAGTTCAATAACAAACCCGAACATGTTGATGAGAATCGAAGATATGAATGAATGATGATGAATCTTGATGTTTGTAGCTCCAAAATTCTCCAAAAAGTCTCTTAATTTCGTCCTTGGTGGCTGATTAGTTTTAGGGTTGAAGGTTTTTAGCTTAAATATCTTGGAGAAACAACTTTCCTTTTTTTTCTCATAACCGTCGTAGGTTACGGCTGGAAAGAAAGGCTTACGGCTGTTGAGTTCTGCTCCTTCTTTGATGTTCCTGCTGCTCTCGGTGTAAGGGATGGCTGACTCCAGAGCCTTACGGCGAACAACATTATGAAAGAAAAAACAATTGTGCTGCTGTTTGACTACATTAAATGCCTTGACTTTCATGTCACCTTTTCTTTTTTTTTTTCTTTTTAATCACGAGAGCATTCACAGTCTTCTTCAATTTCATTTTATTATTATTATTATTATTATTATTAGCCGCCTCCGACTCGGGTGTTCTTGGCTTATCCAAAGTTCCTCTTTAACGCTCCAACGTCCATGAACACCTCCATATCTTCGGTTCACCATCCAAACTTAACCTCAACCACGTTTAAGCTTCCAAATCCATCCAAATATGACATTTAACCTACAATCACCCAAAGTTGCGTAGTTATCACATTCATAGCATATAAACGCTCAAACGACATTAAAAGCACATAGTTAAGCATCTTAAACACCATGATTGACCCCATCCATCAGCCGGGACTTTGTGTATGTAATGACTCTTAGTGTTTCATGTTGGAATAGCCCGGTTTTTACTAGATTGGCACCGATTGTAACCAAAATGGCCCCCTTTTGTATTGTCTCGGGTCCAAGTGGTTCCAAATGGATCATGTGTGGTCGACTTGTGAGATAATAAGTGCTTAGGTATACGTTTTAACCATCATAACACACTAGAATTTGTTAACATGTGTTTGTTTGATTCTAACATGTGTTATCACATGGAAGCCGAAGCTAGCTGGTACCATAGCTTCAAAAGTTACTCTTTTATGGATCAAAATAGACTAATCTTAGCTTGATAAACATGGCCGAAGCCTTTCAATGTGCCAAAGTGTATGTTTAATCGAAACTCGATTGTAGTTTCCTTTATAAACACCTTAGTTTTCAAGTGTTCTAAACCATAAGCTTTTTTAAATGAAAACCGGTTCATAGTGTGATAAATCAAGTCGTGTTTGATGTTAAGGCTTTGTTCAACATGACATCTTGTGGCTGATTATTGTTCATCATATAAGCCTTATTCTAATCGACTTAATGTATGCATAGTACCTTGTGTGTGCAAGCGTTTGTTTAGAGTGTTCATAGGGATCAACTAGGGGTCGGGTAAACAAGAATGGTTTGGATTTGGTTGAGGAGTGATCAGCCGAGAGAAACCAAGAAGAGAGGTGTGATTGTGGTGTATTGTGGAATGATCATGGAGGTCCTTTATATAAGGGATCAGCCGAGTGAAAAAAAAAGAGGAAGGTCTAGTCCTAAGTTAATGTGCCTGTTCTAGCTTCTAAGATCATCAAAACATGTAAGTTAGGAAGTTGTGATAGGTTGTTTTCTTCTTGAGCTTAGGCCGAGGTAGCATAGGATAGACAAAAGGGGATAGTTGACCTTCATGGGGTGGAGAAGTGGACATGCTTCTTAACTAAACTTGTGTTTTAGAGTTATAAGTTATAAGCATTCCTTCATGCCCCTTTTCGGCCGCTAGTTCCCAAGGTGAAAAGGAGGATATCTAAGTTAGATTGATGGTTATGGATCAATGTTTATCATGTCCCTTTCCACATGTTGTTGGCCGATTTCTTTCCTTTCCAAAGATGGGTGCTTGTTTTGTGTGAACCATGTCCAAGAGTCTTGTGTTGTATCTATTTTAGTATAAGAGGGAAGTGTGTCATGCTTGCTCTCCTCCTAGCTCTAGGCCGATTAGGATTGGGGTTGGGATAGGATGATTGGAGCAAGTCATACAAGCATGATTTGTAGGTATATGAGGGTGATAATAGCTAGGTACACTCCTTGTGTTGTGATTGGTTCTACACAAAGATAAAAGGGTTGACCTTTGGAAAGTTTAGGCTTTGGGACTTGTGTTTCGGCTGTGACAAAGGGAAAGGAAGAGTCCAAGAGCAAAGTCTCCATTGATTGGTTTATCAAGGTAGTATAGTTCCCTCATGTTCTAGAGTGAGGTATAGCTTGTAAGTTTCCATGTTAGTGCAAGATATGACAAGGAGATCCTCATTCATTCATGTGTGTTCGTGTGTGTATATATATGTATGCATATGTTATGTTGTGAATTGTTTAAGTATGTATGGTGGTATGCTTGGGTGCCGTGTATATGTATGTATGTACATGGGTGTGGTCTTGTGAAATTCCATGATAATTAGCTTTGTTATGATCCAAGACTTATCATGTATGTGAAGTCTTGTGAATAAGTCGACCTGTACACATGTTAGTGCTATTATAGTTTCACATTGTGTCGATTAAATAGTCTCTAGTACCCCGTTGATATAGGAATATCATCCGGTCTCACAAGGGTAAGAGTTAGTTAAGTTCTATGCCTCTTGATGACGTCATTAACATGTATTTTGTTTCATAGGTATCATGTGTTAGGGTATAGCAACCTCATGATATGCTTGTTTGGTGGCATGTCCGGGTGTTGTATGACTAAACAAGTGCACTTTGTTGAGTTCTCTGATTAACTCATGCTTCACTAGACTGGGGGGGGGGGGGGTGGTATAGTGTATGCAAATTGTCTAAATATGCACATAGAATGAAGTAGTAAATGAAACGTGTACGGATGTTGACCTGTTTCATTGACTGTTGTCACATTCTCCCCATGTTTTGGAATTTCGTCCGCGAAATCGAGTTTCCTTACTAGTTTCCGTAGTCTTAGGAAAAAGAGCTGTGTATTTGCGTCTTAGCTTGTCTTCGCGTTCCCATGTAAATTCGGGACCACACTTTGCATCCCATCTGACTTTCACAAGTTTGGTGCAGCTCCTTCTCAATTTTTGGACTTTCCAATCAGTCACCTCGATTGGCTCCTCAACAAAATGGAGCTGATCATCGATGTGAATTTCGTTGGGAGGAATGATCAAGGACTCGTCAGACAAACATTTCTTCAGGTTGGATACATGGAAAGTGTCATGAACACTACTTAGCTCTTCTGGCAACTTGATCTTGTATGCCACAGGACCAACCCTAGAAAGTATTTCGAACGGACCAATGTATTGAGGATTAAGTTTTTCACGCTTGCCAAATCGTGGTACACCCTTCCAGGATGAGACTTTCAAGAGTACTTTATCGCCAACCTGGAATTCGAGTGGTTTGCGACGGTGATCAGTGTAGCTCTTTTGACGATCTCGAGCGGCTTTCAAGTGATCACGGATCTGAAAGATCTTGTCGGTGGTCTCTTGAATGAGCTTGGGGCCAGTTAAGTATTTGTCTCCGACTTCTGCCCAACACAAAGGAGATCTACACTTACGACCATACAGGGCTTCAAACGGAGCAGCCTTGATACTGGTATGGTAACTGTTATTTTAAGAAAACTCAACCAACGGTAGATGTGAATCCCAGTTTCCACCGAAATCGATTACACAAGCCAGAAGCATGTCTTCCAATGTTTGAGAATGATAGGTTGTGCTCATGTCTAAGCGAGAGCCCAATGCGTCCATCAATGTTTGCCAGAATCAGGAAGTAAATCGACTGTCTCGGTCGGAGATGATTGACACAGGCACACCGTGCCTTGTTACAATCTCCTTGATGTACAACTTGGCGAGTTTTTCTAACTTGTCGGTTTCCTTAATTGTCAAGAAATGCGTGGATTTAGTCAACCTGTCAACAATCACCCAAATCGTGTTATGACCATTGGACGTCTTGGGTAGGTTGGTGATGAAGTCCATAGAAATCTGTTCCCACTTCCAAACAGGAATTTCTGGTTGCTGAAGCAGACCAGACGGCTTTTGATACTCAGCGTTGACCTTTGAGCAGGTAAGACACGGGCTGACGTACGTGGCGATTTCACCTTTCAGGTTAGGCCACCAGTAAAGTTCCTTCACATCTTTGTACATCTTGTCAGCACCAGGATGAACCAAGTATCTAGACTTGTGGGCTTCTTCTAGGATTAGATCACGTAAACCACCAAAATGTGGTACCCAGATCCGGTTGGCAAGATAAACTGTGCCGTCAGACCTTGGTTCCAACAGATCTACCATTTTGAACAACGACTCACTCTTTAGGTTCTCACCTTTCAGAGCTTCCTGCTGAGCGTCACGGATACGGGTAGTGAGATTTGTATAGATGGTCAAACCTAGTGCGCACACACGCAGGGTCTTAACTCGTTCCTTCCGGCTTAATGCATTAGCCACAACGTTGGCTTTCCGGGATGGTATTTAATCTCACAATCGTAATCGTTCAGCAATTCAACCCATCTGCGTTGCCGCATGTTCAGATCCTTCTGATTAAAGATGTGTTGCAAGCTCTTGTGATCGGTGAAAATGGTGCACCTAGTGCCGTAAAGGTAGTGCCTCCAAATCTTGAGAGCAAAGATTACTGCACCTAACTCCAGGTCATGAGTGGTGTAATTCTTCTCATAAATTTTGAATTGTCGAGATGCATAGGCAATGACCTTATTCCTTTGCATGAGTACACATCCAAGACCTTGATGAGAAGCATCGCAATAAACCACGAAATCATCGGTACCTTCAGGAAGAGAAAGAATTGGAGCACTGCACAAACAGTCCTTCAATACTTGGAACACATTCTCCTGTTTGACTCCCCAATCGAACTTCTTGTCTTTCTGTGTCAAGACAGTCAGTGGCTGGGCAATCTTGGAGAAATTCTCGATGAACCGACGGTAGTAACCGGCTAATCCCAAAAATTGTCGCACTTCAGTTGGTGTCTTGGGCACGGCCCAATCCTTGATTGCTTCAATCTTTTCGGGATCAACTTGTATACCCTTCTCGTCACAACGTGACCGAGAAAATGGACTTCTCGAATCTAGAACTCGCATTTCGAGAATTTGGCAAACAGTTTCTCGTTCTTGAGCAACTCCAAAATCAGTCGCAAATGTTGTTCGTGCTCTTCTTGAGTTCGTGAGTAGATCAAGATGTCGTCAATGAAGACAATGACGAATTTGTCCAAATAGGGCTTGCGGACGCGATTCATGAGGTCCATAAAAACGGCAGGAGCAAGTCATACAAGCATGCTTTGTAGGTATATGAGGGTGGTAATAGCTAGGTACACTCCTTGTGTTGTGATTGGTTCTACACAAAGATAAAAGGGTTGACTTTTGGAAAGTTTGGGCTTTGGGACTTGTGTTTCGGCCGTGACAAAGGGAAAGGTCCAAGAGCAAAGTCTCCATTGATTGGTTTATCAAGGTAGTATAGTTCCCTCATGTTCTAGAGTGAGATGTAGCTTGTAAGTTTCCATGTTAGTGCAAGATATGACAAGGAGATCCTCATTCATTCATGTGTGTTCGTGCGTATATATATATATGTATGCATATGTTATGTTGTGAATTGTTTAAGCATGTATGGTGGTATGATTGGGTGCCGTGTATATGTATGTATGTACATGGGTGTGGTCTTGTGAAATTCCATGATAATTAGCTTTGTTATGATCCAAGACTTATCATGTATGTGAAGTCTTGTGAATAAATCGACATGTACACATGTTAGTGCTATTATAGTTGCACATTGTGTCCATTAAATAGTCTCTAGTACCCCGTTGATATAGGAATATCATCAGGTCTCACAAGGGTAAGAGTTAGTTAAGTTCTATGCCTCTTGATGACATCATTAACATGTATTTTGTTTCATAGGTATCATGTTTTAGGGTATAGCAACCTCATGATATGCTTGTTTGGTGGGATGTCCGGGTGTTGTATGACTACACAAGTGCACTTTGTTGAGTTCTCTGATTAACTCATGCTTCACTAGACTGGGGGGCATAGTGTATGCAAATTGTTTAAATATGCACATAGAATGAAGTAGTAAATGAAACGTGTACGGATGTTGACCTGTTTCGTTGACTGTTGTCACACCATTACATAAAAATTGGTTAGTTGTTTGATAATAACACCTTTAGAATAGTTAATGCGTTGCTACTCGTCGAAACGGTGATTAAAGCCTTAGTTAGCAAGAAAATAGGCTTTTGGATTCAGCCCCGCCGTAAGATATGGTCTACAAACCATAGCTTACACATTGAATGGTAGCTTATTGTTCAGAATGGTAGCTTACAGTTCAGAGTTGCTGATTTCTACAAAATTCCCAGACTTAGCCAAAATCTCCTTGTTTGTTTTCCCCAATATTTGGATGCTTTTAAAACCAAGTTCAAGGCCCTTCCTAAGGACACTTGGGGACTTGTTTACCACCATTTTACCATGCTTATAAAATGCTAATTCACATGATCAAGTCCCCCTCTTCGGTTGTTCAATGCTTATGCTATTATTACCCAAATCAACCCGTTAAGGCCTTAGGTTTTACAAAACTTTATTTAACCATTTAAATAGCATAAAAATCATATTATCAATTGTGACAACAGTCAACGAACCAGGTCAACATCCGTACATAATTCATTTATTGCCTTAGTATAGGTGCATATTTAGACAATTTGCATACACTATACCCCCCAGTCTAGTGAAGCAAGAATTAGTCAGAAAACTCAACTTGGGTTACTTGTTTAGTCATACAACACCCGAACAATCACTAACACAAACATTACATGAGGTTATTATACCCTAACACATGATAACTCACCTCTAACACACGTATGTGAACACAAAGATCACCATGGGATATCATTTAACAAACCCAAATGATATCCCATACAAATGGTTGAACTATCACTAGGTACGAACTAGTAATTCGACACACACTAAACTTCCACATATTATTATCTAATCTATGCCCTCATGAATTAGATTAATGATGAGCCGAAACATACCAATGCACAAATATGTATCCACACCTAGTGAACCAATCGGCGAAGATGTTAAACACCTAACCAAGACTAAACACAAGGACAATATCCTATCTAGAAACCATGCGTGGATGTGTATATATATATATATATATATATATATATATATATATATATATGAATAAGCACATACATCAGATTAGAATACAACTACACTCCCTATCCAAGCCTATCTTTCCCTTCTTGTCTTTGATCCAATCAATCCAAGTGTAATAGGAGGTGACTACTCTATCTTGAACCACACTTACATCAAAATAGATTAGTAGATACCCTCTTAACACCACTTCCCACAAAACTAACCATTCCTCAATTGTATTAACCAATAAACCCTCCTCTTTTTCCTTCCATGACTTCGGCCGAAAGAGACAAACCAAGGAAACATGTTGACAATTAAACTTTCCTCAAAATAGAACCTATATCTATAATACAACTACCCCAAGGTGTGTTCCCATTCCTAAACTAGCTTAATTTGTTCCACTAGCCTACCTAGCAGCCGCAAAACACCAAGACTCCACCCCATGCTCTTTTCCAACATATGACAACCACCTCTTCACCAAACAATCACCCTACAACTAAGAATAGACACCCTATGAGTAGTCAACCCTTCCTCTTATGGAATAACATCACTAAATCAGACACATGGACCTTGGTTCTCCTACCCTCTTACACGATTACAACAAGGAAAAGACAAAGGGAAATCTTTGTCCCATGAAATGTCGTTGTCAACTCATGATACCAATGGTTGCATCTAAATGGAAAGAATAGACTATCATCCTTGTCTTACAAGGAAGAATTTGCCACAAATATCATCCCTAGCTTCCAAGCATTCGGCCGAGCGAGAGCATGGATGAGTCCAAAGACAACTAGAGACCTTATATAGATATGGAAACTAACCTCTACCTAGCTATAGCAAGACAATGTCAACTTACCTTGAAATCGGCCTATATAAGGAGCCCTCCATTCATCCAAGTTTCTTGCACCACCACTCTTCTCACCCTTGAAACACCTCTCGGCCCTCACTCTCTCTAAACCGAAGGCACCAAGGCTCGAGTAAGGGAAGCATCAAGACACCCAACTCCACTTTGGATCAACAAGGTAAGTTATCTAACCATTCTTTTCCTTCTTAGAACCTCTCGGACCTTGTAAACCCGATCTAAACCCCTACTCTAATCGGTTACCATGTTAAATCCAACTATCTAGTTTCCAAAACACTCTAGAACAAGCATATATATCACAAACATTGCACACATTGTTAGATTCTATAACCAGTAGTCATTTGGTTAAACTATTACTTTTCCACATTGTTAGTCGGCCTTCACAAAATCACCATCATTTGAGTAGTATTATTCGAACAAGAGAACAACAAAGAGATCATCTAATGATCGGTTTTACAAACAATAGTACATTCGGTTTATACTCAAAGATAGAGGCTTTAATGATGAGTTTTATAATCGGCATTATCACCAAACACTACTAGAATAATTGGTAACCTTCGATAGTATCTTAACATATTGAGATCAAGCTTTGATTGTCCAAACACCCTTCGAAAATGAAGGTTAAAGGGCACCTTGGTTCGACTAGTTTCATTTAACATACGATAACATAGGCCGAAACATATGTTAACTCCATATTATAGTTAAAAAGGTAATAAACACATGTTAAATCTTGTTTCTTTCAAAAACCAACCCCACATGACGATTTGGTGCCAAACCATAGCCCATGGCGACATGTGGAGTCCATTTTTGCCTACATTAAATATTATATTTTGACGAAACACCAAAGTTTTTGAAATATATGCTTTATAGAACACTAACGAGTGTCACGTACACTAAAACACGAACCACAACCACTAAACACAATGGTCCACATATATCGGGTGAACATTTGTATGATAGACAATGAACTGGATGACTTACCATGTCCATAATGATCTTAGGGTATCATTTGTCAAGGCAGTGATCATCTACAACCTCACTAGACCTCGTACACCGTTATCAAGTGAGTTTTTCATCGCCCCATTTTACTATTTTACTTTTCGGGGTAAATACATGCATCAATACTTGTGTCATTTTCAAGTGTGTGTACATTCTATCATGTCTGCAATGTGGAACATGAGACATATTGGTTCATGAGCTCAGTAGTCCTCGTACAACGTTTATTGTAACCATTAGCTAAACATTTAGCCATGGAACACTTTAATAGATCTATTGGGTTGACACCCCCACTCTTGGTTAGTCGCTCTAACCGGTTACATACAAAAGAGTGTTATTATTCTACAATACATACATTGTCTTTAGTGTACAATGCGCGAGGCACAACAATCAAGAGGCTTGGTTATGGAATTCATGGTTTGCACTATGATCATTTGCTTAGCTAGCTTATAATTGGTCATACGCGAATTACACGTTGGTTTTACTAGTAACATTCAAACCCGTGAAACTCACCAACATTATTGTTGACAAAAAAAACTCGTTATGCATGTTTTTCACTTGGAAGGGTTTGAGCAAGCACTGCGTGGTACCACTTGGATGGGTTTTCTTTGTCAATCCTATGTTGTTTAAACCATACTAGATAATATTCTCTTTTGTTGATGCTATGGTGACGTTTTAAATAAATGGCAAAATCCATCTCTTACGGTGGTCCTATTTAAAAAAATGCGTGTTGCTTGAACCTTGTGCTTGAAAACCTTTCGGTCGTCGCATCCCCGTGTTTCCGCCTTGGCGGGGTGTGACAGATTGGTATCAGAGCATGAGGTTATAACGAACTGAGATTCTTTTGAGTCAACTATAAGGTAAAACATATTTTTCGAAATGTTTTCACAAAGTGCCACAATGTCACGCCTTGCACCTCTCAAATCTCAAGCTGCTCCACGAAGACATATGGGTACATTATTTCATTTATTTACATATGTGATTATTTACATATATATGCATGTTATGACAGGAACATGGTTATCACTATTGATCTCGTTTCTTCACCTGAGACAGAGCCAGATTATTTGGTAGATGATTCCTAGGAGGACGACTTACCTCTCACCCAGCCAGCCCCTGAGTCCCCTCACCATGGATGGATTTCGGAGTCCGAGATAGATATTGACCCTCCTCCATCCACGAGGCGTACTTCTGATGATGACACGGACAACGACGCCCCACCTTTAGCCATTCCTGACCCCACCCTTCCGTTACCCCTTCTGCTTCTCACCCTCCAGCTAGCCTCAACCCCTACTTTCGCTTGGACACTTCGGGAGGTCACTCAAAAAGTTTACACCTCAAAAGAGGGTACAACCGTCTCTTGTCATTGCTATACCTGCTAGAGCCCTGATCTTTTCCCTTCCCACTGACCCTGAGCCTACCCAGCCCATCGACCCTTTGCCAGAGCCCTTAGCAGTGGAGGTGAGCGAGCCACCGAAGAGGTTGAAGCAGCGCTGTCAGGCCCACAATCGGCCTTACCTTCCTAGCCTCTCTAGTTGCCTGGCACACCGGGACGAGGAGGATGATCCTGAGGTTTTGAGTTTGGGAGACTCATCTAGGAGACCTCTCCACACCGACATAGGGTCCTCATATCCCATGATGCGCAGCTAGTGATGTTAGGAGATCGCATTCGAGAGCTCGAGAGGCTCTCGACGAGAGCTAGTGGCCTGAGGCTGAGCAGGGGAGATTGTCAGCTGTGATGGAGCGAGCCGAGATGGGGAGACGTCTTGAGGTTTTAGAGCGTAGGACGGTGGAGTCAGATCGATGCATGAGGGAGGCGATTATTTCTCTTGGAGCTGCCTTTCCACCCTCTTCTTAGTTGTTGTTTGTGTTGTGGTGATTATGTTTGTGTTTGTGTTGTGATTTATGATGTTTTATGATGATTAGACATGATGATCAAAAACTAATTGCGGTTCAACCACCCATTTTGTACTAAAACTTAACTACGTTTTGGATCATGTATGGGTAATATGACAAATCGTTGTATTAATTTAGTTTCACTTATATGTATGATTATGTTGGCTATTATGTGATTGTATGTGACTATGCATCTCTTATGTTTGATGTGTTCTCTTCTTAGTTATGCCTACCCGACAGTCACCACGGACAACCGCAGGCAGACCACTACCGACCACTCCCGCTGAGTTAGCTAGAGTAATTGCTGCAGCAATTGCTTAGCATGATGTGGCTCGGGCTGACTCCAGTGGAGGTTCAGGAGGTACCGGTCGCCGCCGAGGAAGTGAAACAGATCACGAAGCTAAAAACTCTATTCATGGCTGTTCATACAAAACCTTCATGGCATGCAAACCATGGACTTTTCGTGGTACTGAGGGTGCTGTATGAATTGTCCGATGGATAGAGAAGACCGAATCAGTCCTCGACATCAGCGGTTGCTTCGAGGATCAAAAGGTGAAGTACTCCACTTGTACTTTTCAGGATGAAGCCCTTACCTGGTGGAATCTGCAAGTGCAAACCCTGGGCAGAGAAGCGACATACAACATTGCTTGGGCTGATCTCAAAGCATTGCTCATGGAAAAGTACTGCCCTAGGAGTGAGCTTCAGAAGCTGGAAGCCGAGTTCTGGAACCTTACCATGGTGGATGCTAACGTAACTGCATATACCACTCGTTTTCATGAACTCTCTCGACTAGTCCCACACATGGTCACACCTAAATACAAGAGAGTTGAGCGATATATCTGGGGTTTATCGCCAAAGATCCGCAGTATGGTTACCGCATCGGCCCCATCCACTATCCAGGCTGCGGTTACCCTAGCTCAAAGCTTTACCGACGACGTTGTTCGTATGGGTTCGTTGAACCAGAAAGTTACAGTTACCAATGGGAGCTCCGGGAACAAGCGCAAACGTTCCAACAACCGGAAGAGCAGGAATTCCTCTCACAAGCCACAAGATGCCATGAAAGTCTTTGCTGCCACAGTCACTGAGGAGCCCAAACGCAAATACAACGGGCCCCATCCTCACTGCAGAAAATGTAACTACCATCACATAGGCACTTGTGAAAGTATCTTGTGCAAGAACTGTAACCGTCGTAGTCACTCAACCGCCAATTGAAAGGCCAAGGCCACAAACACTCCTCCTGCCAGAAATGAGTGTTTCGAATGTGGTGCAACTGGGCATTTCCGAAAGGACTATCCCAAGGCCAAGGATCAAGCCCGTGGCAAAGCGTTCGTGCTAGGCGCCAACGAAGCACGCAATGATCCTAACATAGTTACGGGTATGTTTCTCCTTAACAACCATTTCGTTTCGGTACTTTTTGACTCAGACGCAGATTTTAGCTTTGTGTCCACCGACTTTAAGTAATCCCTTGGGTTAGAATCTAGTAAGTTGGACACATGATATACCATAGAGTTAGCTAACGGTAAGTTAATCTCATCCGAGGAAGTCGTTAAGGGTTGTGTTTTGATGCTTGACGGCCATGATTTCCATATCGATTTACTGCCTATCCGACTAGGTAGTTTCGATGTTGTCATTGGCATGGATTGGTTATCCAAACATCGTGCAGAGATCGTCTGTCACGAGAAGTTGGTTCGAATCCCCTTGTCAAATGGTGAAACCCTATTGATTCGAGGAAGTCAGGGAGTACCCACTCTTCGAATCATATCCTGCATTAAGGCGCAAAAGAGTTTAAGGAAAGGTTGTGTCGCGTTTCTGGCACACGTCGTTGAACAAAAGGCCAAGGAACGGAAGCTTTTGGACATCCCAGTGGAGCGAGACTATCCTGAAGTCTTTCCAGAGGACTGGCCAGGACTTCCATCGCCACAACAGATCGAGTT
The DNA here is from genome assembly GCA_032199755.1 of Ambrosia artemisiifolia. Lineage (NCBI taxonomy): Eukaryota > Viridiplantae > Streptophyta > Magnoliopsida > Asterales > Asteraceae > Ambrosia > Ambrosia artemisiifolia. The sequence goes on along the minus strand of CM063516.1, from coordinate 27,622,820 downwards.
TCGCATTGATCTTGTCCCAGGAGCTGCCCCAGTAGCCCGCACTCCATATCGGCTAGCACCATCTGAAATGCAGGAACTGTCCAATCAACTTCAGGAGCTGTTGGAAAAAGGTTTCATTTGCCTGAACTTTTCTCCGTGGAGAGCGCCTATTCTGTTCGTGAAGAAGAAAGACGGGAGTTTCCGCATGTGCATCGACTACCGGGAGTTGAACAAGTTGACAATCAAGAACAAGTATCAGTTTCCAAGGATTGATGATCTGTTCGATCAGTTGCAGGGATCCAGCTGCTACTCGAAGATCGACCTACGGTCAGGATATCATCAATTACGGATTCAGGAAGACGACATCCTGAAGACGGCATTCCGAATCCTTCGTTACGGCCATTATGAATCCTTAGTCATGCCATTTGGGTTAACGAATGCTCCTACCATTTTTGTGGACCTCATGAACCGCGTCTGCAAGCCCTATTCAGACAAGTTCACTATTGTCTTCATCGATGACATCTTGATCTACTCGCGAACTCAAGAAGAGCACGAACAACATCTTCGGTTTATTTTGGAGTTGCTCAAGAACAAGAAACTGTTTGCCAAATTCTCGAAATGCGAGTTCTGGATTCGAGAAGTCCATTTCCTCGGTCACGTTGTGAACGAGAAGGGTATACAAATTGACCCCGCAAAGATTGAAGCAATCAAGGATTGGGCTGTGCCCAAGACACCCACCGAGGTGCAACAATTTTTGGGATTAGCCGGTTACTACCGACGGTTCATCGAGAATTTCTCCAAAATTGCCCAGCCACTGACTGTCTTGACTTAGAAAGACAAGAAGTTCTATTGGGGAGTTAAACAGGAGAATGCGTTCCAAGTATTGAAGGGCTGTTTGTGCAGTGCTCCAATTCTTTCTCTTCCTGAAGGTACCGATGATTTTGTAGTTTATTGCGATGCTTCTCATCAAGGTTTTGGATGTGTGCAAAGGAATAAGGTCATTGCCTATGCATCTCGACAACTCATGATTTATGAAAAGAATTACACCACTCATGACATGGAGTTAGGTGCAGTAATCTTTGCTCTTATGATTTTGAGGCACTATCTTTACGGCACTAAGTGCACCATTTTCACCGATCACAAAAGCTTGCAACACATCTTTAATCAGAATGATTAGAACATGCGGCAACGCAGATGGGTTTAATTGCTGAACGATTACGATTGTGAGATTAAATACCATCCGGGAAAAGCCAACGTTGTGGCTTATGCATTAAGTCAGAAGGAACGAGTTACGACCTTGCGTGTGCGCACACTAGGTTTGACCATCCATACAAATCTCACTACCCGTATCCGTGATTAACCTATATTAACAATCAATTTGATCTATTAATCTATTAGCAATGGTTTTACCCAAAATCTAGGGTTTAAAATATTCAAGCAATCAATTATTTTCAATAATGTGTTTAAACACTTGATTATGGTTCCTTCTCCCCCTAAAACCATCGATAATGGTTAGGCAATCATCAATTGATGTTCAGACATGGTCTAGATGGTCTGATTAGGTGTTCTAGGGTTTCAGACTTCAATCATCGTTTCTGGCCTAAAAATGAATCCATTACCTGTAATTTTTGGATAAAAAGGATCAACAATCAATGAGGAACAAGATAGAATGATGAGAAAAACAAAATCAACAAGGTTTGGTTATGAGAAAAATTTTGAAAAAAATTATAAGGGTTCGAATGAAGCTGATAGGTTAGATATAGGACTCACACTCGACCCTTTCATGTGTTCGAATGAGAAAATCTATCCTTCCTTCGACCCTAGTTAAAGGTTCGAAAGAAAACAGATGGCTCGAATGAAACAAATCACTGAAACACTCTCATTCGACCTCAATAGAAGGTTCCAATGAAGACACAAAATCACCTTCGACCCAACGAAGGGGCGAATGAGAATTTGGATTTCTGAAAATTTTACCAAATCTCAAATTCGAATCCTGTTTTAGCATTTTCAAACATTTAAACCCTTCAAACATTCAACATTTAACATTTAACATTTTTATGATACAAAACTCAAATTGCTCTGTCAAACTTCCGAAAATAACCATCAATCACCATCGGTTACAAAAAATAACACTGAAATGTAAAAATTTTGGATTTTCCTGAAATTTATGCTAAAACACACCAAAAATCTTTTTGAGTTTTTCTATATTTTGCAGAAAATGAAAAATTAAAGCAGTATACATTTTGTGATTTCCGGTAAGAGGATCATATCAGTTTTTGAGAAATCTGATCACACTGTTGATCTTTAATATTTATTATCAGTAAAGACAATGTGTGATTAGGCAATTGCTGATATTGTTATCCACATAAGCTCACATGCAGACTGTTATGCAGTGCTTTAAAATTATATGCAATTAGGTGTATTAAAACTAACAGACTTATGGTTCCCACACACACGACATACTCCCGTATCAAGGAATTTGCACAAAGCTTCATCGTAACGCGTGATTATGCCAAATGTTATCCGTTATAGTACAAGATACGAAGCACAGAGGTGTACATGTCAGCAAATCAATGCTACAGAGTAACATGTGCATACGTATCAGGTTGAGGCTGATATCAATCATGATTTTCATCATAGATATGATACGATGCATTAAATGATCTTTGATCATTTTTATACATTAAGTTCATCAATTCAGTAACTTTAGGATTTGGCATATTAGCTCTTTTAGGAAATATCTTGATTGAATCTAGGTCCGTAAATCAATACGACAAAAGATCAATCAAGACACCCGGATAACAATTAACATAACGATCCGAAACCTTAGATTTTGGCAACCCTATCAAACGAAATTACGGTACCAAGACCATATGCCCATGAGGTGTTCGGCCACTAGCGAGTAGTTTGTTATGTTTGTATCAACAAGGCACGCAATAATAGTCTACAAAACCTACCAACACATCACACAAAATCAACACACGCCTTATATATAGCAATACAATTCTTTAGCATGTGTCAGATCCCCGCTGATGTACTATCATTTCCTCTTTTCTCCTGGAAAATCATTTTGGGTTTTTCTAATTTTTTATGGCTTATTGGATTTTTCAATGTTTTTGGTTTTTCTGAAAATAAAGACTCCCCCTAAAATGAAAAACATATTTTTGGGTTTTTGATTTTCTGAAAAACAATAAAAATTAAAAACTAAAACTTAAAAAAAATGTGATAAACCGAGGTGACGATTAGTCTTGTTTTTCTTTAATACCATTAGCTCTTAGCAAAAATTCAAATCTTAATTTGTCAAAAGCTTTGGTAAAAAGATCAGCTCTCTGATAGTCTGTGTGGATTTTGACCATATCAATCAACCCTTTAGCATAGCAATCACGAATAAAGTGATACTTATGCCGGATATGCTTAGCCTTAGAGTGACTGACTTTGTCTTTAGTGAGTGCTATGGCAGCTTCATTGTCACAATGAATTGGGGTTTTAAGATATTACAAACCGTAGTCGCACATCTGCTATTGAATCCACAAAACCTGTGAGCAACAACTCAAGGCTGCCACGTATTCGGCTTCACAAGTAGATAGTGCAACTTCTTTTTGCATTGCCAAGTTACAAGCCTGCTCCTAAAGAATTGACATCCAGCCGTTGTGGATTTACTGTCTTTATCGCAACCTCCTTAATCTGCATCACTAAAAGCAACAAAGTCAAAATTATCATCATTAGGGTACCACAGTCCATGCAAGGGACAACCCTTTGTGATACTTAATCCGGATGTGCTTAGCCTTAGAGTGATTGACTGTGTCTTTAGTGAGTGCTATGGCAGCTTCATTGTCACAATGAATTGGGGCTTTAAGATATTACAAACCGTAGTCGCACATCTGTTGTTGAATCCACAAAACCTGTGAGCAAAAACTCGAGGCTGCCACGTATTCGCCTTCACAAGTAGATAATGCAACTTCTTTTTGCATTTCCAAGTCACAAGCCTACTCCCAAAGAATTGACATCCAGCTGTTGTGGATTTACTGTCTTTATCGCAACCTCCATAATCTGCATCACTAAAAGCAACAAAGTCAAAATTATCATCATTAGGGTACCACAGTCCACGCGAGGGACAACCCTTCAGATATCTCTAGATTCGTTTGACAGTTGTAAGGTGACTCTGTTTCGGCTTCATTTGGAATCTAGCACAGAGACATGTTGCAAACATTATGTCTGGACGAGATGCAGTCAGATACATCAAAGATCCGACGATGGCTCTATACGTGAAGGGAGTTCGTCAGATACATCAAAGATCCGACGATGGCTCTATACGTGAAGGGATCTGTGAGCTCCCCCTTAGCGTCAACTCCAATCCCGTGATTAGGTTGAATTGGGGTATCAATAGGCTTTGAATCTTCCATCTGGAACCGGCTCAAGACTTCAGATACATATTTCGTCTGGTGAATGAAGATGCCCGTTGGCAATTGATCCACCTGCAAGCCTAGGAAAAACTGCATTTCCCCCATTGCGCTCATCTCGAACTTTTCCTACATGACTCTTTTGAATTCTCTGCATAAAAGCTCATTAGTAGAACCCTCTGTTCTTTTTGTGAACAGGGTACAGTCTACCAAACCTCGTTTGAATCCCTTTAAAAGAAGGTATGTACTCAGCTCCTCATACCATTTTCGTGGAGCTTGGTGCAAACCATAAAGTGCTTTGTTGAGTTTATAGACCTTATCCCGGTGGATAGGATCTTCAAAGCCTGGTGGTTGACCAACGTATACCTCTTCCTTGACCACATCGTACAGAAAGGCACTCTTTACATCCATCTGATACACCTTGAACTTCTTATAGGAAGCATACGCTAGAAACATACGAATTGCATCTATACGCGCAACCGGTGCATAGACTTCATTGTAATCTATTCCTTCTGTTTGACTAAATCCCAGAACGACCAATCGAGCTTTGTTTCTGACTATAACGCCACGATCATCCTTTTTGCACTTGAAAACCTACTTCGTGCCAATTTTCTTCCATTCTGGTGGTAAATCTGTTAGCGTCCAGATTCCAAGTTTCTAAAACTGTAATAATTCCTCTTGCATTGCTTCAACCCACAAATCGTCTTGTAAAGCATCCTTGTATGTCCGCGGCTCCACCTGCGAAACATAACAAGCGAAAGACCAGTCATTTTGACAACCTAATTTCTATATTTTAGCATACAAGGCTAGGGCTCCAATGTTATCATGTGAAGTTGCACGTCTGGGTTGTCCTCTTGTCATGACACTGCTGCCGGGATCCCCAATAACTTGCTCAAGCGGATGAATCTGATGAATCCGAGATTCCGGATGATCAGGAACTTGAATTCCCGTTTGAGTAGTCAAATTCTCTGCCATATCCAGATCATTACCCGTATTAGATGAAGATTCAACATCTAGATTTCGGTTCACTGCTGGTGTCTCCGTATCATGATCTAAGATAGCTTCACTGAAAACTTCATCATCGTCTTCCGATTCTGATGAATCAAGAGTAGTAGAAGCTTTTTGGAAAATCTCTTCTTCATTAGCAGGAACATTGGTGAGAATCCGGTTAAAAACCGAATTCATGGATCGATTAAACGAAAACAACTCGGTTTCAGACGGAAGATATGGGACGAGACAGAAATCGACGAAAACAATGTCATCACAGATTCGTATTACATCAGAAACGGTTACAGACAATGTCATCAGTACGATAAACGTCTATCTCGGGGCCGGGGGAGGTCGGGCATGACCTCCTCCTTGAGAGCATTCACAACACAAACTCAAAATCTTAAAATGAAAAACACACATGAGATTGCTATTTATAGTCCAAACACATAAGGCTCATTCGACCCCTTAAGGAGGTCGAACCTGCAGGTTCGACCCTTGTAGGGTTCGAACCAACATCTTATGTTTTGGTCTATATTAACAAATGCATCAGATCCATAAAATGCCCTTATGGATCAGCAAAATCTCATGTAATACAATACACGACTCAACCCTAGTCTATTCGACAGCGACGACCACACATATAGTGCATCAACAATTGGTATCATTAGAAGCTGCTGTAGGAGTTACGGTGATCGGACGCACCAACGGTGAAGTCACTGTGTTCTCAAACTCATAATATAAACGTAATACAGCCTCATCAACCAAGCTATCTAGATTGAATGACTCAAAGAAATCTTTATAGTCAAATCCAACCAGGGCAACTTCCTTGAATATTTTGAGTGTAGCGTTCGCCCACTCTTCAACTTGTCAAATTATTTTGTTAAATATGTGTTTAAGTGGTGTCGCGTACCCAACAAAATAACCCTCTTCTGCTTTCAATCCAAACTTCTCTGTAGGATTTAACATTGTACAAGGTGCCCAGAAAGGTTCTAGATACTCTAAGTTCGGCGTTCGTCTATTAAGCAGTTCATAAGAAGTCTTGCCAAACTTCTTCACTGTTAATACACGATTCAGTGTGTAACAAGCTGCGTAAATTGCTTCATTCCAAAACATCACTGGAAGATTTGAGTCCGCAAGCATTGTCCTTGCCGTTTCTATTAGAGTCCTGTTTTTGTGTTCTGCAACACCGTTCTTCTGAGGAGTGTATGGTGCACTATACTCGTGATGACTTCCTTTGTCTTCACAGAGTGCATCCATTTGAGAATTTTTGAACTCCGTCTCGTTGTCACTACGAATTCTTTTAATCTTTAAACCGTAGATGTTTTCCAACCGGGTGAACAGAACCTTCAGATTATTAAACGTCTCACTTTTGTGTTGCATGCACATCACCCACGAGAATCTTGAGTAATCGTCTGTAACCACAAGACAGTAAAGCTCTCCATAATGACTCTTACGCTTGACAGGTCCGAATAGATTCATATGCAAACGTTCAAGTGGCAATTCTACAGAGTTTACTTTCTTTGGTTTGTGGGACTGTTTGTACTGTTTGCCTTTCTTACAACTCACACATTTGTCATTCAAATGTGAAAATGCTTCACATTAATCCCTTCTACAAGTCCGTTTTCACCAAATGATTCATCTTCCTTAGGTGAATATGCCCATCCTTCTGTGCCACATAATAGATTCTTTTTCTGTAGCTTTGGATAGAAAACATGTGACTTGGCCCTGGGTTGTGGTTGCCTTGCTCATATCAAGAATGTACAGATTGTTTACTCTTGGAGCTTTTAACATGATCCACTCTTTTGGAATGACGAAACCGGGTTTATGAATGTAGCAAGATTTACATTCAAAGTGAACAGAAAACTGTTTGTCACAAATCTGACTGACACTCAACAGATAATAATCAATTTGCTTCACATACGATATTTTCTCAAAGCTCACGATTCCATTACTAACACTTCCTTCCATTGTTATGTAACCTCCTTTGTTTCCCGCAAACGCCACATATCCTCCATTAATGTTCTTGATGTCAAAGAGTAGCGTAAAATCTCCAGTCATGTGCCTAGAAGCCCCACTGTCGACAATCCAAAGACTGCTAAAGGGCCAGCTGGAGCTCCCTACACAAATCACAAACAAAGTTAGTTTTTAATAGGGACCCAAGCATGTTTGGTCTTGGGTCTTTGAATGTTAGCTTTCAAAGAATCACTCTCACAAATACTTGGTTTTGAATTAACCTTTTTCTAATCATTCAAAACTTTCTCATTTTGAGTTTTGACATTAGCAGTTGATGTAGAAGCACCTGGAGAACCCGTTGGTGTCCAAGATTGTTCAGAACGTTTAAGAATCCATATCTGAGATTTTTATGTCTCAGTAGGTTTCTTTGTGTCATTGGTAAATGAAACTTTCTTGGTAACCTTATCTGATTTAACAGACACAGGTCTAACCGACGATTTCACAGCCGGTTTTGAAAAAACCCTTTGTTTATCATTAGTCGTGTTCACCACTGGTTTCTTCAGTTTCTTCTCCATGGCAATTCGGTTTCGGTTATCATAGACAATCGGTCGGTTTTCCCTTTGGTTATAAAATTGATTTTGATTATAAAATTGTTGTCTTTGTGGGAAAAACTGTTGTTGTCTTTGAGATCTAAATTGTTGCCTTTGAGGTACAAATTGTTTCCTCTGTAGAACAAATTGTCTTTGTAGACCATGTTGTCTATGATCCTCAACCGAATTCCTAAAATTTTGCCTCTGCTCAACTTAATTCGTGCTTTTATGTCTCACATATGGGCAATGAGCAAGTAAATGCCCCCTTTCCCCACATTTGAAACATGCACAGTTCTTCAAAGACATTCTTTGAATTAGGTTTTGCGAATGAATTGACCGGGTATTGATCATCAACACACTTTCGTCTTAAACTCATTGGAGCGGGTTCCTTTGAGTAAGCCAGTTCAATAAATCCGTTAACCTTTTCTTTTGGCTTAATAAATTCAGTGACATGAACTTTTGGTTGTTGTGTAGAATTATCACATACAGTTTCCGAATTAACTCGGGAGGAATATCATTTGTCCTTTCATGTTTAGGAAACCAAATGGTACTCTCTTGCCAGATTTTGTCAATTTTTGAATAATTAGCAAACTGTATAGGATATTCTTCATCAGATATTATATTATCATATCCTTCCATCCGATAGAAAACCTTGACTGGTTTGTCAACTGATTCATTCTTCACAGTTTTATTAACTGACTGATTCATTTTGTTTTCAGTTTTTTGAAAACAAGGAACCTGAGAAGTTTCATTTGTTCTGATGTGATTTTCCAATGGAATCTCAACATCTTTCTTAGGTTTCTCATCTTCAGTATCTGAATCATCAGTTACTGCGACCACTCCCTCATCATTCAATCCAAGTATCGGTCTCATATCGGAATTAGGATCACCAACACTTGAGGTGTTGGATTCATTATCCGATGAGGAATCCGATTTTACTGAACTCTCCAGTGCTACTGAATTCAAATTGTGGTTTTCAAATAACACTGGAGAAGGAACAGATTTGTAGTTTGCACTATTGGATTATGATGGTTCCTCAATAATGTGGTCCACAACATAAGCCACATGTTTATAACTCTCTAACTTTTTATTGACTTTTTCAGCAAAACACTTGATAGTAGCCATTTCCAATTTTGTTTCCTCACGTTCATTAATGTAATTGTTAATGGAAATTTGTTTTAAATAAAGAGTTTTCTTTAATTCTGAAATGTCCTTTTTATACCCTTCAAGTGTTTTGTTGAAATCATGTGCATCCTTACGATAAGATTGAATGTTGATTCTAGCACTCTTAAGTTGAACTTTGAGTTTCTTGTTTTCTTCAGTCAATCTATCACAAGTACCATAATATTTATCACTACGCATGTCAGTAGTAGAGTCAGAACTTACCGACTTAGGTGGATCTGTCATGGCCATCAGTGCAAAATGAGCCTCCTTCCCAGCAACAAAATTAGAATAATCAATCTTCGTGAAGGCATCATCCACTATGCATGATTTCTTCGTCATCAAAAAGTCTGCTTCGGCTAGCAACTATTCAATATCATCATCCAAAGAATTAATACTCGCTTCTGAATCAGCTTCACTTTGTGAATCAGAGTAGACAAATTCTGGTTCATCAGAGACATTGGCAACAAAGTTAATAATAGTCCCTGAAACCTTCTCAGCACTTGTGTCTTCAATCTTCCCAGCAACAGAAACTTGAACTTCATCAACAATCTCCTCAATCACATCCTCAGACACTTTCTCAGATTCCAAAACATCTTCATTTATCACCGACTCCTCTAAAACCATCTTTTTAGCAAGACATGCTACATTCCCACTAGTAATCTCCTTAACTCCCAAATGCATAGACGTCTAATCATAACCCTCATCCTTCTGAATCACCAAGGCTTGATTCTGATTCACATTTTGAGGTTGGCTGTTTGGTGTAGAAATAGGAATAATGGTTCTAGTTGGGTTAGATGTAGTTTGGATTTGAGTTTGGTTGGTTGTAGATGCTTGTCTAGATGTGGTATTTTGAGAGGTGTTTTGTCGGTTTTGGTAATTGTTTTTTTTTATGGATAGTTGTTGTTGTTTTGGCTTTGGTAGGTAACATGATTTTGTGATTGTCAGTTCTGATAGTTGGAGTTAAACGGGTTTCTGTTTCATTGTTGCATTGGTTGAGTACACTATCTCTTGAAATGACCTCGAGTACCACAGTTGAAACAAGTTACCTTAGCTTTGTTGAAGCCATAGATAGTATTTGGTGAGGTAGCAAAATCAGTTCTGTCGGTCTTCTCGATAAACTCAGTAGCTCTTCTCATCACGCTTGCAAAAGCCCATTGAATATCAATCAGTTCCATCTCTTCCTTATCTATCTGGGCATAATCTTCATTAGTTTGATTATTGTTGCCTATCTGACTTGCCACTAGTCCATTGTATGAAGCGATGATTGCTGAGACTAAAGCAATGTGTTGTTGTGCCACTTCTACAATTACATTATTCATGTTGGAAGTTTCCAACACAATCGGACTTTGGCTTGAAGATGCTTGTGTCATTAGAGGAACATATTGTTGTTGTGAGGTGTGTTCATGGATGATGTATAACAAGTAGCAGACATCTGTGGTTGAGTTGGTAAATAAGAGTTTGTTGTGTAGGAACTTGGTGTGTAACTGTAAGTTGGTGTGTAGGTTGGTCCTGGTGCTAGATAATTGATTGGGTTTCTTGGTGGTTCAACAACATTGGAAACACAAGCTATATGAGGTGCAACATTTCCATCCACTGATGAACTAGACATAGAGGAAGATGATGAAGCATGATACAGCTTTGGGTTCTGTGGAAATTGTGCTCGTTTAGCTTTTCTCTTCTCCTCCGTCTCTTTGTTCCACAACTTTTGTATGAACTCATTAATAGTACAATATGCATAAGCATCTTTTTCCTTCAAGACCTCAACATGTTGAGTCCAATACGGAGGCAACGAGTCAGCAAACTTGTCTACCAATTCTATCATTGGAATTTTGATTTAATAGTTTGACAACTCTGATAATAAATGACAATATCTTGGAACAAGTTCTTTTAAGTTTCGTTCCCAACATAACTGAAATTCTCAAACTCTTTCTTCAACTCTTCCATTCTGAGTCTTCTGGTTTTCTCATTTCCATCATGCATGTTCTTCTGAACATCCCAAAGTTGCTTTGATGTAGTACACGATCCGAATTGATGCAATAAGTCTGTAGTCAATGCCTGAGATAGTTGTGAAAAGGCTTTCTTCTCAACAACAAACTTTTTCTTTTCGTCTTCTTTCAACTCTTCAAGTGGAATTTGGATATCCGTATTCTCAAGACATGGAGCAACGTATCCCTTTACGATCATTTGCCAAGCTTCACTTCCTTCCAATCCCATACCCTCTAGATGAATCTTAAACTTCTTTTGCCACTGATAGTAATCTGACATATCCAACAACTTAGGAGGACGATTCCCACTTCCCGATAATAAGTCATTGATTAATGTGGTAATCGCATTAGTAGTTTGAGACTGCACCGCTGCTGCTGCAACTCCCCAAAAGTCATTCACTTGTTGTTGTGGAGGTTGAGTAACAGGTGGTGGTGTTGAACTAGTCATGGCAATGTAGTTCATCGGTTGAGATGACTGTGTGTTCGTCTTCTGAGAAGCCACTGCACATTGATTCATCAGAACATGCTGTTGTTGTGTTGTTGCAGGTCTAGGTGTCATAGGAAATTCCCAAATGTTGTCCATAACTCTCGAAATGTAAACAATTAGAAAAATTTTCAACAACAGAAACAGGTTCGACCTTTGAAATCAAAACGTGGGTTCGAATGTGGAAATTATCCTGGTTCGACCCCTGTAACAGACTCGAATGAGAAAAATAATACTCTAGACTTGGTTCGTCCCTGACAATATACTCCTTCGACCTCCCGTATGGTCGAATGAAACAAACTTGATCGAATGAAAACACAACACACTTGAAAACTTTTTATTCGACCTAAAATCCCTCTGGTTCGACCCAAATACACTGATTCAACCCCAAAAACTCACTGGTTCGACCTAACTCTCTCTGGTTCGACCCGACCCATTTGAAAAACGATTATTCTTCAAAAATCAGTTATTTTGATCCAAATTTTTCAAAAGTTTATGGATTTTGATGATCTTAATCAGGTTTTGCTTCGGATTTGATGGAGATCAACTTTAATGAATGAAAATTTTGATTTTATCCATGAAATTATCAATAAATCTCCATTAATATTCAAAGTTCATGCAAAATAGAAAAATTTTAGGTGTTTTTGGATAAAAATCTGTTCGAAATCTATCAAATTGCAATTGTATGATCGAGATAAGCTCTGATACCACTTTGTAGAGGATCGATTTTAAAGAAAATGACTAGATGATCATACAAATGGAACAATTTAGGTGCGGAAACCCTAGATCGTATGCAATATGATAAAGATCAATTTAGAACACAATCAAATCCTTTTCAATAAACATTTCATTCATAAACATGTTGATTAAACCTTTTAGATAGTGTTTACAATGAAATAAAACTAAAACAGAACTTTCCAGAACCTAGAGAAAACACACACACAATACTATATTCAAAATGACCAACTGTTATCAACAAAATAAAACTTAAACTATTTATACTACTGCACATTCGACCCCACGACTAGGTCGAATGTGTTCCTTCGACCTTCACTAAAGCTCGAATCAAACAGATCTTCTTCAAAGCTTCCTTCGACCATATAAACCTTCCTTCGACCCCTCGATCAGTCGAATGAACATATCTTCAATATCAAATCTACCAAAAACACTATAATGACAATCCAAAAGCAATAAGTCACATTCCGTGCACTTACATTGATAATTATCCAAACTCGACCATATAGCAATTTACCCATAACCACTCATAATAGTTCATAAAAGTCCAAAATGATCTATAATATTAAAGCATTTGGGTGATTGCCTCCCTGTGGGTGATGAAGATGTACAAATTTATAAGATCTTAGGCACTAGTTAGCCTCATGGTTAATGGGTGATGATAATATACAAAAACACAAATCTTAGAAGTTTCTTATTTCTCTTTTGTCGTGTGCCCATTCCATGTTCCCAAGCCCACTTCAAATCCTTAGTAAACCTATAAGCAACCATAAAGAGACATGATTTTAATTCGGGTGAATCTTATCCATCAATCATATTTATATTAAATTATTGATCTAGTCTTTATTATGTAATTTGTATATCTAGTGACAAAACTGTGATTTAATGGTCTAGGGAGACTTTGGCCTCAGTCTCGCCAAGACAAGGAGAATAAAAGGTGGAGACTGAAGCATAGTATGAATACCTCAGTCTCTCCTCAAGCTCATAAGCTCTGTCATTTTGTGTCACCTTATGTGTGTGTATGAGGGTGTGCAAAGCATTGCTTTGCGTAAGACATTATCAGTCCAAGTGATTGATAGTAACTGCGTGTTATCTTGTGTTTTTGTTTTTGATTCATTTCATCTAGATAATTATCCAAACTCGATTCTATTGTTTTCGCCTTTATTCTCAAGCAAAACTGATTAAAAAACACTTTCAGTTTCATTTAGGCAATTTAACAAACAGTTGGCAGCAAGGATAATAGAGCATAGGCAATTCAACAAGCTGCAACAAATATTGTTGAAAAGTTTAAAAATATCTAAAACCCACTTTTACCAAAAAACTGAGGGAATATTAGATGTAAACAGATAATAGAATGAGAGATTTCAAAGACCTGGAAGAAGCGAAACCAGTAGGCGGCAAAGAAGGAAATCGCAAACCGCTAATGATCGGCAACCACTCCGACCATTCCTACTTACCCGTGGTTTGTTTCTAACTTTTCAACCCAATTTTATCCATGGTTTGACCATATAGTAATTTACCCACAACCACACATAGTAGTTCATAAAAAGTCCAAAATGATCTATTTATAATATTAAAGCATTTGGGTGATTGCCTCCCTGTGGGTGATGAAGATGTACAAAAATATAAGATCTTAGGTACTGGTTAGGCTCATGATTAATGGGTGATGATAACATACAAAAAGACAAGTCTTAGAAGTTTCTTATTTCGTGTGCCCATTCCATGTTCCCAAGCCCACTTCAAATCCTTATGTAAACCTATAAGCAACCATAAAGAGATATGATTTTAATTCGGGTGAATCTTATCCAATAATCATATTTATCTCTATTACCTTATTAAGGACCAAAGATTTCCACTAAGGTAATTTCATCCAAGTTTTAAGATGGGAGTCCAAAGGGCCATTCACAAATCTCTATTTTTTGGTCATTATCTTCCATTTATGCCCCTCGTGTACAATATTTTAGGCCAATTGTATATGTACCCAATACAAGCTTTAAAACCCTCTCAAAATATAACCCCTCTCGTAAACACCCAATTGAATGTTCAATGCCTTTCACCTCTTCACCGGTGATTGAATGCTCGTTAATACTATCATTCAATTAAATGCCAACTTCAATTTCAGCAATGAATCTCCTCATCCGTTTCAATTGGAGACTACTTTAAGCCAAGTTTTTTTAAATGCAGAGGCCATTGTTTTGTTCACCAGCCTCCATTGAGTGAAGGGGACAAACACGCTAAAGAAGCTTTGATGATAATGGATAAAACTATTAGGTATTGGGATATTGAACATGGGGAGTTGTCAAGGTATTTATTCAATTTTCTATGAAGTTGAGTGTTATATACATAAATTAACAATCTTTATGTGTGGGTCGGTTTTTAGCCGGATAAATAAAGTAACCATAATTCAGGTATCCAACTAATATCTAGATGCCATTTCTCAGTGTATTCCTTGATAACGGATTCTCATGTTAACTTTAACATTGAGGTCCATGAAACCTTTTTTTCCTTCAAATTTCTACATTGAAGATGTTAACAAAAGGAATATCTACCCTACTGACTTGATATTTGCTTCTTTACTTTCATGATTTCAGTTATTTAGTTGTTCAGTTTTGACACTTTCTAGGGTTCCACTTAGAAAGGTATATCATCTTTTAAAGTTATTGATTTTTTTAAGAAAAACTATCTGATAGGCAGTATTATGTTTTAACAATAACAATTACTGGAATGTTGATTTGCAAAGATGATGAAGATGCTTTTTAGCAGTTAGTGGAGCTCAATTTGGTTATCCACGATTTTTAATTGTTGTCTATTAGCTAATATTTTCAATTGGGATTAATTTTCATTGTCAGGGTGATAATATGGCAAACTACTTCAAAAAATATAGCCTTTTTAATTGTGAAAATCTCTTAATCATGCTTTTTTTAAAATGTGTATACGTAGCAACCGAAGGTATTCGCAAAGTACTTTTTCAACAAGTTTACTATGGTGAATTTTCCTTTTTGTTTGCTTTAAAGCCCACAAACAATTTGGTTAGCAAAGTTTTGCTAGGGTTGGCTTTATAATTGGCATTGCACACTATGCTAATTCCTCTTGTTAACTGATCTTTTTTTTTTTTTTTTGTATTTTCAAAGGCTCATCTAGACCTGCTCAAAGATCCATTGAAGTTGTATGAGTGCCGCATAATAAAAAATTATATCCATGAAACCGGAAGATATGATTACTCTATGTCATTGCGTATATATTGCAATGGCTACTATTATGGCTTGATCACTTACCAAATGTAAATCAAGTCGTTGATCCTCAACTTCAACAGCATTTTGGTATATCAAGGTAAGTAAACATTCTATACTTTTACGTTAATAGATGTATTTGTGTTGAAGTGGCAATTCTTTCTTTTACAGAATAAGAAAAAAAAAACATAAACTTTGTTGTTAGTCATAAGTATTTATGTCTGATAGGTGTACAGGCAACAAATCTACAAAACATAGGTATTACCATTGAAAATTAAGAGGCGATAATAATAAAATAAGTTCTAGAAGGTGTTAATCACAACTTCAAATGTGGTTATGTTTTTTTTTTTTTTTTTTTTTAAAAGGAGCTAAGATATTTAACTATTTTAGCGGTCACTAATCTTTAGCGTAACACAAAAATAGGTAAACTGATCGAGAGTGAAAAAATCGCCTTTGGAAATTGTAAACTTTGAGACTTTTCCGACATATGGTATTTTTGTTATAGTTGGAGAAAAGAAAGGTTATTTTTTATATAATCATGTTTTAGGTTTTGTGGTATTATGAGTCAAGCGGGTAAACCGGTAATGTTGTCTATCCTAACATCAATGATCCTATGAGATTAGAAATGATTACTTGAAGTAAAATATAATAAAGAAAGAGTGTTTTTTTGGTAATTAACCCAAAGTTGTGTGATATATGTTATTTGTTGGTTAAGTAACACGTGGTTTAGTCGTTTTTATTTTTTCAAATATGTTTACTATTCATGTCCTTACTAACTGTATGTTCATGAATGAAGACAATATATATGATTGTTAACATGTTCACATTGTTTTAGTTTGATCCAGGAACAAGGGAGCTAGGTCCGTGGTTTGGGATTATGGATTATTACACTATGTTATTTATTTTGATAGCTAACATAGAGATTTTGGAAATGGTAAGTATACTGAGATTTAACATTAGTTTTTTGGTTATTGGGATTAAGATTTATGTCAATGGTGCTGCTCTGTTTCTCAAAAGGGGTTCTGAATGGAAAATTGTGGCTGCTATGAAGAATGTTGCTAGGGATTCTACAAAAAGAGATGAAGCCTAGGTTAGTTTGGTTCGCTAAATATATATTTCTTTTGTTTGCTTTAGGTTGATAGATAATCATTATATAGATTTCATTGTAAGTCTAACCCCGGGTTGTTTGTGACTACAAGTTTAGATTTATGGCTATACATCGTGAGTCCATGAACTCCCACAAGTGGTGATAAAAAAACATGTCTTACCTAAATCATATAATCCAAATCAAAACATCATAGTACCCGCGGCAACGCGCGGACTTTTCCGAGTATTAAATTATGGTAAAT
This sequence comes from Ambrosia artemisiifolia, assembly GCA_032199755.1. Lineage (NCBI taxonomy): Eukaryota > Viridiplantae > Streptophyta > Magnoliopsida > Asterales > Asteraceae > Ambrosia > Ambrosia artemisiifolia. The sequence goes on along the minus strand of CM063516.1, from coordinate 27,605,961 downwards.
CACTTGCATTGAACGCAACATAATAAATGCTACACCTATTGATGCAATACAACAAATAAATCCCAATCATCTATATATATATATATATATATAAAACAAAGCCCTTTTGCTGACGTGGCGTTCAATGGTGCCTCCAACCTCCCCTCTATAGTGCCACATGGCATCCTTAATGAATGTTTTTGGTGTTTTTTAATTATTTCGTTTTTTTAATTAAAAAAAGAGAAAAAGATAAAACCCTAAAGTTATTAAATCCTAACCTCCTCATTCACTCTCCCAAACCCTAAAAACCTTACACCACCTCTCCTGCTCATCTGCCGCCAAACACAATACACACACGCTGACCCCGCAAACATCAATACAATCTTTTGGAAACACCCTTACACCAAGCTGATGATCAATTGCCCTCTCGGAGAACCGATTTGAATTTGTCAACATATTCTGCAGTTATAGGAAAGGAATTGATTTGCAGGAGTGATTCCCGGTTTGATGTTTGGGGAACAAAAGGGTATGGCTTACAGGTTAGAGGTTGGAATCGGCGATGTTGCTGAAGTTTCAACCAAAAGTCCAAAGATTAATCAGGACATGATGATTATGTGATTATTAAGGTTACGTATCTGTTTGTTTTAAAAAGTAAAATCATATGGGTTCTGAAAAACACACAATGGTGACTCATCAATTTGGATTCATATCTGTTCATCTCGTGGTAAGATTGATTCTGTCTCTCTGCTGTTATTAATATTGTGTTTTGGATGATTAATATATTTATTAAAATAATCATTTGACTTGAGTTTGTGTTGTGTTATGTTGTGTTAGGATTATTAGTAGAGGTGTTGCCTAGGGTTTTTTTTAATCTGTGACAGTTGTTACAATAAGATAATATGAGTTTATTATGATATTATGAATATGTAAACCACCTTTTTATGCTTTTGTCACAATTGTTTTTTATTTTATTTCAGGAACGATGGATCAAGTGGGAAGATGGTGGATGACAACATGATTGGTCTCTCCAGTTTGGTTCGATTTATTTTTTTCCTAAATTTTGTAGTGCTTTTTAATTATTATTGTTGATTGTTTATATTGGTTTTTAATTATTATTTTTGATTGTTTTTATGGTTTATTGCTTTTATCTGTTACGAATATATCTATTGAATGTCACTTGCTTTGTATAGTAATATATTTAGGTATAATTCTTTACTTAAAGGTGAGTTTAGGTACCTTGAGTTCAGTTGAATTTATGTGATTGTAGTGTAATTTGTTAACAGAATTGATAGGCTACATCTTCCAATTTTGTAGTGGTTATGTAAGTTTCATTATTTATTTCAAGGTGAGTTTTGTTAGGTTGAGTTAAGTTTAATTTATATCAGTTTAGTTTAATTTGTTAAGAGAACTGATACATGTATTGAAAGATTGTTTACATCTATTACTCATAGGTCTGTTCAATGTCAGTTGAGTTGTATAGTATAATAGATTTATGTTTCATTAGGTACTTAAAGCTGAGTTGAGTTACATGTTTCATTAGTTACTTTAAGTTGAGTTTACTTACATTCAGTTAAGCTTAATTTATGTCACTTAAGTTTACTCTTAACAGATTTGATAGAGGTATTGGTGGTTATGTAAGTTCCATTATTTATTTCAAGGTGAGTTTTGTTAGGTTGAGTTAAGTTTAATTTATATCAGTTTAGTTTAATTTGTTAAGAGAATTGATACATGTATTGAAAGATTATTTACATTCTTGTCTGAATTTCCACCGTAGCCACCGTAGTTAGCTGCGCTAGCTGCAGTACCGTAGTATGTGGCGTAGGATTCCGCTGCTAAGGATGGAGGGATGGTGCTGGTGGCTATGATGGTGGCTGTAGCTAAAGTTATTGCTGTGGTGGTTAAGTTTGGTAATTGTAGCTTGGTGGTGGATTGGATTGGGAGGTGAGGTTTGTTCTTCTTTTATTATTTTTTATTAAGTCATATTAGGATTTTCAACCCCGGGACCTTCCCGGGGTAGATAGCTAGTTCTATATATATTAAACCGAGAGGTGATTTAAACAGTAGGTTTATTTTATTCAATGCCAAAGGAATGTAATTTTATTATTATTATTTTTTTTGAACGGCCAACGAAACGTTTCTGCCAGACTACCCATGGGACCCGTAAACTGGCGAACCCGAGAACTCCCCCAGGACTACGCAAGGGGCTGGCCAAGGTAGCCAGGATTGCCCACGAGGTTTCCGAACCGGGGAAAACTTGATCCCCCACCCGTCCGAATACCCGCTGTGGAGAACCGGTAAAACCCGGGCGAGATCAGGACTCGAACTCCTAACCATAGGTTAAGAGTCATCCCCCATTTCTCATTAATGTCCTCCAAATGTAGCTAGTGGGAATTGAACCCAGGCCTCCCATAGGAAACTTAGACCCTCAACTAGGGCCGGCAATTTTGTATCCGAACACGATTACCTGACACGAACCTGAACGATCTTAACATGTACAGGTATGGCTTTAACAGGTTTCGTGTCCTAAACAGGTAGACACGAATTTACCTGTTAATTTTCGTGTCGTGTACAGGTAGCCAGGTTTCATGTATCGTGTCTTAACAGGTTCGTGTATAAAACAGGTCAAATATACATGATTTGCCAACCCTAAGTATAATATTTGCAAACAAGTACACAAACATGTATTAACAGGTATGCAAACAGGTATTAACAGGTACGCGAACAGGTATTATCTAGGTATTTGGCGAATTTTAGAAAATTTTGTCTCACTAAATAGGTTCATAAACATGCGATTAGTATAATGGTCACAAAGAGGTATTATTAACAGGTACTTTTCGTGTATACCTGTTACAAAAATTAACAGGTTCGTGTATGAAAAAATAGACACAAAAAATTTTCGTGTCGTGTACAGGTAGTCAAGTTTCGTGTATCGTGTCTTAACAGGTTCGTGTCTTAACAGGTCAGGTATACACGATTTGCCAGCCCTACCCCCAACCAACTGGGCCACAAGTGTTGGACTAATTTTATTATTTAGCTACTAAGATATCAAAATGATTGGTTATTATGCTGCTGCTTCTTCTATACATTAACTAGGTCCCATGTAAAAAAGACAAGTGTGAATTGATTCCATTTCTGCTAGTCGTGGCATATTTGGTATCTGATTGGTTTCAATATATAGTATTTCACCAGTTACCAAACGCCCATAATTTAAAAAAATAAATAAATAAATAACTAGTGAGTCACTTGTGAAATACTACGGAAAAACACATTCTCAATGTTTAAAACTCCTAAACCAAATTGGATATATAGATGTATACCTGCGATTTCCTCTCTTCTATTGATTTACAATATTTATAATAATACAAAGGGTCCTCTATCTTTGGATAGAGATAATCATGAGATATTCAAATACAAATAAATACAATCATTCCTATAATTACGTATCCTCTATTACACCCCCGCAGTCGAAGCGGGAGGAGACCGGATGCTGAGACTGTCTCTGAAATCTTCAAATAAAATCCGAGGCAAGCCCTTGGTGAATATATCAGCGATCTGATATCTGGATGGCACATGGAGAACCCGCACGTTACCTCGTTGTACCTGTTCGCGGACAAAGTGGATGTCAAGCTCGATATGTTTCGTGTGTTGGTGCTGCACCGGGTTCCCTGATAAATAGATGGCACTGACGTTGTCGCAATAGACCAAGGTTGCGCGAGATAGAGGATGCTGTAACTCAAGGAGAAGGTTTCGTAGCCAACAAATTTCCGCGACCACATTAGCGACACCTCTATATTCTGCTTCAGCACTGGAGCGAGAGACGGTTCTCTGTCGTTTGGATGACCAGGAGATGAGACTGTCCCCGAAATAAATACAATAGCCACTGGTGGAACGCCTGGTGTCAGGGCAACCGGCCCAGTCCGCGTCAGTATAGGAGACGAGAGACTGGGAGGAGGAGCCGTGAAGCTGGAGGCCGAAGCTTAGGGTCCCCTTGATGTATCGTATGATTCTCTTAAGAGCATTCCAGTGATCAACCCGAGGGGCGTGCATGTGCATACAAACCTGCTGTACTGCATATGAAATGTCTGGGAGCGTAAACGTGAGGTACTGAAGAGCACCTGCGAGGCTACGATAAAGTGTCGGGTCATGAAATAGGTCGCTGACAGTGGAGCTGAGTTTACTGTTGGTGTCAACCGGTGTGGCAACGGGATTACAGGACTGCATGCCTGCGCGACTAATAATCTCAGATGCATATGTATGCTGTGAAAGAAACATGGTGTCTTGAGTGCGAGACACAGAGATGCCCAGAAAGTAGCTGAGAGGGCCCAAGTCTTTCATGGCGAATTCGCCTGCGAGCTTGGCCATAAGAGAGTGACGAAGTTTATCAGAAGAAGTAACCAGATGAATGTCATCCACATATAATAGTAAGTAGGCTGTGTGATGGCCCTGGTGAAGGGTGAAAAGAGAAGCGTCACTCTTGCTGTGCTGAAAACCAATGGTGAGCACGAAGTCAGTGAATCGCTGGTACCAGGCACGAGGGGCCTGTTTGAGACCGTAGAGCGATTTCTTAAGGGAGCAGACATGATCGGGAAATCGTTTGTCACGAAAACCCATGGGTTGGTACATGAAGACGGTTTCATGGAGATTCCCATGAAGAAAAGCATTGGTAACGTCCAGCTGATGAACGGACCAGTGCTTAGATAAAGCAATAGAGAGAACCGTCTGAATCGTAGCCGGTTTAACAACCGGGCTAAATGTCTCACCACAATCGATACCAACCTGTTGCAATCGACCATCACACACTAACCGAGCTTTGTATCGTTCCAATGAGCCGTCCGACCTGTATTTATGTTTAAACAACCACATACTACGAATAATGTTCATGTCAGGCTTACGAGGCACCAATTCCCAAGTCCCATTTCTAACTAATGCATTGTACTCCGTAGACATGGCATTGTACCATTCCGGAATATTTAAGGCATCGGTGGGTGTTTTTGGTACGGGAACAATGGTTGGGGTAGTGGAGGTGTGTAAGTTAAAGGGTTGTTTTGGTTTGTAGATGCCGCTCATGGAGCGGGTGTGAATTGTTCGGCCAGGTGGTGGAGGTGGGCTAGGTGTGGCAGAAGGTGGTACGGTGGCCGGGGTAGGGGTGGGGTCCGTGGGTTGGGTTTGGTGAGGTGTAGCCGGGTGTACAGTGGGTTGGTTGGGCCGAAGTGGGGTGGGTGCGTTAGGAGGTGAAGTAGGTTGGGCCTGGGCATTGGGTTGGGCCTGTGTGGGTGAACCGTGGGGTGGGACGGGATTGGTCTAGGTATGTATGTGAGGGGAAAGGTGGTGAGGGAATGTGGCAGAGGTGGGGTCAAGGAACGAGTATTGTGGGGTTGGGTCAATGGTTAGTTTATATGGGAATGTGGTCTCGTCAAAAGCTACGTCTTTGGAGATGTAGATCTGTTTGGTTTTCAAGTCGAGACACCGGTACCCCCTATGGGTAGGAGGGTAACCGAGAAAGACGCATGGGTGGGAACGTTGGTCAAGCTTGTGAATGGTGGAAGAGGGAGCGAGTGGGTAGCAAAGGCATCCGAAGACGCGAAGATGGTCATAGGTAGGAGTGGTATTATAAAGAATTTCGGTAGGGGTTTTGGTTTTGGTTTTGGTTGTAGTGGTGGGGAGAATATTGAGAAGATAGGTGGCGGTTTCTAAGGCAAAGTGCCAAAAATGGGTGGGTAGTGACGCATGAGACATGATGGTACGAATAAGGTTGTTTATGGTGCGTATTTTTCTTTCGGCTTTACCGTTTTGTGAGGATGTGTAGGGACAAGATAAGCGGTAAAGAATGCCATTTGTGGTAAAAAAGTTTGAAAGGTGTTATTTACATATTCACGACCGTTATCACATTGAAAAGTTTTTATGGTCCGGTTAAATTGAGTGGTTATGGTGGATGTAAATTGGGTGAAGGCGGAGAAAACATTAGATTTGTGGGTGAGCGGGTAGGTCCATAAAAAATTTGAGAAATCATCTAAAAAGAGAACATAATAATTATGACCAGAAGAACTAATAACAGGAGATGTCCATACGTCACTATGAATAATATCAAATGGTAAAACAGTAGAAGTAGTAGAAGGAAAAAAAGGAAGTCTTATACTTTTACCCAAAACACAAGAGTCACAAACATTATTACGAAAATGATCAAAAGAAATAGAATTATTGTTTTTAATTGAAAGCAAAGGTTGACGTCCTGGGTGGCCAAGACGTTGGTGCCATAGGTCAGCAGTGATGGCAGCTAGAGCAGTAGATGTGGTAGAGGAGGACCCGAGCACCAGAGGGTAGAGATCACCACTGCTGTTGCATCGCATGAGCGGAGCCCGCGTCTTGAGGTCCTTCACAAGAAAACCAAACGGATCAAATTCAACAGACACAGAATTATCCCTAGTAAAGCGACGAATAGAAATAAGGTTTTTAACTAATTTGGGTGAGTATAGGACATTTTTCAGTATAAAGGGAGGGAATGGTGGGGGCAGGTATTTTGTGCCTTGTCCTATTACCGGAATGGTGTTACCATTGCCTACAATAATATTATGAGGAATGCAAGAGTTAGAAAAGGATTGAAAATCACCTTGCTCGTGAGTCATGGTAGACGACGCACCAGTGTCCATGTACTGTGTCAAGTCGGGCTGCTGTAGGGACATCGTGTACATAGCCTGCTCGATGTCTGTCGGGCTATAAGCCGCATAGTGGTTCTGGGAAGGACGCGGGCCTAGTAAACCAGGTTGTTGGGCTGCATTTGTAGTGGGCCGAGTACTATTAGGATATGGGCAAGGTGGGGAAAACCAAGGGAAGGGGTTTTGTTGGGCCTGATGTTGTGTTTGGTTTTGGGCCGATCCAACAGAGGGGTAATGGGGCCATGAGGGGAACCAGGGAGTGTATTGTGGAAACCAAAACGGGAAAGGTTGTGGTTGACGTCCGAAGGCACCTCGGCCACGGCCTCGACGGCCATTGCGACCTCCGCGTCCCCGGACAAAGGGTGTGGAATTTTGTAGGCGGTTGTGGTGGTTGTCAGGGGTGGGGTTGGCAGTGGGGCGGTGTTGGGTGGTTGCCGAGAGGGCATTGGAGGCTGTTTGAGCAGTGTGTAAGGCTCGTTCGGATTTGTTTGTCTCGGCCTGAATGAGTTTGGATCTGGCAACATAAAAGGATGGTAAAGGGTGAGTGTTTTGTAAAAATAGTTGATATACCTTCGTACTCGGCATTAAGGCCCGCGAGGAGTTGTAGAACCAGTCGGTCAGAGTCAACAGGTGCGTCCACATTTGCTAGCTGATCTGCAAGAACCTTGATAGCTTGACAATAGGCGGACATGTTGGGGAACCCATCCAAACGAGTGTTGGAGAATTTTTGCATGAGATAAATCGCTCGTGCCGCCTTGTTGTCATGAAAGAGGTCTTCTATGGCAACCCACGCTTCATACGCGTTGGAGATATTATTAATAATAGTATGAAGGATGTCATTAGAGACCGTATTGTATAACCATTGAAGGACAATGGCATCAATACGTTCCCACTCTTCAGAAGCGGTAGAGGATTTGGTTTCAGTGGGAGGAGGTCTCGGCTTGAGATGGTTATCAACCATAAAAGCCTTGCAGTGAATCTTGAATAAAGTTGCCCATGAAGCGTATTGGGAAGATTCAATTTCAAGGGTTATGGGGACGTAGTTCTTAATATTGGAGACGGTTGTTGCAGGGTGAAATTTTGATTCAACCGTTAGGGAAGGGATGATGGTAGAGTTATTGGCAGGAGAAGTCATGGTGAGGGAATAAGAAACAGGCGAAGGATCGTAGAGGAAGAATACTGCCGATCGGAAAAAAGAAGAAGAAGAAGAGAGTGCGACGGCAGCAAGGTTTTAGGGAATTAGTTTAGGTTTGATACCATGATAGAGATTAATCCTTGCCTCTCTTCTATTGATTTAAAATATTTATAATAATACAAAGGGTCCTCTATCTTTGGATAGAGATAATCATGAGATATTCAAATACAAATAAATACAATCATTCCTATAATTACGTATCCTCTATTAATCCGTATCTAAAATCGAAAGTACCTTAAAAGGGATGGGTGGCCATCTTTCAACCTAGAACTACCTTTGCACTTTAAAAAATAATGTTCACAACGCACAAATCATGCGACTTCAAGTGCGGCTTCGTGAACCCGGTTTTGAACCCCATTCTTTTATATCGAGGACCAAACACATCAACACGTTAATTGCACGTAAATTAATCACCAAAGAGATTGCATCATATGTTCTTAAGGTGTTTATCACACGTTCATGTATGTGCATGTACAAGATTTAATTTGCCCTATTTTGGATGTACTTCTCTTTATAATTAACTAAGTAAACTCTTTGTACTTTTGTTTAACTTTGTTTTTGTTTATCATGATGTGTTTGTTTAAGGTATTACCGAATATACAGTAGATCCATGTAAAATTCAAACATTTCATAGATTCAAAATAGTAAATAAATAATACATACACATCGTTTGTAACAAACGCTAATTGAAAAATTTATTCTAGGAAAGAGGTTTACAACAACCCACCTTAGTCATGTGAGTCAAAGGTTGCCCGGTCTTAAATAATAGTGAGATTATAAACTACATCTCCTAATCTTAAACCTAATTTATACGAATATTAGATCAACCCCCACAAAGACTAACAAAATCACAAACACTAAAATCGTCTAATGCAATTATGATCAAGATGGGTCAATATAAACTGACAGGGACTTGTGAGCTTGAATTTGAATTAGGGATTTAGGGACATTAAAATTGAAACAATAATCAAGATGTACGAAAGCAAGATTAGCATGAGTGAAAGAACTGTAAACCAAAAAATATGCATATCTGTTATATTTAACCTAAATATGCAAATGTATATGGAGTATAAACTAGTAGTAGTTATTACTAAATAAAGGTTATAGACCGTTTGATTATACACCTACTCCAAAGTACACATCCTATCAATACTCATTAACCTAGATACCTTCTTTCTCTAGCCGGTCTACTCCAAAGTACACATCCTATATCTCATGTTCAATACTCATTAACCTCGTATTTTCTTTTCTATATATGTCGGTGTGCCCTCCTATTTTCCTAATTACATTCATCTTTAATTCCTTCCTGTTTTCTCCATCAACCACATCCATGGCAATGACAACTTTCTCTTGTTACTCTTCTTTCACACAGCCAAAGTCTTTCAACACATGCCTGCTCACCAAAACAAACATCCCTTCTAAAGCACTCACTTATAAAGTCATGTTAAAGAAGTGTGAGATGAAACTCACCGCAAAAAGAAACCCTACGAAGGAGAAACCGGTAGTGATGATGATCTTCAAAAGCAGTTTCTGGTATGACATTCATACTTGGTTCTAATTTTTTGTTTCAACATAAGTTACTTTACCTCTGTAGATAATAAATAAATAATAAACTATGCTACATTCCATAAATTTTGGTTGTTTTCATATTGTACTCAACTTTTTTTTTTCAGTTGGGCGGGCTGCTTAAGCTAAAAGCAAAAGATCAAAAAGCTTTCAGAATAATTTCATTAGATTTGAGCAAACTTTGGTTTATTACCTTGTTAATAAGAATTTCTTCATACCTGCTCTTTAAATCCGGCAAGTATGGAGACATTAACAAATTAATGGGACACGTGTTCTTGTAGTTTGTTTGTTTCGTTTTGTGTGTTTGCCTGTATTGATGAGTAAGACATTAGTGGAATGCTATGTACTGAGGGTGACTGTGAAATGTCTTTAGCCATTAGAATATTGTTCATGTATGTGCACGTACAAGATTTAATTTGCCCTATTTTGGATGTACTTTTCTTTATAATTAACTAAGCAAACTCTTTGTACTTTTGTTTAACTTTGTTTTTGTTTATCATGATGTGTTTGTTTAAGGTATTACCGAATATACAGTAGATCCATGTAAAATTCAAACATTTCATAGATTCAAAATAGTAAATAAATAATACATACACATCGTTTGTAACAAACGCTAATTGAAAAATTTATTCTAGGAAAGAGGTTTACAACAACCCACCTTAGTCATGTGAGTCAAAGGTTGCCCGGTCTTAAATAATAGTGAGATTATAAACTACATCTCCTAATCTTAAAACTAATTTATATGAATATTAGATCAACCCCCACAAAGACTAACAAAATCACTAAAATCGTCTAATGCAATTCTGATCAAGATGGGTGAATATAAATTGACAGGGACTTGTGAGCTTGAATTTGAAGTAGGGATTTAGGGACATTAAAATTGAAACAATAATCAAGATGTACAAAATCAAGATTAGCATGAGTGAAAGAACTGTAAAACCAAAAAATATGCATATCTGTTATATTTAACCTAAATATGCAAATGTATATGGAGTATAAACTAGTAGTAGTTATTACTAAATAATGGTTATAGACCGTTTGATTATACACCTACTCCAAAGTACACATCCTATCAATACTCATTAACCTAGATACCTTCTTTCTCTAGCCGGTCTACTCCAAAGTACACATCCTATATCTCATGTTCAATACTCATTAACCTCGTATTTTCTTTTCTATATATATCGGTGTGCCCTCCTATTTTCCTAATTACATTCATCTTTAATTCCTTCCTGTTTTCTCCATCAACCACATCCATGGCAATGACAACTTTCTCTTGTTACTCTTCTTTCACACAGCCAAAGTCTTTCAACACATGCCTACTCACCAAAACAAACATCCCTTCTAAAGCACTCACTTATAAAGTCATGTTCAAGAAGAGTGAGATGAAACTCACCGCAAAAAGAAACCCTACAAAGGAGAAACCGGTAGTGATGATGATCTTCAAAAGCAGTTTCTGGTATGACATTCATACTTGGTTCTAATTTTTTGTTTCAACACAAGTTACTTTACCTCTGTAGAAAATAAATAAATAATAAACTATGCTACATTCCATAAATTTTTGTTGTTTTCATATTGTACTCAACTTTTTTTTTTCAGTTGGGCGTGCTGCTTAAGCTAAAGGCAAAAGATCAAAAAGCTTTCAGATTAATTTCATTAGAGTTGAGCAAACTTTGGTTTATTACCTTGTTAATAAGAATTGCTTCATACCTGCTCTTTACATCCGGCAAGTATGGAGACATTAACAAATTAATGGGACACGTGTTCTTGTTGTTTGTTTCGTTTTGTGTGCTTGCCTGTATTGATGAGTAAGATATTAGTGGAATGCTATGTACTGAGGGTGACTGTGAAATGTCTTTAGCCATTAGAATATTGTTCATGTATGTGCACGTACAAGATTTAATTTGCCCTATTTTGGATGTACTTTTCTTTATAATTAACTAAGCAAACTCTTTGTACTTTTGTTTAACGTTGTTTTTGTTTATCATGATGTGTTTGTTTAAGGTATCACCGAATATACAGTAGATCCATGTAATATACAATCATTTCTTAGATTCAAAATAGTAAATAAATAATACATACACATCGTTTGTAACAAACGCTAATTGAAAAATTTATCCTGGGAAAGAGGTTTGCAACAACCCACCTTAGTCATGTGAGTCAAAGGTTGTCCGGTCTTAAATAATAGTGAGATTATAAACTACATCTCCTAATCTTAAAACTAATTTATACGAATATTAGATCAACCCCCACAAAGACTAACAAAATCACAAACACTAAAATCGTCTAATGCAATTCTGATCAAGATGGGTGAATATAAATTGACAGGGACTTGTGAGCTTGAATTTGAATTAGGGATTTAGGGACATTAAAATTGAAACAATAATCAAGATGTACGAAATCAAGATTAGCATGAGTGAAAGAACTGAAAACCAAAAAATATGCATATATGTTATATTTAACCTAAATATGCAAATGTGTATGGAGTATAAACTAGTAGTAGTTATTACTAAATAAAGGTTATAGACCGTTTGATTATACACCTACTCCAAAGTACACATCCTATCAATACTCATTAACCTAGATACCTTTTTTCTCTAGCCGGTCTACTCCAAAGTACACATCATATATCTCATGTTCAATACTCATTAACCTCGTATTTTCTTTTCTATATATATCGGTGTGCCCTCCTATTTTCCTAATTACATTCATCTTTAATTCCTTCCTGTTTTCTCCGTCAACCACATCCATGGCAATGACAACTTTCTCTTGTTACTCTTCTTTCACACAGCCAAAGTCTTTCAACACATGCTTACTCACCAAAACAAACATCCCTTCTAAAGCACTCACTTATAAAGTCATGTTCAAGAAGAGTGAGATGAAACTCACCGCAAAAAGAAACCCTACGAAGGAGAAACCGGTAGTGATGATGATCTTCAAAAGCAGTTTCTGGTATGACATTCATACTTGGTTCTAATTTTTTGTTTCAACACAAGTTACTTTACCTCTGTAGAAAATAAATAAATAAATAATAAACTATGCTACATTCCATAAATTTTTGTTGTTTTCATATTGTACTCAACTTTTTTTTTTTCAGTTGGGCGGGCTGCTTAAGCTAAAGGCAAAAGATCAAAAAGCTTTCAGATTAATTTCATTAGATTTGAGCAAACTTTGGTTTATTACCTTGTTAATAAGAATTGCTTCATACCTGCTCTTTAAATCCGGCAAGTATGGAGACATTAGCAAATTAATGGGACACGTGTTCTTGTTGTTTGTTTCGTTTTGTGTGCTTGCCTGTATTGATGAGTAAGACATTAGTGGAATGCTATGTACTGAGGGTGACTGTGAAATGTCTTTAGCCATTAGAATATTGTTCATGTATGTGCACGTACAAGGTTTAATTTGCCCTATTTTGGATGTACATCTCTTTATAATTAACTAAGCAAACTCTTTGTACGTTTGTTTAACTTTGTTTTTGTTTATCATGATGTGTTTGTTTAAGGTATCACCGAATATACAGTAGATCCATGTAATATACAAACATTTCATCAATTCAAAATAGTAAATAGATAATACATACACATCGTTTGTAACAAACGCTAATTAAAAAATTTATCCTAGGAAAGAGGTTTGCAACAACCCACCTTAGTCATGTGAGTCAAAGGTTGTCCGGTCTTAAATAATAGTGAGATTATAAACAACATCTCCTAATCTTAAAACTAATTTATACGAATATTAGATCAACCCCCACAAAGACTAACAAAATCACAAACACTAAAATCGTCTAATGCAATTCTGATCAAGATGGGTGAATATAAATTAACAGGGACTTGTGAGCTTGAATTTGAATTAGGGATTTAGGGACATTAAAATTGAAACAATAATCAAGATGTACGAAAGCAAGATTAGCATGAGTGACGAAAGAACTGTAAAACCAAAAATTATACATATATGTTATATTTAACAGAAAAATGCAAATGTATATGGAGTATAAACTAGTAGTTATTATTATATAAAGGTTGCATATAAACACTATAGTTCTCAAATCCATTCGAAAATAGTTCTGGTTGTAGACCGTTTGATTATACACCTAGCCACCTAGGTACCTTCTTTCTCTAGCCGGTCTACTCTAAAGTACACATCCTATATCTCCTATTCAATACTCATTAACCTCCTATTTTCTTTTCTATATATATCTTTCAACTCCTATTTTCCTAATTCATTCATCCTTCCTTCCTGTTTTCTCCATCAACCACATCCATGGCAATGGCAACTTTCTCTTGTTGCTCTTCTTTCACACAGCCAAAGTCTTTCAACACATGCCTGCTGCTCACCAAAACAACATCCCTTCTAAAAAACTCACTTATAAAATGGGCTCCAAACTATATTGCAGCCCAAAGTCATGTTCAAGAAGAGTGAAATGAAAGCACGGCAAAAAGAAACCCTAACGAAGGAGAAACTGTTAATGATGATGATCTTCAAAGTAGTTTCTGGTATGACATTCATACTTGGTTCTAATTTTTTATTTTAACATAAGTTACTTTACCTCTGTAGAAAAGAAAAGCTTATCTAATTTTTCTTCTTCTTCTTCTTTTTTTTTTTTTGTTACTTTTCAAGGAGAAGAAAACATTAGGAAACTATATGGCTGTGGAAATGTGTAAAGAGTTGATTCTACAAGTTTGTACAAATATTGGTGTGAGTGGTTTGGGTAAGTTCACCAACAACTTCACCGGTCACCTACTTGGTGTGATGATCTTCAATGTAATAACCGGCTTTCTTTATGCTAAACACGAAGAGTAGAGTATTACTTGTGTTTGGTCTCTTTTATGCTTTTGTCATGATTAATTTGGAACTCCATGTATGTTTAAGTTTTTGGTACAACTTAAGTTATTTTGGAGTGTTCTAAAACCACTAATTTGTAAGATATATATTATTATGTTTTGGAAATTTTGATGAATTCTCTATTGGGTAAATCGGTTTGCTAATGGGTTACATAGGTCGCATGTTTGAACAGGTCTTTCGTATTGATCGATAGTAGTTCGGTTTTATTTAGTCAAATAATTTTTTTAGGTATACAGAGAGTATAGTGTTGATGGAGTCTTAGAAGTGGTGCAACTATGTAGGAGGGTGTTGTTTAGGTCAAAGAAAACATTGGGCAGTATGTGTCATGTATGCGTGTTCTTCGTGCGACCCCATTAAAACCAAAACCTCCACAGTCACCACATGTTCATTGCAAAATCCAAAAGCACCGACACCTCCATTTTTATGATAATCACTTAGGCGATGTCTCACTACTGAATTTTCTATCTAAATTAATGACTCTTGGACATAAGTTGAAAGAGTTTCCCAGAAACGCAGCACTAAGAGCAGACAGGTGGCGCGAATGTTGGCTGCCATGGTAACCACGATCGCGCTACGTAGAGACTGAACCGAACGCCACTGGAAGACGAGAATAGCAACCCCCATGGTGTTTCATACCGTCCTTGAGGACAAGGACATTTTGAAGGCGCGAGTATTGGATCCGGATGCCCTTCAATTTTGTGATGCATACCTCGATCTCCTCACCATGCGTACATCATTCCATGCATATATACATCCTTATTCATGCAAAAATGTAGTCCAAGTTCATGCAGCAAGTATTTTAGTTTCCTTTTGTTTCTTAATTAATTTTGTTATTTTGGTAGTGGGTGGTTGTCACCATTAGGTTGGTTTATTTCCGTCATCGTTTGTAAGCTTTAAATATGTTAGTATTAATATTGAACTCGTAAAATAAGCAGATTACCATTTCAAGATAAATATGAGGATCGAGTTGAATCAAACCACCGCCCGTATAGTACTGTTTTCGCGCACTTGGACACGACAATGTATGCTTCGGCGAACAATATAATATTTAGCCCTTTTATCAGTGACTTAGTTTGCTTCATATTTAGAAGCTAATTATCCTATTTGTTGTTCAATTCTTGTTGCCAATATGTTCCTCAAAACCATATACAAGTGCTAGTTTTTAGTTCCTTCAAATCATACATGATGAAGTATGGCGCCATATAAAAGCTTTGCTATTCTTTTACAAACATGTAATGTAAAGTATATATGTTCGTTAAGCTTCATGTGCAGCAAGCAATGTTTTGTCTAGCAAAGTGAGAGCCTTGCTCAAAGACTTTGTATGAATTAGTAAATCATGTGTTAGTTTTTACATACCTTCTACTCACTATTAAATAATTACACCAAATAATCAGTTTGCTTGGGATTGAACTCAATACTTCCCATTAAAGGGGCAAGAGCCTCTAAGAAGTGAGCTAGCCCCATATTAACTGTTGATCATGTGATAATAGGTTGTGCAGAAAAAATAAATGCACGGGATACGCCGATATGGTATTACATGCGCATGAGAATAAGAACACCTTAGCATTAATAATAGCACGAAAATCATGTTTGTGCTACAACTACTACTACCATCACTACTAGTAAGACGCCACGTGTGCAAGCTAAAGTATTTAAACAACACATAAGATGCTACGTGCGCAAGCTATATTACTCAAAAAACACATAAGACGCCACACGCAAATTGTATCATATTGACAGTACGTAAGACGCCATGTGCACAAGCTGCATTATATAAAGAAGATGTAGGACGCCACGTGCACAGGTTCTATTACATAAACAACACGTAAGACGCCACACACAATTTGTATTACATTAATAGCAAGCACGTAATACGCCACGCACACAAGTTGCATTACATTAAACAACAAGTAAGATGTCACAAGCGCAAGCTGGATTACATTTACTATCAAATAAGATGACAGGCGCGCAAGCTGGATTACATCAAACAAGTACGGCGCCACACACGCAAGCTTGATTACATAAAAAAAACAAGTAAGACGGCACATGCGCAAGCTGAATTACATTAAAACAATAAGTAAGAAACCATGTGCGCAAGTTGGATTACATTAAATAACAAGACTTTATGCACACAACCTGAATTACATCAAACAACATGTAAGAAGCTACACACGCAAGTTTGATCACATCAACCAACAAGTATCGCCATGAGCGCAAGTTGGGATACATTAAAACAAGTAAGATGGCACACATGCAAGCTGGATCACATTAAACTACAAAAAAGACGCCACACACGTGAGATGCATTACATTAAAACAAAAAGTAAGTGTCTATGAATACAGTAATTAATGTCACTTTTTTTATTTATTTTATTTATAGACTTATGATTTATGAGAATTAAATGATCCAATTCGTTATATTTTAGTACTTCCGACTGAAATATGTAGCTTCTTTCATTGATATATTTATGACTTATGTAAATTAAATTGTCTTATATGTGTAATACACGAGTTTTAACCTAGTTTAAGTATATACAATACTAAGAGTTTTAACCATTATCAACCATTTTTTAGTAGAAAATTACTATACGTATGCAATATATTAACACTTGTGATATTCCTTTAACATATATATATATATATATATATATATATATATTACGGTTATCTAACCGTGTAACCTCCTCTCTTTTGCTACGTTGCTATACAGTTAGCATATCGTACAAGGAATTATACGGTTTTTCCATAAAACTTGTTTTTGTATATTAAACACATACCAATAATTAAGATATTAAAGATATTTGTATATGTAATGTAATTGGCTTTGTTTGTTGATTTTCGGCTTGCTATTCTCTACCTTGGGGATAGTTTGTCCGGGTTTTTGGTTTAATGAAAGTCAATTTAATAAACAAAAGTAAATAAAACTTTTATTAAAAAAAAATTATATTACATACATTATCTTAACATAGTTACTAAGACCTTTCCATAATTAGTAGTTATTATTATATAAAGGTTGAATATAAATACTATAGTTCTCAAATCCGTTCGAAAATAGTTCTGGTTGTAGACCGTTTGATTATACACCTAGCCACCTAGGTATCTTCTTTCTCTAGCTGGTCTACTTCAAAGTACACATCCTATATCTCCTGTTCATTACTCATTAACTTCCAATTTTCTTTTCTATATATATCGTTCCACTCCTATTTTCCTAATTACATTCATCCTTCCTTCCTTCCTTCCTGTTTTCTCCATCAACCACATCCATGGCAATGGCAACTTTCTCTTGTTGCTCTTCTTTCACACAGCCAAAGTCTTTCAACACATGCCTGCAGCTCATCAAAACAAACATCCCTTCTAAAACACTCACTTATAAAATGGGGTTCCAAACTGTATTGCAACCCAAAGTCATGTTCAAGAAGAGTGAGATGAAAGTCACGGCAAAAAGAAACCCTAACGAAGGAGAAACCGGTAATGATGATGATCTTCAAAAGCAGTTTCTGGTATGACATTGATACTTGGTTCTAATTTTTTGTTTTAACATATGTTACTTTACCTCTGTAGAAAAGAAAAGCTTATCTAATTTTACTTCTTCTTCTTCTTCTTTTTTTTTGTTACTTTTCAAGGAGAAGAAAAACTTAGGAAACTATATGGCTGTGGAAATGTGTAAAGAGTTGATTCTACAAGTTTGTACAAATATGGGAACACACTTTCTAACGGTGAGTGGTTTGGGTAAGTTCACCAACAACTTCACCGGTCACCTACTTGGTGTGATGATCTTCGGTGTAATAACCGGCTTCCTTTTTGCTAAACATGAAGAGTAGAGTTTTAAGGAAATAAACCGGTGGGACTCCAATGCAACAGTTTTAAGGAAGGGACACAACGGTTCAGAAGTGCAGACACAACCATTCGAAAAGTATATATATCAAGGACAAGACACTATGTTTCGGTTATCAAGATTGTTGCACATACACAATCCTCTAGTCAAAAAAAACTTCCAAAATCACTTTGTTTTATTGTTCATTTGTATCGAAACATCTCTTATTCAATTCTATAATATCATTTGTTCCTATTTGTGTCTTCTATACTTGTATTTATATTATCTAATCCGCTGCAAATCAAGTTCTGGGGCCAACAGTTTTACCATCTAATGGTGATCTACATAGAGTAATTGCAAGCTCTATCCAAGACCCCATGTCCGAACTAGAACCCTCGGCTTTGGTGATTACGTAAGGAAATGGTTGTGTCCACGGTGTTAGACCGAGCGAGGGTGTTATATTCAATGCTTCTAGATAATGTTAGAGCTTTAATTTGAACTTGAATTATAAGTACCAATAAGCAATAACACGAGTATATTAAAAAGTATACTGCATGTCAAAGAATAATGGAATATGTCTATCTATTAAAAATTGATGACATTTCGTATAGTACATGGATCTATTGTATATTTGGTGATACCTTAAACAAACACATCATGATAAACAAAAACACAGTTAAACAAAAGGACAGAAAGTTTGCTTAATTAGTTGATTATAAAGAGAAGTACATCCAAAATAGGGCAAATTAAACCTTGTGCACATACATGAACAGTTTTCTAATGGCAAAAGACATTTCATAGTCACCCTCACTACATAGCATTCCACTCATGTCTTACTCACCAATACAAGTAACCACACAAAACGACACAAACACAAAGAACATTTGTCCCATTAATTTGTTGAAGTCTCCATACTTGCTGGATT
The DNA here is from genome assembly GCA_032199755.1 of Ambrosia artemisiifolia. Classification (NCBI taxonomy): domain Eukaryota; kingdom Viridiplantae; phylum Streptophyta; class Magnoliopsida; order Asterales; family Asteraceae; genus Ambrosia; species Ambrosia artemisiifolia. The sequence continues at coordinate 27,586,988 of CM063516.1, read as the reverse complement.
TAAAGAGCAGGTATGAAGCAATTCTTATTAACATGATAACAAACCAACGTTTGCTCAACTCCAATGAAATTAATCTGAAACTTTTTCGGGCTATTGCCTTTAGCTTGTAAAACAACTCGTTCCACTGAAAAAAAAGTTGAGTACAAAATGAAAACAACAAAAAGTTATGGTTTATTATTTTCAACAGAAGTAAAGTAATTTATGTTAAAACAAAAAATTAGAACCCCATTTTATAAGTGAGTTTTTTTGAATGGTTTTTTGTTTTCATGAGCAGGCATGTGTTGTAAGAGTTTAACTGTGTGAAAGAAGAGCAACAAAAGAAAGTTGCCATGGATGTGGGTGATCGAGAAAACAAGAAGGATTGATGTAAGTAATGAGGAAAATAGTTTGTTAAAGATTTATACAGAAAAGAAAGGTTATGGGGGTGATGGGTTATGACTTATGAGTTGATGTATGGCAATGCTCAGAAGGTAGGGTTGGTTTATGAGTTGTCTTAGAACAACCAACATGACATAAAGTCACTGATGTGGACTATGGAGTAGACTTGCAAAGAGCATTTTGAAATGTTAAACACCCTCTCTCCTACTCTTACTCTGCACATCTTTATCTCTTGGTTAATAACAATATGACTGACTGGTGGTTATTTGTAAAGGGATCGAAAATGAGTACAAGAAAACCGTACTTAAGAATATATTCTTTATAATCAACTCTATTTAGTGATTTGCTTCTTTATAATTAAATTTAAATAAACAACACTGGTATGTGTATTGGCATTCGCTCTTTTAGTTTTCGATTTTTTTGGCACATCACGACTTTATTTATGGTTTTTCTCTTTCGGCTGGTAAAGAGAATAACGGTACTGTGACAAACCAAAACCGATACTGAAAAAATTTCCCCAGCAACGTGCGGGGAATCATACTAGTTAGTGTTAAAGTTAAAACGCCTACCACTGACTAGCAGCCTCCACTCTCCATCCCCTGCGTCGACCATCTCCAACCGGCAATCGTCCACAGCTGCACTATAAAATTGTATTTTTATTATGTGATGAACTTTACCCGACCTGAATCGCTGAACCGACCTGAATCTTTTTATGTTCGGTCCTATGAAACTGGAGCATCTAATAAAGTGAACCCACTAGAAAATTTTCCTTAATCCGCCACTGAACGTACCAATTGGTTTGTTGAGTAGTTATAGTTGTTAAAGGGTTAGCAGATCAACCTTTTTATTAAATAGGTCAATTAGAAGACGATCAATATCAGTACACACCTCAACACGACTAGTTTATTAAACTAGTTAGATATGATATGATAACTTAAAATCTTATTATTTGCATGTTGTGTTTCAAATCGTGTCAGATAATTACCACCACCCTGTTTTAAAGATGTTAACATGAGAAAGATTGTTTAAGTTGTAGGTTAATTGGTTTGTTTGGACTTTTGATTTTTGAGTAACCCGGACTTAAAATTGGGTCACCATCCAAATTACTCTAGCTGTTTAGCAAGGGTTTGGGTTATTGATGTTTCCTTTATGTTTCAACTTTATGATGGGCTGCTGAACCAAAATATTAAACGTTGTCACTAATATTTTTTATGTGTTATAGAACATATGATATTTTTTTCCATGTCTTATCTATATATCAGACAATTAAGTGGCACCGATTTAGTGACTATTAGATAGTATATCAGATTAGGGTTTTGGTAGTATGAGCCCACGGGCTTAGTTAGGTTTTTAGGGTTTATTATGATCTCTATATATTGTAACCTAACTATTCAGTAATATCAATTTCAGTATTTCTAACTATCAATTTTTTTTTCCCTCCCCCACGCCACCACAAAAATACAAACCCTAGCCGTCACGTCTTACTGAATAGTTAGGTTACAATATATAGAGATCATAATAAACCCTAAAAACCTAACTAAGCCCGTGAGCTCATACTATCAAAACTCTAATCTGATATACTATCTAATAGTGACAATACCAAAACGCAACACCAGTAAAAAAAATCCTAGATCCGCCAATAAATGGAATAAGATTCAACTTAATAAACCCGAATAACAAACAAATAGGGGGCGAAATTCGGTTGACACCAATTATGAACACCCCAGCCCATGTTAAACACAAACAAATATAAACTGCTCAAATTTTCAAAGATATACCATATTAAGCATGGCCTCATTCTAAGACAGAAATAACAAGTCAATACAAACTAGGATGTTAATCATAACAGATTTATTTGATTTTTTTCGGCATCCAAGCACACGCATTCTTGATCTCGACCTTTGTCACGCAATTAAAAGTTTTAGCGTCTACTGAGCTCGATTAGTTTGCCTTCTTATTAGCAGCACCCATGGCAAAGAACTCGGTAATAACTTCAAGTGGCATGCCTTTCGTTTCGGGCACTTTGAAATAAACAAAAAACCAAGAAATGGCACACACGACTGCGTATATTCCAAAAGCACCGGCTAGCCCAATGGTGGTGAGCAACATAGGAAGCGTGTAAGTAACGATAATGTCCCCAACCCAAAATGTAAGTGCACAAATGGCGATACAAAGACCTCTAACACGCGTTGGGAAGATCTCAGAGCAAAGTGTGTTGGGGATCGGGCCGAAGCCCATCACAAAAGTGCAGAAATAAACCACAACACTTATGGTGGATATGACTGCATGAGGAACTGAGCCCATTGGGATAATGTTGCTTAAAACTAACACAATGAGTGATGTTAAAAGTACAGGAAGTGTAGCTAGAAGTAACATCCTGCACAAAATCAAATAACATTTTTTGTTTTTTGTGATATTAATGTGAATATATGTGAACTGTAAAATTTACCTTCGGCCCGCTAGATCTATAAGTTTCATGGCAACACCGATGCTAGGAAGCATTAGCAAAGTTGTGACACCGCTGATCAGAAAAGAAGCCGATTCTGAACCAATGCCCATGTTAGACAAAAGAAGTCCTACCCCGGCTTGTTCAAGAATTTGAGGCGTGTAGTACAAAACTCCGTTAATGCCAGAAAACTGTTTCGGTATGTAAACAAAGCTCGTTACGATAACATCTTAACGAGTGGTGTATCAACCAATTCATAAGTAAATGAGTAACATAAAGTAATGATTAACCTGTTGAAGTATTTGGATCCCAACACCAACAATTAATGCCTGTTTAACTCCAGGCTCAGCAAGATCAGACCAACTTGTCCCTTTTTTAGTAGATGGAGGTGGCTTGATCAAACCCGACTGGATCGGGTTCTGACCCATTGCACCATCTAAACAAAGGACCGATCTGCTCACTAGAGCCGAGGCTCGAACTGCATCACCTTCACCAGGACCAGGAATGGGACCAAGGAGTGAAGCAATAGACCCGCGTCTAGATTCAATACCAAGCTCCTGGTGCAAGTAGATCCGCTTAAGCCCGCCTGCATTATTCCCATCTTCGGTCTTTTTGTAAGCTAACTGCCACCCGCCACCAATCCCCGTGGCAGTAGTAATCTCACCAGCCTGCCTAGCATTTGGCGATATCAACGGGCTTTTTAGATTATTATTATCATCGGTTTCATCCTCGGATAAATTCCCCTTTTCGTGATTGCTCTCGACATCCCAGTTGTCCGGTTTTTGTTGATCTCCTTGAAATATGCTTCCAAAAGTGGGAAACAACATGCTTCTTACACTTCCCATTTCATATTGTTTCTCGTGTACGCTTCCGAAAAGAGTGACCATTGGGTCCATCATGTGTGCAGCCACGCTTCCTTGACGCGAAGCCAGGAATAAAGAACTTTGGCCCCTAACCGGTTTAGCCATCCATGACTGACCCTCTTCTGCACCGTACAACTTGATCTCATCTTTCTCCTGAACATAATCTTCACTAAGCTCATTATCACCATTGATTACATACTCTTCAACAGATGTTTCACCACCCACTTCTAGTCCTTCAACTAGCAATGCCATTTCACCTGAAAAACCGACGACATGAGACGAATGTTATCAGATTTTGGTTTGTCATATCTAACATGTATACTAAACGGGTCGTGTTCAGGTTGATTTGTTTAACTTGTTTAAATAGACAAGCCGACCCACCCGTTTAACCCATTTATTACAACCCACCAACCTCATTTAACACATTTAAAATTTGATTACGACCCATCAACTTGTTTGACATGTTTAGATAAATTAGTTAACCGAATCGTCTATCCGGGTCACACGATTTTACACTACTAGAAAAGTGGCTCTTTTGCTACAAAATTTTCTTACGAAAAAAAAATGCGTCACAAATTTTGACAAATTTGCTACTAATTTCTGACGAAAAAAAACACCCTTATTTTTGTGACAAATTTGCTACACAATAGCCAACGATACTTTGAAAAATTGCGTAACAAATGCGTAGGAATTGCGTCACAAATTTCCTACACCATATTTTCGTAAGAAATGCGTTGAAAATTGCGTAGCAAATGTGTAGCAATTGGTTTGCGACGAGGGTTTTTCTAACATCAAGGTTTTGTTGAAAATGCGTCACAAATCAAGAAAAGGGCCAACCTGAAACGTCTTCTTTGCCACGAAGCGCCTGCAGGACGAGTTTAGCTTCATCCATCTTGCCTTTACTAACCAACCACCGCGGAGATTCAGGCAAGAAAAACACCGCGAGTACAAAGTAAGCAATGGAAGGTAACGAAAGGACCCCGAGCATCACTCTCCAACTAGCATTGGACTGTAACGACATAATGAACACCATTGCGTATGCTAAACACATTCCAATACTACCCGTGAACTGTGGGAAAGTATTCAAAGTTCCCCTAATGTCCGAAGGGGCAGTTTCGGAAATATAAAGTGGCACAAGCGTCACGGCCAAACCTATCCCGAACCCATCAAGAAGTCTTGCCACTAGCAAAACATAAACATTTGGGGACCAGAACATTACCAAACCGCTTACGAAATAAAACAACGAAGATATAACGAGCATTGGGCGTCTTCCAATGGCGTCTGACACGGATCCCGAGAACGTGGTGATCACTGTAGCACCGATAAGTGACATGGACACGATTAGACCTTCGATTGTCGGTTGTGTTTCTAGATGGAATTCTTTTTTGATGTAAAGAACAGCTCCTGCATAGTTAGATATATTATGATAAATGTATATTATTCATACATGCATTTAACAACAATATTGTGAGATAATGTTATGAACAGATCACCTGCAATAGTGGCATTATCCCATCCTTGCAATAGGTTACCCATTGCTGCAGCAATGGCTACATAAACAGCTCCCTTCGACGTCATTTTAACGCGCTTTTTAAAATATAAACATCAACAAGATCTTTTATTTTATGATTATTAAGCAATGTGAATCTAAAAGCAAAGAGTTCAACAAAATTATGGACATAATGGAGATCAATGTATTAAAGTGTAGTCCATCACACATGATCATGAACAAACAAACAAACAGAATTATATATTTTGGTATGTTTTTTTATGATTTGCTATTGTTTCTTGTCATAACAAATATTAGTTTCTAAATGTGGAGTCCTAAGAACATGGAGATTTCATGATGGTTAATGGGTCCTATGTTTTAACTTTTCTTTCAAGATCCTAAATTCAATGATAGATCTTCCAAAAACATGGAAATGTAAGGAAAATCATGAACAAATTTCCAATATGTACCTATATTATGTTCCTTTAAATCTAATTTTTGCATATATTTTCCAAACATTTATCCTGAAATTGAAATTAAATGAATAAATGAATGAGTGAATTAATTAAATCCACTATTCACATTTTGTGACATTTTAAACTACATGAGCCAAAATGACATCAAAATCGGACCCAAACGGGTCAAAAGTTATGTATGTTTTAAGTTGGATAATTTTCTAGCCTAATTGTCTCTATCCGGTTGCTCCAAATATAAGTCTGTCAATTCTTGGATTAGCTCCGTGTCAGGTAGGGTAAGACGCCTCTTGGTGTTATACCTTATCTAGTTAGGCAATACGGGTTGAGTTGGATTTACATATCGATAAAAATGATTATAACTAGTATCAAAGTTGAACATATATGATAAAGAGGAAACAACATAAACTTTTTACATCATATGCAATGGCAATATTATTAAGTTGAGCTTCCCATAACTTGAAAACATTCTAAATCAATGACAGTTCAGTTGCAGACTTGCAGCAGCATCGATCTAACAACGAAAGGCGGTCCAATTGATATGGTTGACACCTCATCCATTTCTTCAAGAACATAAGCTATCATTTCCTTTGTTCCTGAAAACAGGTTTTGTTCATTGGCCATAGTTTTGGCCCAACAGTTTTGGCCCAATTATTGTTATTTTGTGGCCCAACAAAATTGAAATCAGCACATACTTAAATTGAAGAACCAAGCATACTGACAGCAGGACGAAACCAGTGAACCTTGATCATGCGTCGTTATGGATCTTAAGGACAAAGCACACCGCTCGTTAAGTGGTTTATAAACCTCCTTTAAAAAAGGCGCATTACGCAGCAGCATAGTGATCACGGCGCTTTCCTGCTTTGGACCTTGAAAACGTGAAAAACCGAGTCCACGATTTCTTGTTTTTGATAGATGGCACCTTCAGATCTTTCTTTTCATAAACTTCACTCATGTACCCAACAACAGCCTAAAGATCAAAAAGTAAATAAATCATCAAATTATGCATAGAAGTTAAAGAAAACTGGTTGTAAATACAGACGAAAACGATGATTCACCTGGGCGCCTTGATCGATCACATTAGGTGGAGGTAATTCCAAAGGATTCCCTTCAACTTTCAACACGCGTAACTTTGATAACATCCTAAACGAGTCAGGAAGGACGCGTATTTGGTTATTGCACATATCCAACTCTTCAAGAAGCTCCAGATTACCAATGGATCTTGGTAATGATGACAGATCAGCAAAGTTGTTGCTGATATCGAGCTTAACGAGAGTAGTAGCAAAACATAAGCTCTCTGGCACTGATTCAAGCTCATTAAAACTTACATCAAGTTGTCGGATGTTTTTCAATGATGACATGGTAGTTGGCAGCCTGCTGATATTGTTATACCGAACAGATAGTTTCTGTAACGACTCGATTCTTCCAACAGCTTCTGGTAAAGCCTTAAGCTTATTATAGTCTGCAAGAAGCTCTTTAAGTGACAAACAATGACCAATAGCATGTGGGATTTCTTCAATATCATTAGTTTCAATATTCAGTTTTTGTAAACTAACGAGTGAACCAATCGAATCAGGAAGAAACAACAAGCTGTTTGAACTCAAATCAAGTTCTTGAAGGCGGGTCAATCTACCTAAACTCGCAGGTAAAGAAGTCAACACGTTATCATGTAGATCAAGACAGGTTAAGTTAACAAGATCACCTATAGATTCAGGGAGTTCCATAATCTTATTTGAATGGATATCGAGTTTTGTTAATGATGAAAGGTTTCCTATAGAAGATGGCATGACAACAAGACTGTTTTCAGATAGATCAAGTGTGATTAAACTCGTTAACTTCCCTATCGAATCGGGAAGCCATTCAATTTGGTCCATAAGTTTATTACCAAGATTAAGATCTTTGGTTCCTATTTTCGACGACGCTTCAATCAGACTAGCAAGCTTTATAAGACTCATTTTTCCGCCATCCGAGCCTGCAAAACACAGCCAAATTTTTCATAACAATCATAAACATCATATACTCAACATCAAATAATTAAACTTTAACTGACACAAAAAAAAAAAATCATAATAATCTCACCAGAACTAACAGCAGGTTTTAATGTCGAATCCACAATCTTTGGAGCGAAAAATTCATTCGATCGCAATCCTCTTCCTTCAATAGAGCCGCCATAAAACGTTGATTTAGAATTCCTTACATAGCTATCATCTCTAGTAACCAAATCAGACTTTTTAACAGGTTGTGTATCAAATGACAATCTTGAAGTGGATACCGTAGACACACTCATACTACTCGGTGTACCCTGATCAATATTTGCACCAGAAAAGGAGGCTGCATTCGTCGAAGGCGAAGAATTACTTGAATTCGATGCAGTCGAATGCATATTAGCATTATTATTACTACCAACATTACTACTAGTACTTGACACAGCACAACATCTGGAAGCTCTTTGAATCATCTCATCAAAAAGTTGATGGTAGTGTTCAAGTTCAAGCAACTTAACAGCTTCCCTCTTCTGTTCTTTAGTTTGGAACTGGACATAATGCTTCTGCATCTCTAGCAACACATTAAACAGTTCTTCAGGGATGTATTTTCGCCGCTTTTGGCGCGAAATGTGTTCAGTTCTTGATTGTTCTTCAGTGTCTGCATTTCTGATCAGTATAAGTGCAGCTTCAACATCATCTATTCCAGGTCTTGCAGGAAGAGATCTATGAACTCTCATTATCTCTTCCACCACTTCATCTGCTGATTTCAATGATGTGTCCATACCCTTCTCCTGTATTTGATGCAAAATCAATATAACAGTTACAAATTTAAAAAAAAAAAAAATTAAAACAACAATGGAAACTTTATGAAAGAGTCAGTTTGTAGTTAAAGAGTCACATAAAGTGTGTGCTACAGAAGTTATGTATATAAAGGGATACTCGTGACTCATGACTCATGACTCACTTTGGAACAACGGCTTATAATGTTTTTAGTTATATACTTTTTTTGTTATTATAAATTAAAGCTAGCGGTCAGCTCACGCAATAACTGTGGATTTTCCAACTTTTTCTTTGTTTAATGAAGACAAATCGTAACCACTTGTTTTAATAGGTCCAAATCATTATGGGTAGCTTGGGGTACTTTGTGTACTTACTGACAACTCAGCATAACTTTAAAAGCTATTGTCATTACACATATGTAACATAGTATCCATATCCATTATTCGTATTCATTAATCTGTATAGGATAAGATTCATTAGTACAAAATAAGAACATGTAGAACATATTGGAATCTTTATTACTTTAACTAATAGTAATATTTTCAAAGTTTTATACATAAAGGATGCTATACATAATGTAAATAAAACACCATTAAATTAACTTTTTACTATCTAACGGTGTACGCATATAATGTATATATGTGTGGCCCTCAGGGGGCAAAAGTAAAGTTGCACTAGTTTTAACGTTATTTTACTAATTTCGTGAAAATAATGTTAAAACGAAGGACGGTTAATCATGCATCATGTGGTGGCGTTGATAGCCAAAAGACAAAGGGGTACATGCACCGATCGGGTTTGTCCCGATTGCTAAGTGTTCTGTGCCTTATGTACAAGGCTTGATACCAAACCACATCGAGCCGGGGGTCTCACTGGAAGCAACCTCTCTATTCTTACGGGTAGAGGTAAGGTTGTCTACATCTTACCCTCCTCAGACCCTACCTTAGCTATGCTATAGGTAGGATTAACTGAGTATGATGATGATGATGACTATCTAAAAATATTGTATACCACTTTACCTACACTAGACGGGCTTGAAAAACATTAACCATTGCATTTTTTATCATTTTATTTTACATTTATATTCACCATTACATTTTTACCATTTTATTTTACTTTTATATTCTTAAGATTAGAAAATGAATTATTCATTTTATGTTATGACAATTTGTATTCTAATTACATCCCTCCCTTATAAATACATGTAGGGATAGGGATAGAGATGAGCTTGGCACCGGTACTGAAAATCACCAAAAACGGATACCCGATACCGAAAATGCTCGGTTCGGCACCCATACCGGTATTGTATCTGTATTTTATATAGTCGTTCAACTAAAATTTCGAAATCCAGTGGGTTCAGTAGAACCCGGAGCCTTGTACCTAGCTCCACCCCTGTGTATACATAAATATTCACATACATACACACATTTCTTCGATGCATACATATAACCGAAACTATCATGTATTCACTAGTTGATCGCAAGCCTGCCCCACTACAAATAGAAATAATAAGATTAGGCCATACAAGATACAACAACAACACCACCACCATCCACATACTATCTGGACATGAAACTATTATTACACAATAAGTTTAGAAACTAAACTAAACTAAACAAACATGAGATTCCTAAACAAATGGGATGGCATTTGGTTTCCTACAACACAAAGGTGAAATGCGGCTCATCTCCATGGCATATTAGACATGCCTTGTGGATTGTTGTTCTGGTGCTGGTGCAGGTGGTGGTGGTTGTGGTTGGTGGTGGTCGTAGTAGTTTGATCAAGAGAGTAAGCAAGCCCGCCGCCTGATGATTCACTCTGTGGAGCATTTACAACTTCTGTGTCATTGTTACTGGTTTCTACTGTTTTTGATTGTTTCTGACTTGCAGGAACAAAGCTACCTACAATCACCTGCAAATAAACCAAAGCCCCATGTTTTCAATGATCGTTGTATAATATAACATCTGAACACACCTTTGACCTATCATAACCTTAAGAGGTGCCAAGACACGCGGGTTGGGTTGGGTTGGGTTGGGACGTTGGGTAAACCAGTCAAAGCACCGACTAGCATTTTAACTGTCTTGTTGAGTTTTAAGAATATTTAATGAGATTAATATGATTACAAACTATATTGTCATAATGATAATAATCCGCACTTTTACAAGAAAGAGTTTAGGAACCTTCGACTCATTTAGCTATTTTCCTTTGTACTCAACTCATTTGACCCGTTAGAGATGAAACAGAAAGGTCAGAACCGACAACAAACTGCTTTAGATTGGTCTGGTTCTTGGCTTGTATATGACTTTATTCTTATTCTCCAGTTCTGGTTCAGTGCAGGTCTGATTCAGTTTCACCCGATGAAGACGCTTAAACCCATTTGTAGGAATTGAAAATGTACGTGTCAAAATTTGTCGGCTATAATAATCTGAGTGTTTAGTGGAAAGACAAGAAATAATAACAAACCTGAACAGGTGATGCAGCAATTAAGAGGCCAGCCACGTTACCACCTAAAACACGACCATCTGGACCAGACAGTGCGACACTTAACCCACCCGTTCTATTTCGTTGACCATCAACCTCAGCCACCATAAATGAACCAGAAAGAGACAGGATCTCAAAACGCCCCTGCATTCACTAATAACTAAAACAATGGACAAAAATATATTTGTGGATTAACCCACACCACACTACCAAAAACTGGCTTCAACTAGACCCATTAATGCATCTGCTTGATGTAAACGGAATCTTATTTTAAAGACAAGAAACACCAAGACAAACCTCATACGTGACAGTTCCACCAGAAGTTGCTGATTGCCTAAGTGTCACATTTGATACGGCACCATTAGCCGACATAACACACAAAGCTCTAGTGCTATTCTGTGAGAACCACATTAGTTTTGCCAACATATCCTGTATTGAAAAAATTAAAAATTTTGTAATCAAATTTCCATGCTTAAAATTAACAAATGCTAGATTAGTAAATTGTTCTAGTTTTGAAGTTATAAGCCGTCCAATGCAACAGTAACAGATATCATTTTCTCCTGTGACTCTGTTTGTGAGAGACAGGCGCTACGTTCTTAATTGGATGGGGAATATACGCACAATAACTTTAATTCCCAAATGACATCTCACAATACTTGTTTGCACTAGAAAACTTTAAATTCCAAGTTCAACATCTCACGATACTTGTTTTTGTCGCAAGTATTCCTTTGATGGTTAAATGTTGATATATATATATAGGGAACGGTTATTGTACAAAGTAATGAAAACGTGCGAAGTGTGCGAAGTCACGTAACATAAATAATTACGTAACATAGACAGAATCACTACTAGTTCATAACTAAAATCACGTAACATATAGTGTCATTACGTAATTACGCACCATAAGACAGAATCATTCAAAACTTTACATAAAAAATTTTCCATACCCTTAAAAAAACGTAAACATACAAAATTACGTAACATAGACAGAATCACTACTAGTTCATACCTAAAATCACGTAACAAAATTACATACCATAAACATAATCACTACTAGTTCATAACTAAAAAAAAATCACATATACAAAATTACGTAACTTTTGGTAATGGACTATATGTTACGTGATTTTAGTTATGGAACTAGTAGGTATTCTGTCCATGTTACGTAATTTTGTATGTTACGTGACTTCGCACACTTCGCACGTTTTTGAGACTTTGTATTTGAACCGACCCCTATATATATGTGTGTGTGTGTGTGTGTGTGTGTGTTTCCTGTACGTTATAAGCTGGTTAATGTCTGTATGTTTAATTAAGACCTACTGAACAACTTCGTCCCCGCCTATCCCTGATGACAACTATAAAGACAAAAAAAACTGTTAAAGGTTTGTTAGTTTTACGATTAATTTGAGTTAATCACAGTTCAATTTTACAAAACAGACAACGCTGAATGGCTCCTACATGTGACAAAAGTGATACCACCCAACTAATATACTTTTATAGAATATAGAAGAAAGATAAGCGTTTTACAAGCCATTTTATCATTCTTTTTTTACAACTTCAAGCACCCAACTAATTTACTTGTATAGATTACAGAATATATGCAGGTAAAATCCGGTTTCATATTTAGTAATAAATTATACATGTACGTAATAACGCTACTGTCTAGTTTCTTGAAATAAATCAAATAAATTTATAATTTTCCGTAAACGATCTTGACGAGAAAATGATGCGTAGTATTCGAAAAGCTTAAAAATTAAAATAAATCAAATAAAAAACCACGCTAAAGAAACAAAGAAGGGTCATAAATGCACCTCTCCGGCTTTAACATCAAGGATATGTGGCATGAACCCCACTCCTGGTGAACCTGCAAATAATGTATTCCACATAAGATAATCCTAGCCTTTAGTAACTGCAGAAAAATCACTATGCTGTCCGACCAATCATTTTTAATTGAACTAAAGCGACTAGCCATTTTGAATGTAATACTAACTTACAATGTAACGATAGTAATGTTTAACCATTATTGATGCCATTGATTATTGTTTTTTCTCTCCTATAAACAATAGATCATCATGCTAGGTGTTATTTAACTTATTTTGGACTTTGTTCTCACGAGATCTTGGTTTAAAAAAGCGCGCCTCGCACAAAAGCGACGAGGTCTAAGCGCATCGCGTGAAGCGCAAAGCGCAAAAAGTGTGGGATTATCGTACCCGAAGCGCACACTAATAATATAATTCCTTTTATATATCCCATGAGTTTTTAGCTTCTTTTACCTAAAATATAGCTATAAATAAGGTTTTTATGTGATTTTACCAATATGTACAAGCCAAAAACACCAAGGTACAACATTTTTATGCATAAAAATACATGGTGTACATGAGGCGCGCGCTTCAGGGTCAAAAGCGACTTAAATTTTGCCAAAAAAGCTCCTGAGGTGCTCGCCTTTGGGAAATTGGGTAGGCGCTAAGCCCTGAGGCGCCCTAGGCTGTGCCTTGCGCCTAGGCGCGCTTTTTAAAACCCAACATGAGATAAGCTTTGGCTAGACTAACTTTACTAATAAAAAGATTAATCCCATTTAGTTGTGTATGATGAAAATTGACAACTATATAGCAAAAGGAAGACAAGAGAAAAAACCAATGACAAGGAATACAATCTAAGGATAACATTAACTTCAAACCGCAATAATGCTGAACAACTAAACAATATTTATGCGAAGCCTAGAGTTAACGAAAGTTTTTATGTTGCCCGCTTACCAAACATCTAAATGTAACTTGTTTTGTTCATATAAGGTTTAAAGCTAATATATGACAATATTCTTTTCTATATTTAGCAGACATTTCTATTAATCAAGTCCAAAGAAGAGTTAACTTTCATCAATCGATTAAACATTGCATAAATCTAAAACTTTTGCATAAAGAAACTTGAATCTCATCATCAAACTCAGGGAGATTTCAGCCCATCGAATCCATATACCATACCTAATATATCTCTAAATATAACAATTTTGAAGCAAAGATAGAAAACTTAAAATGAAAGTCAGCTAAAAGTTGACCATAATCCATAATATACGTTTTTAACTTGTAAAAACTCCATAAACACAAACACATCCTCGCACTTAAGAGGCTCGTTTTCTAACTTGATAACATACGTTTCATCGCTACAAAAAACCTCAATATCCCATGTCCATTGTTAAATAATCAGTTAGTTTTCAACTTTAAAGCAAGCAAAACACACATGTCAACAAAACCCAATAAAATAAACATAAACTGATACCCAAACCCAACATATATATAATATTCACTTATTCCCCCCTTTTTAACTAACTCATTAAACAATTCTCTAGTTTTCATAAACCCCCATATAAAACAAATAAATAAATAATAATAATAATAATATATACCAGAAACAGCAGGCTGTTGCTTATTTAACGACCCAGGTGGTCTACCTCTGGGTCTCTTAACCGTCGGAGATGAAAACCCACCACCGTCAGCCGTCGGTAGAGCCACCGGAGAGTGGGACCCATCAGCAGAATACTTCCTGGGGCGTCCACGCTTCCGCTTAGCCGGAACGCCACCGCTACCGTCGATCGCCGCCGTAACCATGGCCATGGAATCATTTTGTCCGGCGTTAGGGTTGATTGAGGTGTACATAGATGATCCGTCAGTGGTGTATGGTAAGTGCATGCTGTTGGACATTGTTGAAGCTTCGTATGACATAGTTGTTAAGTGTTTAAATGTGTTTTTAGGGACAGAGTTCAGACATAAATATTACAGTAGAATTTGGACATAAAAAGTTGTGAAAACATGAACAGGGCTTAACTAAGACAGTTGGTTCACTTTGAAGGGTTCCATATTTTGTAAATTAGGGTTTTTCAGTAGATTTTGGAGGAAATGTTTGGGGAATTTTGGTGAATACGAATGAAATTTTAGAGGGTGTTTGGGATTGAGTTTCATACACTTATTAGCTTTTTTTTAAAGCTAATAAGTCAATAAGCTGTTTGTGTAACCCAAAAGAACTTTCTGTTTTGACTTTTGGCTTTTAGCTTTTTAAGGGTGGAAAAGTTGTTTTGAAAAGTTAGAAATCCTAGCTTTTGGCTTTTGGCTTTTGACTTTTGGAAAAAAAATTACAAATTTATCACCCATACAACCAATATTCACAATAAGTTAAGCGAAACACTTAAAAAAATAACAATCTATTGACTTTTTGACGTTTCCCATCCCAAAAGCTAATCCAAACACTTTTTTTAAAACTCATTTTCAAAAAGTCATAAGCCAATAAGCACTTTTGACCAAAAACACTTTTGCATTTCCAAACTCAATCCCAAACACCCTCTTATTTTCTTTTCATGAGTAAATGACATAAATACCCATTCTATCATAAAATAAAAATAAAAACCTTCCTTACAAGCTTTTAGTTATGCTTATTTTTGTCATTTTATTAAAAGCTACAGCTAATCTGCCAAACACGAAAATATATTTAAAAGCTACAGCTACCAGCTAGTTTTGCCAAACATTCCCTATATATGCTCCTATTCATACTTCCACCTTAGTTCTCCTTTCATTGCTCCTTGTTATTATCATTATTACTATTATTCATGCATTTATATATTTTTGAGTCGAGGGTCTTTCTAGAAGTCGTCTCTCAGTTCTTAGCGATAGAGGTAAGGCTTGCCTACATCTCACCCTTTCTAAACGCCACCAACAACTTTGTTGCATGTAGGATTTACTTGGTACGGTTGTTGTTGTTGTTAAACTTAAAATAATATATCTTTTCTTTTTGTAATTCTAATATAAATGTTTGATTTTTAATATAGAGGATAACTAGTATTTTGCTTGTGTGCGTTGCCTCCCGCAAACTTATGTGTGAAACATAAGAAAAATAACTAAGTCAATCTAGGACCCCACACATTGTGACGAACATATTAAACAGAAAAAAATAGACGGCCTGTTGAACAGGAAAAAGATAGATAAAAAAAACGTTGAATCCCCCACACACTTGTTACGGTGTGTTAACTCGAAAAAATTAGAACAAAATGTAAAACAAAAAATTTGCGATGGAGTAAAATTACGAGGGATAAAAGTTGAAATTAAAAAAGTGTTGGGGTTAAATTGCGAAAGATGAAATGCTATTGGTTAAAAGTAATAAAGGGGGGGTTAAATTGCAAAATATTTAAGCTTTTGAGTTAGAAGTTAAAAATCATATTAATCAAAGGGTTATATTGCCAAAGATTGAAACTTTATAGTTAAATTGTCAAAGATTGAAACTTTAAAGTTAGAAAGGAAAAATCCATTTAAAAAAAGGCCTAAAGCCAAAAATACAATATAAATAAGCATAAAGAAAGTTGTTAATTATAGTTCTAATAAGTGTAACACCCCGAAATTTCGTTTCGCCTAAATACGCCATTAGGCGTAATTGATAAAATAACAAAGCAAGTTTAATGGTGGATGTCCTTAAACCACCAAGTAAAAAAACGAGGCTAAACCCATTACTAGAGACTAATCTAGTTAATGTAATAATCTAAAAGCAAACTCGAGACTAAACTTGAGGGGCCTTACTTGCCAATATGATAAAGTGGTTTTATTAATAAAATTAAAACAATAAAAACAATTAAAACAATAAAAACACACACATGAAGTGTGTGTGTCGTGTGATGATCAGGAGGTCATCCTCCTTCACCAACCAAACACTAAAACTCATAAATCATGAACAAATCCAAGCCGAATCAAGGGGTTTTTCAGCGCATAAGCAAGAAACGGGTCATCTAGGGCCTAAAGAACATCAAGGTACCTTTTATTTGGTAAAAATTGATGTTATACTCATTTTTTATTTTGATGAAAATCAAGGTTTTGTAAAAACGTGGGATTATAAGTTGTTGAAGGTTTCTCTAGCTTAGGCGAGCCACAATCATGATTAGTTTGGGTATAAATCATTCTTATGTGTGAAATTGATCATGCTCATAAGGATTATGTTAATATGCAAAATTTGGGTTTTAACCTCTAGGTTGAAACCATCTATGTTTAGTGATCTTGTTCACTCTTAGGAGTTGTTATAATGAGAAAACTAGGCTAAAGAGTCTAAACAACATGATATGATAATGATTTGATATAAATCGGTTATGCTTTGGCTAAACTTAGAATGTTGAAAACTAAGTATATTGGTGGGTGAACACCAAGTGTTTGATGGAAAGCCTCAATAACTTTGTTTGCAAATTTTGGTGATAATTTGATTGAGTAACCATGGAATTACTCATATACAAAAACATGAAATACATGTTTAAAAGTCAAATCGCACCATATGTGATATAATGGTGTAAATACACTCATGAGATGTGTTAGTTATTGGACATAATGACTAACTTGATAAGTCTTATGAGTATAGTGAAGGTTGATATTGTCAATCTAGGTGCAAGCTTGGAAGGAATGGATCAACGAGCAAAACGGGTCATGCAGATACAAGCTTAAAGTGCAAGGAAATGAGAGGGAATACAAAGTAAGTTTTACTTACACCAATGTACTATAACATAGCTTAATTGTGGTATACATTAGTCTTAAATCTTGAGTGTGTGATAAAGATAAACCCCAAGGGGTAGAATCTATTAAGTGGGTTGTCTTAGGTGCACTCAATACAAAATGTGGTTTATGACCTTAACCGAGACAGTAAGTTATGACCAAATGGTGAAATTCATCAAGCGGGTCAACTAACAAAGATATGTGAGAAATGATATTTTAGCCCACATGAAATCATTTGAATGAAGTCATTAAGCATGATGTTAAATGGGTCAAGTTTGTATCACTTGAACCATAGATAAAAACTTGGGTAACTTAGTATATGAACTATGAGTTCAAATGTGTCAAATGGTGATGTCCTCACCATGTGAGTCTAACACTTGATGCTTGTATTCCAAGCATTAAGATTTATGATGTTAAACGGATCAAATGGCAAAGCATAACCATTTGAGTTCCAAGAAATTAATATTATCTAATTAGAAAGCATTCAGGTAAATGCATGTGCGCTTGCACACTTGCTGCTAAGAATCATGTAGGATAAGCACAAGGTATGGGTATGGGTCAACATCATCCGGTAAGTCCGTAGCTAAATAAACGCTTTCAGGCGAAGCAACATGGGTACTAAACTACTCACATGAAGTGTGGGTGTCAATCAAGTAAGTTATTTCCATAACTATGTCCAATGCGCGTTAATGCACTTAGAACTTACTAAACAAGAGAAATCTTGAGAAAGGGTGGAAATCTAATCCCGTGAGGACTTAGAGCTTTTAAACAAGTCATTGGGTCAAAAACAAGGGATTTGAATTAAGAAGTGTCGCCATAGATGGCTAAGTTGAAAGAATTGGCTATAAGGAGCATTTTGGGAATTTTAAACTTTCATTGAAAGTTAAATCTAGTAAACGGGTCTTAATGACACAAACCGGGTGAAACTTTTAGTTAAACAAGTAACCAATGGGTTGATAACATGATTATCATACCCTTTAAAAAATAAGGTAGTGTTTTGAATAGTTCAAGGCCTTAATGGGTCGATTTGGCAAAAATCGACAAACTCATTCAAAGTTATGAACGGGGCCATAATGTCAATAACCGGATGATGTTTTTGGTTAAACAAATGGCAAATGCATGAACAATGCGATTTCTATGCATCGTGGATCTTCAAATGAGTTCGCAATGCGATTCCTAAGCTTTTAAAGTTGTCAAGTGATGTCAGTCCCAGTGAACGGCCGTTCTCTAATGCGAATGACCGTTCAGCCTTTACAGTAACTACTGATCAACGTCAGGGTCGAGTGAACAACCGTTCGATGAGGCCGAACGGCCGTTCGGCCAAACAAGATCAGCAGATCAAACTCAGGGCCAAGTGAACGATCGTTCACTCAGTGTGAATGGCCGTTCAAGTCGTCTGAAGTCGTTTTGGACAAATTTTCATTTTGGCCGTTTGGCCAGATTCGCTCCGTTTTGATGCGTAACGATATACTTATTATTCTAAAAGTATTATTGACAATACACTAACCATTCTTTGTGTAATGGTGCTAGGTAAACATGTGATGGAAGTCCGGAACAAGGATCAAGTCGCGAGAATAACCGAACACGCCCGATCACGCAAACGCTTCCGCAACAGAATTACAAGAACTCCCGTTACAACATAAAATCTTAGTATATATTTTTAGAAATAAAAAATGTAAAATTGTCACAAATCATAAGTGTATTGATCACAACGGTTTAACTTTTTCTTAAATATCAAAGTTTTAATCAGGAGTGGTTTTATGTAAGGTCAAAACCCGTATGATCAGGCGTTAAACGTGTGATTACGGGTTAGGCTCTTACAACTTTGATGACAAAGTCCTTCAAAATACCTGCAGTCTCATCCTTAGAGTGTAAAAAGTAAGTCCATGTAAACCTAGAAAAATCATCAACAATAACAAGACAAAATCTCTTTTTCCTAAGACTTATGATTTTTACAGGGCCAAACAAGTCCATATGCAACATTTGAAGACATTGACTTGTTTTGGACGCATCAATGGATTTGTAAGAGCTTTTATGTTGTTTTCCTTTTAGACAGGGAACACAATGCTCATCACACTTGAATTATTTTGGTGGCAAACCTCTGACAAGATTTTATTTAGAGAGAGAGTTGATAGTTTGAAGGTTGGTATGACCCAATCTCCTATGCCACAATTCTGTCTCTTTGGTAGAGGCAGCAGAGAACAGACAGACATTTGCCATAGGATTATCCTTCAACATATCAACTACATACACATTGCCACTTCTGTGAGCAACAAGTTGTGCATTGCTCTCAGCAATGATGGTGTTAATCTTTTCAACCACTTCTGGTCCAACAATCTTACATGTCTTCTTAGTGAAGAATGACCCATATCCTTTGTCACTCATTTGTGAGACACTAAGTAGATTAAACTTTAGATTGTCAATTAGATTAACATTTTCAAACTTAAGTCTCCCTGCTTGAACAGTTCCAGAACCCAGCACTTTACCTTTTGAATCATTACCTAAGGATATATCACCCCCTCCATGAGCAAGAAAGTCCAGAAGAAGGGCTCTACATCCAGTCATGTTCCTGGAGCCTCCACTATCTACATACCATAAACTATCTAAGCAAGCAGAAGCTCCCTTAGCAGCAGCCATCAAGGCACAGTTACACTGGCAATCACAATCATCAGTACCCCATGGGTCTGAGAGATTCACAACCTCCACTTCGGATTCTTCAGCTGAAACAACTTCATCAACAACATCATTAGTCACACTTTCAGACTTAGACATCACTCCCTCAGATTCAGTCTCTTCAACAATTGTTTCTAGTGCCATGAAGCAGAAATTTCTTGGTTCATTTTCAGAATTGGCAACTAGAGCAATGTTTTCATCTGTTAGCTCATCTGGTAGGCTGTTCCAATCAACAAAGCCTTGTGTGAAAAAGCTCTGTTGGCTTTGCTGACTGGTCTCTGTAGGAGCAGAGGATGGAGTAGCAGTCATTGGCATTTGTGCCTGAGCAACAGGTGTTTGGACATAATGATACTGAGGAACAGTGGTTTGGACATACTACACAGGAACAGTGGTTGAGGTCTGTGCAAAGTGAGCAGTGTTTTGCACATTTGGTCCAAGGGTATTTTGGGAATACTGATAAGTGTTGGTCTGAAGCCTTTGGTTTGGATAGGTAATCATAGGTGTACCATTTTGACTCCTACATTCCCTAGCAAAGTGACCCATTCTATGACAATTTTAACACTTGATCTTTGATTTATCCAACCCCACTTTTGACCCACCATGTAAACCTGGATACCTTCTGCCAGTTTTCTTATAGAATTTATTAGTTCTAATACTGAGCAAGGCCAATTGATGCAAAATGTCCATTTCTTCTAAGTACACAGGGTCAATGTATTGAAGGTCATTATACACAAAGGATGTGTTGTCAGATTCCTGGATATCACCACTTGCTGCAAAAGCATAGTTGGGTGATGAGTAAGAATCAGTGTTAAACCAGTGGTTATATCAATGTAATGATCATAACCCTGATCCTTACTACTTCCAGGTACCTCATCTTGACCCAAAAGTGCTGTATTACTAAACACATAATCATCAGACACTTTTCCAGAATCCTGGAGCTTCTTTTTCTGGTTAAGCTCTCTCTCATAGGTCAAGAGCTTACCATGAAGCTGGGTCAGAGTCAAGTCCTTAAAACCAATTGAGTTTCTCATAACAATTGAAATAGTGTCCCATTTGTCCTGAAGTGATCTAAGAAACCAGTTTTAGTTCACTTATTAAATAATTGAACCTCTCAAATTGTTGTGTTAATGACTCTCCCTTCACATGACTGAATGTTTCATATTGTTGATTAAGTATTTCACGGTTGTTTTCAATTACATCCTCAGTCCCACCAAATTGTTCTTTCAAAGCATCCCACAACTCCTTTGCACTGTTACAGTGTAACAGCCCAGCATAGATATCATTTGGTAGAGCCATGGCTACAATACTGAAAGCCTTAGCATCTAACTCAATTTTTTGAAAATCTATCTCGGAGTAGTTTTCGACACTTTTAGGTATTTGGACCTTGGGATCTTCGGTACTCGGCACTATTGGAACATGTGGTCCAAAGACAACCGACTTCCAACACCCAGTGTTTTGTTGAGCTAACACATGGCTCATCCGACGTTGCCAGATATTGTATTCAGATCTGACAAGCATCGGTGGCTTGTTGCTAGTACCGGTGTTATGTGGATCTTGATTCATAGAAGCCATTCTCTGATTGTTTATAAAACAAAGTGTGTTTAAAACTTTTGAAGTAAATTAAACTGTTACTCTGTTTTCAATCAACAAACAAAGTGATATCAATAATATTGAGCTGATCTGATTATATTAAATTGATTGATTAGATCGAATTTAATTGACCAAGCTCTGATACCAATTGTTAGGATCTGAGAGTTTGATTTGTTAAGATTTGTTAAAGTAAGATGAAAATGAATGAATACTAATAATGGAAAGTGCAGCGGAATAATAACTATGCAATCTTAACAAAGAGAACAATTGCTTTCAAACGAGTACATTTCATTCGTCATCACAGATTGAAATTAAGTACAAGTTATTACAAGTTCTCCCCCTCAGCCTGATTACTCAATTGCTTTGTTTGTGCAGAGAATGTGTAAGTGATAAATAGAACAGTACAGGCACTGTTCTATTTATAAACAAACTAAACCACTGATGACCTAGGACTGACGTCACCTAAGACAGTGACAGCTAACTACCTTAACAACATAAAACATCTGCTATACAAAACTACTGTTACATTAAGTAAACCACTGATAGCTAAACAACTGATAAGAAACATCTGATAATCTTCAATCATCTGCTGGGGCCTAAGTACTGTTGGCTCCAGCAGACCTTTGGACTTGATCAGCACTTTGTCTTTATTCCTTGGTCAGCACTTTGTTCATCAGTAGTTGTCTTCTTATAAGCAGCACTTTGATCAGCAGCACTTTAGTCATCAGTAGTTGTGTCATCAGTCTTTTGGGAGAAGAACTGTTTTATTAAGGATAAGCACTTAGAATGTTTTGGCTTTTAATCATCTGTTCTTTTCCAGGTCAGCAGACCCAACAAGATGTGAGGTTAAAAGCGGGGTGGACTATAATGGTTCATACCTTAGAATAAAATACTTGAAACATGGAGTCTAGCAAACCGACTGGGTAAAATGTAGGAATCGATAACGATTCCCACAACGAACACGAAGGGTAAGGGAAACCCAATAGATGGAAAATTCTTAAAATATGATTAGCCAAAGAATGGAAAGCGTTGCAAAGTTTGTTATTAACATTCTAGCAAACTAAAGAGAAATGAGGGTTGGATATGGGGATGAATCCAAGGGGCTAGAAAAAGGCAATATTAAAAGTTGGGTTAGTATTGGAAACAAGACAAATTACTTGTTAGTAATAGATGCATAGACATGTATACATATGCATGCTATAATCAAGTATTACAGTAGATGCCCTAAGGTTCATGATAGAATGGACCCTTAAACCATTACATCCTTCGGGATAATAGTAGACGGGGATAGTCTGTGGTTCTAAGGCGGGTCTATAAAAAAATATACATGAGTAGCTAGAATACCCTGTAAGGGTATGTAAATAGATGTTACGCAAAGAAATAACGTCTAGTTAAACAAAAGAGTGGTGTGATTCAAAGTAATGATACAAAGTCGAGGCCTGCATATAAAAATCAAAAGGTTAGAAGGCCGAGTAAAGGGATAACAACCTTAAGTATATAGTACTAGTTGCTATACTATAAAATGGCAAATAATGGTTGATGCTTAAATCAGTTTAGAGAACCAAAGTACTTTGGAATAACCAAAGCATATATAAGAGAAAGGTTTCAGGGACGAAACCTCTTTAAGGTGGGTAGAGTTGTAACACCTCGAAATTTCGTTTTGCCTAAATACGCCATTAAACGTAATTGATAAAATAACAAAGCGAGTTTAATGGTGGATGTTTTTGAACCACCAAGTAAAAAAATACGAGGCTAAACCCATTACTAGAGACTAATCTAGTTAATGTAATAATCTAAAAGCAAACTCGAGACTAAACTTGAGGGGCCTTAGTTGCCAATATGATAAAGTGGTTTTATTAATAAAATTAAAACAATAAAAACACACACATGAAGTGTGTGTGTGTGTGTGTGTGTGTGTGTCGTGTGATGATCAGGAGGTCATCCTCCTTCACCAACCAAACCCTAAAACTCATAAATCATGCACAAATCCAAGTTGAATCAAGGGGTTTTCAGTGCATAAGCAAAAAACGGGTCATCTAGGGCCTAAAGAAAATCAAGGTATCTTTTATTTGGTAAAAATTGATGTTATACTCGTTTTTGATTTTGTTGAAAATCTAGGGTTTTGTAAAAACGTGGGATTATAAGTTGTAGAAGGTTTCTCTAGCTTAGGGGGGCCACAATCATGCTTAGTTTGGGTATGAATCATTCTTATGTGTGGAATTGATCATGATCATAAGGATTATGTTAATATGCAAAATTTGGGTTTTAACCTCTAGGTTGAAACCATCTATGTTAGTGATCTTGTTCACTCTTAGGAGTTGTTATAATGAGAAAACTAGGCTATAGAGTCTAAACAACATGATATGATGATGATTTAATAAATCGGTTATGCTTTGGCTAAACTTAGAATGTTGAAAACTAAGTGTATTGGTGGGTGAACACCATGTTTAAAAGTCAAATCGCACCATATGTGATATAATGGTGGGAATAAAATCATGAGATGTGTAAGTTATTGGACATGATGACTAACTTGATAAATCTGATGATTATAGTGAAGGTTGATCTTGTCAGGCTAGGGGCAAGCTTGGAAGGAATGGATCAAGAAGCAAAACGGGTCATGTGGATACAAGCTTATAGTGCAAGGAAATGAGAGGGAATACAAAGTGAGTTTTACTTACACCAATGTACTATAACATAGCTTAATTGTGGTATACATTAGTCTTAAATCTTGAGTGTGTGATAAAGATAAACCCCAAGGGGTAGAATCTATTAAGTGGGTTATCTTAGGTGCACTCAATACAAAATGTGGTTTATGACCTTAACCGAGACAGTGAGTTATGACCAAATGGTGAAATTCATCAAACGAGTCAATTAATAAAGATATGTGAGAAATGATATATTAACCCACATGAAATCATCTGAATGAAGTCATTAAGCATGATGTTAAATGGGTCAAGTTTGTATCACATGAACCATAGATAAAAACTTGGTAACATAGTATTATGAACTATGAATTCAAACGGGTCAAATGGTGATGTCCTCACCATGTGAGTCTAACACTTGATGCTTGTATTCCAAGCATTAAGATTTATAATGTTAAACAGATCATATGGCAAAGAATAACCATTTGAGTTCCGAGAAATTAATATTGTCTATTTAGAAAGCATAAAGGTAAATGCATGTGTGCTTGCACACTTGATGCTAAGAATCATGGAGAATAAGCACAAGGTATGGGTATGGGTCAACGCCACCCGGTAAGTCCTTAGCTAAATAAACGCTTTCGGGCGAAGCAACATGGGTACGAAACTACTCACATGAAGTGTGGGTGCCAATCAGGTAAGTTATTTCCATAACTATATCTAATGCGCTTTAATGCGCTTAGAACTTATTAACCAAGAGAAATCTTGATAAAGGGTGGAAATCTAAGCCCGTGAGGACTTAGAGGTTTTAAACAAGATATTTGGTCAAAAACAAGGGATTTGAATTAAGAAGCGTAGCCATAGATGGCTAAATTGAAAGAATTGGCTATAAGGGACATTTTGGGAATTTTAAACTTTCATTGAAAGTTAAATCTAGTAAACGGGTCTTAATGACACAAACCGGGCGACACTTTTAGTTAAACAAGTAACCAATAGGTTGATAACATGATTATCATACCCTTTGAACAATAAGGTAGTGTTTTGAACGGCCGTTCGGCCAGACAAGATCAGCAAATCAAACTCAGGGCCAAGTGAACGACCGTTCACTCAGTGTGAACGGCCGTTCAGGTCGTTTGAAGTCGTTTTGGGCAAATTTTCATTTTGGCCATTTGGCCTGATTCGTTCCGTTTTGACGCGAACGATATACTTATTATTCTAAAAGTATTATTAACAATACACTAACCATTCTTTGTGTATTGGTGCTAGGTAAACATGTGATGAAAGTCCGGAACAAGGATCAAGTCCTGAGAAGAACCGAACACGTCCGATCACGCAAACGCTTCCGCAACAGAATTACAAGAACTCCCGTTACAACAAAAAATCTTAGTGTATGTTTTTAGAAATAAAAATGTAAAATTGCCAGAAATCAGAAATGTATTGATCACAACGGTTTAACTTTTTCTTAAATATCAAAGTTTTAATCGGAAGTGGTTTTATGTAAGGTGAAAACTCGTATAATTAGGTGTTAAACGTGTGATTACGGGTTAGGGTCGTACGATAAGCCTAAAGAAAGTTGTTAGTTATAGTTTTAATAATTTTTGTAGGGATAGCATTTGCTGCTTTATGCAATAATAGCTCAATATATATAATTTTGGTGTGTATAAGTACAAATGTAGCAACTTTATTATAGTAAAATGTTGTTTTAGAATAAAATGAGTCTTGGGGTCTCACTAAAACATTTTCTCTATTTTTGAGATTGAGGTAAGGCTTGCAAACATCTTACTTTATAGTAGTAGCATGGCTATTGTTGTTGTTATGTATATTATACACATAAAATAAAAGGAGAAAAAAGAACCTTATGCTCGAATGTTCTTGAAAGAAATAATTAATCGATAAAATAAAACAATCATCATCTTTTGTTAATTTCTAGCGGGGTTATTCTAAATACATGCTACCTATTTCTCATTTACACCTTTCCTTGTAGAATTAATTATATATTAATTATTTTTGACCACTGATAACCAATAAGATCTCTTCTTTCTTTCCTTTTTATTCTAAAGTTGGTTAACAAATTTATAAAAGTAATTAAATTGAAATCGCGTATATATATATATATGAAAAAACAAAAATAAATTGAAGACATTTCTAAAGTTTTAGTACAAAATAAAGGAAAGAAGGAATAGTATAAAAAATATCTAATAACGCTAATTTTGCAACCTGAAATCGAAATGTGTGTGGACAAAAGTTTGGAATTGAAATCTTGAAATCTTTAACTGAATATAGCTACAATAGTATGAAAAAGAACTTGTAAATAAGATAAAAGAATTTGAAGTTTAAATATTTTATTTTAATACAAAATGAAAACTGAAGAAGGAAATTGCAAAATAACGGAACTTTTATCAATATAAAATTCGAAGCAGAAAATATAAGTTCTAAAAAAATGATAAAAATGTCTTGTAAAATATGTTATTTGCACATATATTTTGAAAACTAATATAATTTAATAACAAAAAACAAAAATACAATATATCTATTTTAATAATTGATATGATTGTATTTTATTTGTACTAAGTAAAGTAAAATGAGTAAAATCATGATATTAACATATATCTAAAGGCAAAACTAGTACATGGGTTTTAGAATATAATGAGTATTAGTGAAACAACTTCTCTATTTTTTGAGATTGAGGTAAGTCTTGCAAACATCTTACTTTATAATAGCATGGCTATTGTATAAGACCCTAATTATTAAAATAGGTCTAAATACGAGTAATTAGGAATTAAACAAAAGTCATACGATCCAAACCGATAATTCATATTGACTAGTGAACTAGTTAGTTTCACAGTTGACAACATGTTTGCAAAGAAAACGAAGTTAAGTTGTTCAAAAGACATAGCAAATGTATAATCCCCAAAATGATCGAATACATAAGTTTCATGTGTTAAAGTGTTGCGGAAGCATTCAACGACTAGTGCATTCGGTTCTTGGATTGTTCATGATCATCTTTCAGCTTCCCCTTTTAGCTTTGTACTTAATGATTACACATGTTAACCATTCATATATGATTAGTATGCTATGTAAAGTCGGGCGAATGAGATTGGTATCAAAACCTATAAGTTATACAATGAATAACAAGTCCAAAACAAGCCCACACACAACCGTCGTAGGCTACGGCCTGCTGTGTTTGAGAGGGGGCCGCCGTAAGCTATGGCCACCCATCCATAGCTTACGGCTGGCTAGTTTTGATCAATTTAGGCCACGTGAACCGTAGGTTACAGCTTGAGGCCGTAGCCTACGGTTTGTAGCTGATGAAAATGATGAGTTTCCTTGTCCTTAACCATTTTTAGACCTCTTTTCCCCTACACTTATGTAGAGATCATGTGCAGCCTTAAAGATGCTTTCGGGTCCTTGCAAAACGAGGTTTTTGACATCCGTAACAAACTCAAATACACAACTTAGTCATTTCAAAGTTCCCTTCTAAAAGAATCGAGTTAATCCACCTAGTAAACACTCACCATGCGTTTGGCCCGTTAAGGAACAATCATGAGCTATCTTTACATCTAGGCTTTGGAATGTTTATTTTCCCATCTTGAATCAATATTCGACTTATACCTAAGGTTATGTGTCACACCCTCAAAATCCACTTGCGGAGTTTTACCGCGAGGCGCATGACAAACCAGGATCCAAGTCAACGATCACAATAAACAAGTCTAAATGAACATATGCAATTTCAAAAACATAGTTTAAAAATTCCCAAATACAGCGGAAGCTTATTCTCAAAACATAACCAAAAGTAAATCCAAAATATTCAATGTTTGAAAACCATGCAACCCTAACTAGACGCCGTGCAGACGCGTGCGCCCTAGTTCCGTAGTGCTACCTTAGCGACCTGAGAAAACATGTAAGAGTTACGTCAGCACAAAAATGCTGGTGAGTTCACAGGTTTGTAAAATAAAGTACCAAGTTCAACCTGTCCATACTATATCAAATTGTAAACCAAAGTACGCTAGCTAGGCGTATGTTTTGTTACTACTACGATTGGAAAAGTCAACTAGCAATTACGTGGGTCAACAGGCAATTATGAGGGCTAATCGCCTATACTATAGGCGATTATGGTCATGTGGTATGCAAATCAGGAGTTATTAGGCGATTAGGGTCATAAGACATGCATTTCAGGACTTAACTAGCAATTAGGATCACAATTGCATGCAACGAAGGCAATTAGCCCCCAATCACCTATGCTATAGGCGATTAGGGTGCCTTAGCAGGCGATTAGCCTCCTAATCGCCTATAGCATAGGTGATTAGGGTTCATAATCGCCTTCAGCATAGCTGTTCCGGTTTTTCACGCGTTTAACACTCCAAATCAAATCCAGAACATGTGGAAACATCAAATATCAATCAAACAACCATATCAAACATATTTCAATCAAAATCCTTCGTTTAACCTCGTTCTACCAGCCCTGAATGCAACCATGTTTCCCAAAAACAATACACGTAGCATGAAACATCACATTAACATGCGTAACCGTAACCCTTATGAACAATTACTCAGATTTCATCAACATGCTATCATCATCAATCTGTAACTACCTTAATATTATGTTAACAATCCTTCTTGAATCACAAAAACCCTATCTTTTAATTATAAATACACATACAACATGCATAATAGCTAGAATCCAATTAACAATGATTATTAACGAATTTCAGAAGACACATACGTTTATAAATAGGTCTGGACCATTAGGGATTCAATAAAAACATTATTAAAGGTTGCATGAATGAAAACCACACCTTAGGTTTATGATAGATTGATGTAATAGGCTTGAAAACGTGTAGTTTGATCCAAAATCGTGTTCCAGAGGTTGTGTGTGTGTTGGGACGAGTTGTGGGACGGCTAGGGTTGTTATAATGAAGTTTAGGAGGTCAAGTGTTGTATTTATAGTCGTTTTTAGTCTCCAGGTACGTTGCAGGCGATTATGCAGCTTTTGCAGGCGATTAGGGCTGCTAATCGCCTTCCCTATAGGCGATTAGCCCCCTACTCGCCTAAAACCAGTCCCAGTCGCCTACTATATGAAGCTAATCGCCACCCTATAGGCGATTAGCCCTCCCTAATCGCCTATAGGGGTTGGTTCCGCGTATTTTGCGCGTTAAACCCCGTTTTAACATATGTTAACACATTTTCACATACCGACAAGTCACATAATGATTGTAAACAGATAATACTTGCAAACAAACACATTCACACTCGTTCACCAATTCCCGGGACTCGAGACGTGTATGTTCCCTATGCTCTGACGGTTCTACGAATCGTCACCCCTTGTACACTTGGTTAAGGACTGACATCTAATGATCCTCTAGACTGACATCTAATGATCCTCTAGACTAAAATAACAGTTCCCGAACCATAACACGACTCAACTAACCCAGTTAAGTATAATATACGCGTGACTCGCTAAGGTAGACTTTAATCTAGACAACGTTGTTAACCGGAATTTGCCGGGTATCACATTATGCACTACCCTTTCCAACTAGGCATGCTCCTCTACAAGACTCGATAAGTTAGGTGTCGTTATACGCCAAATTAGCAATACCATGAGTCTATATGGTTAACAAAGGCTCCCAAGACACCAATTGTGATACCCCGTGTCACACCCTCAATTTCCACTGCGGGGTTTATACCGCTAGGCGCGTGACATACCAGGATCCCATAGCCATAAGTCACATGAACGACTCTAAATGCCCAAACCATTTAGTTCGTTATTGTAAAACAAGTTTCATAGATAATCAAATATTTCAATAGTTGCGGAAGCGAAATTTAAAGATAATAGTTATCCAAATAGTCTGCGTAAAACAACGCGTTCGAAATCGTAATAGATAATTAAACATTTAAAAATAGATAAGTAATACTATCCCCATGATGCTATATGATACATGCCCTACTCGTGCTTCGAACTAGTGTCCTGCAAAAATGTATAATAATCGTGGGTCAACATAAAGTTGGTGAGTTCACAAAGTAAAGTAAATACGTAGGTCCTCCAGACCATGTTTTCGAGTAATAGCTAATTCACATGTCAGGGGTAGCTAGCCCACTCATGATAACTAAAACCGGTAATACTGAACTGCTAAACAACGAGATCCCACAATAGTGAGCAAAGTGCCTTGCATCATTGTCTATCAACAATGATAATATGTTAAGTTAAAGTTCACACCCATGTTCTCTAGCACGATGTGAGGTTTGTGAAACCTAATAGCGCTATCAACTAGTAACCCGCTTGCCATCCGGCAACTCATTCGGTATTTAGAAGGACTTCAATGATACAGTGGTTTAGTTCATCAAGGACATAAGCATGAATTAGTGAAGGCAGATTCACCTAGTGAATCATAGCACCCCAAAACCAGGATGTGTAAAAGTAGTCCCCACCCGGACTAAGAAAAAGTTAGAAAGTTGTCTCTTTCCGAGACGCATGCTTTTGAGAAAAGAGTAGTGAAACTCACCTGATAGAGATGCTTGTGATCCAGTGAAGTTGAACTACGTAGCTAGTATCGTCCGGACAATACTTGCCCTATGATTTAGTAGAGCATGGTAAATCACAGGTTTTATCACACAATTTGTCTACCTGACGCTTGTGGACCTAGTTATTAGGTTATGTGAACCTTGGTTTTTGTACTTGTGATAAAGCTAGTTATGTGTTTAGGGCATTAACATACTTAAGTTTGAGATTTACACATGTTCTAGCCATGTTATCACATGTTATTAGACGGTAGCCGATTTAAAACATGGTGATCTATGTTAATATACTTGTTTGATAGTGTCTTAAGAAGTGGATAGTTGTGATAATAATGGTAGTCGATTAGAGTAAGGTTTAAATCGGATTCACAATAGCCGAAGGGTTCGAGACTAAGAAGGAATAGAATGGTTAGATAACTTACCTAGTTGATCAAAGTGGAGTTGGATTGTCTTGATGCTTCCCTTACTCGAGCCTTGGCTTCTTGGGGTGGCCTCTTGGCCGTAGGCGATCAAGAGAGAGAAAGCAAAGGAGAGCAAGAGTGTTTGTGTTTGTGTTGGTGTGAGTTTGTTCTATGTAGGAACCTCCTTATATAGGGGATAATATGGCAAGTTTCTCATTTGATTTCTTGTAACCGTTGATTAGTACATATGCCTCATTGGTGTATTAGCTTGTCAAGGTATGGTGTAGCTTCCATGTGGGTTCGGCCGAAGGGAAGCTTAGCATAGGACCTTTCATCTTTAGCAAAGTCTAGGCCTAGAGATGAGTGTGTTAGAATGGTAGAGTCCTAGGATGGTGCAAGGTGGGGGGTTTTGTCTTATTGCTAAATTGGTGTAAGTTGCCAACTATGAGTTTCACTCATGACTTTACTCGGCCGATCATGGGACAAGAAAAGATGATGAAATTTCTAGATGATAGTGATGTGTAGCAAGCTATCTCTCTTGTCCCTTTCATAGAGGGTGTTTGGCCGATTATGATTAGTCCCAAAGGGGTATGTCCTTTATCTTGGGAATGGGGCATTCATTCTTGTCTTACCTTCACTTTCATGTAAGCATGTGCCATGTTTTCCACCTATCTTTAGCCGTAGTCTTGTAAGAAGCCTTAAATGGTAGTGGTTTGTCTCATAGGGTGTGTTATAGAAGGTTTGTCTTACTACTAATTTGGTGAAACTTGCCAATAACTCATGCTTGTCCATCCTTGGTTTGTTTTGGCCGAAACATATGGTAGGATAGGAGGTTGATGGTGACCTTTCCATGGCATGTCTTGTACTCATTCTCTTGGATGTTGTTAGCTTCTAGTCTCCTAGTAGTTAGCTTGGAAGTTTCTTGGGGTATGGATGGGGTAATTGGCTGCAAATCTTAAGGGAAAAGAGGTAAGGATCTAGTGTAAAGATATAAAAGTGAGGTTTCCATGTTGGTGTAAGAGAATGTTTGTTTTTCATGGGAACCAATCCTTGTTTAGCATTTGGAATGTGTTGTGTGGTGTGAGCTCTTGATAGCCGATCGTAGGGTGTCATACATCCATATATAGGTGGTAACTTTTAGATAGAATGGTAGTTATCAAGAGTCTTATGCCATGTTTTGGTGTAAAGGTTAGTCTAGTGTAGGTTTTTATGTCATGTGTTATAAGATAGACTATTTGTCATGTGCTCACTTGTGTAGGTAGCCTAGTGAGTATGTATATATATATATGATGTGCCGTGTGGATATATTCATGTGTGAGTATGTTTCGTAAAGTTTCATGACAAATAGTTTTGCTATGGTCCAAGACTTAATATATTATGTTAATTAATCGGCATATTCGTGTTAATAGTATTGTGATTGTACCTGCGTGTCCATTAAACAGTTTCTAGTACCCTTCGATATAGGAATCTCATTCAGTTTCACAATGGTAAGAGTCATTTAAGTTCTATGCCTCTTGATGACGACATTAACATAGGTATCATACATTCATTAATGATAATCTATAGGTTCATACACATCTCGTGTGTGCACGTGTGACTTATCTAGCTAACTTTAGTTAAGTAGGATGCAAGGAATCTAAGTGTAAGTTACTAGAGTTTGATTAAATTAAGAACCTGAAATTGTGGGGTATCACACCCCGCAATTTCAGGTTCTCACTTTAACTAAACTCTAGTTACTTGTACATACTTTTCTTGCATTCTAATTAACTAGGGTTAGTTAGGATAAGTATTCGTTGCACAGTTATAGGTTAATAACTGCATGAAACGGTAATTTGGGGAATTACCGGACTACGTACACAAGTAGGGAACCCTGAACGTTGGTGACTTGGTGAAATATGATTATCATAAACTTACATGTTGATATTATGTGCTAATATGTGATTATATGAACTTACGTGAGTAGACGTTAACGGATCGGTAACCGGGACGGGACGGACCGGGATCTAGATATGTATGATGAACGTTTATGTGTGTTTTTTAATATTAATGTTTGGAATATTAATATTGTGAGGTGGTTGGTGTTGTAGAACAAATAAAAATAAAATTTTGAGTTTTAACTTTCCCCGCGGTACGCGGAGGGGAAATAAAATCCCCCGCGGCCCGCGAGAGAATAAAATAATAAGACGGTGGAAAAGGGGTCGCCGCGGTCCGCGGAGAAGTTGAGAACTCCCCCCGCGACCCGCGATGGAGTCAAATACGTGGAAAACAAGTTTAAACCTCTTTAAAACGATTTTAAACCCCATTCTTCCCATAAACACAACCCTAATCGTCCCCTACAGCCACATTACGAATAAAACAAACCCTAAACACATGCTAAGGCTTAGAAACACCATTCGGGAGGCGTGGAGAGCATTTGGTTGGTGATTTTGAAGTGCTTTCGGTATAACATTCAATCTCTTATGTTTTAATCTTCTTTAATATGTTTTTAAACACCATAACAAAGTTTTTCCAGGTCTGAAATGTTTTCATAAAGATTAAAACTTGATGTTTATAAAGATTTAATGGGTTAAACATGATGTTATGTGATTGTTATTTGATGTGTTGCATGATATGCATGTTTATGATGTTTTAGACTTCTAGGGTTTATGATTGATGATGCTTAGCATGTATTTTATAAGGTTTTGATCATGTTATGTCTTGTGAATGTTGTATGATGAATTTTGGGTGTTGTTGATCGATTATATGCGTATATGAGTAGTTTTAATGAGAGTTTATGCATGTTTAAAATCTAGACAGAATGTTAAAGTCGACTTATAGGGTCTGTAACGTGGCTTCAAAGTATTTGTTTTGATGATTTCTTTGCATGAACATGTTATAAAAGGTCTTAGCTTTTTGTAATGGGTAAAATCGTCTGATTTGGACATCGTTTTATATGTTTTTGGAATTTTCTTTGATTAAAGGTCATATCAGATTTTCGGATTAGTGAATTGGGTCAACTTTAAACGATCATAACTTTAGTTTTACAAAGAGTTAGATTATCAAATTTGGACAGTAGGTCAACATTGGAATAACTTGGCTTTTCCAAGTAGATTCATCTCGTTTTGGATTAATACACAATTTTTGGGAATTTTTCTACTAATCTGATCTGTTGTGAGTAGTTTCTGGACATAGCTGTATTGTGTGATTTTTCATAATTTTTGTGCATGGTTTGGTCACGAAATAAAAATATGGGTTTTCACAGCGCATAATCTGTCCTAAAAATGCAGATTATGTAATGTACACTTATGTGGCTATTTGGAGTTTTGTATGACTTGCAATTAACATGAACTTGTATGAGTACTTATATGAGGTGTATATGAAGTGCATGACCGATGTTAATCATTGTTTTCACCAACGGGTTCGTAGGGTCTACTTGTGCATTTAGAATCATTAGGTGTCACTTACACGGTTTTGAACTTTTAAACGTCTTGGACAAACGGGTTATATGGTGTATTGATTATACACATATACTCACTTAGTGACACATGTAATAGAGAGTCGGTAGTACATCCTATTTGTGAAGTTTGGAATATTTGTTTGCAACCTAAGGTGAGTTTCACTACTCTTTTCTCAAAAGCATGCGTCTCGGGGAGACAACTTACTTAACTTTTTCATAGTCTGGTTTGGAACTACTTTTACACATCATGTGTTACGGGGTTCTATGGTTCACGGGGTGAATCTGCTTTTACTAATTCATGCTTTATGTCCTTGATGAACTAAACCAACCCTATCGTTGAAGTCCTTCTAGATACCGAATGAATTGCCGGGTGGGCAAGCGGGTTATTAGTTGATAGCGCTATTAGGTTTCAAAAACCTCACATCGTGCTGGGAGCATGGGTGTGAACTATAACTTAACTTTTATTATCATTGTTGAGGGGCAATGATGCAAGCCTCTTTGCTCACTATTGTGGGATCTCGTTGTTTAGCAGTTCGGTACTACCGGTGTTAGTTGTCATGAGTGGGTTAGCTACCCCTGGCATGTGAATTAGCTGTTACTTGTTGTTATATGGTCTGGGAGGCCTACGCTTTTATTTGTTGTTACGTGGTTTTCGGAAAACCTACGCGTTTACTTACTCGTTTACTTTGCTTTGTGAACTCACCAACTTTATGTTGACACACGATAACATGCTTTTGCAGGTCACTAGTTTCAGAGCACGTGTAGGGCATGCATCATATAGTGTCATTGGGATATGAACACTTAACTATTTTTGAATATTTAATTATTTACTTTGGATTTTGGGTGCGTTGTTTTGCGCAGATTATTGGGTTAACTGTTTTCTTTAATTTCGCTTTCGCAACTATTTGAATGATTGGTTAACTATGAAACTTGTTTTACAATAACGAACTAAATGGTTTGGGCATTTAGAGTCGTTCATGTGACTTATGGCTATGGGATCCTGGTATGTCATGCGCCTCGCGGTATAAACCCCACAGTGGAAATTTGAGGGTGTGACACCAATTCTTCATTTTGGACAATTCGACTACTATTCACACCTCTTGATGAGTGTATAGCGTTGTCTTATCATTCTATCGTTGTGGCGAAGCCTCGTGTCCGTGGCCACATGTTCCACTTCTCTCGGTCTTAATCGCCCGGTCCAAATGCAAGGTTCAAAGAATTCAAGAATCTCTCAATTGCCCAACATGACAAGGCGTAACCACTAACCTACCTTCATACCTTACATCCATGCCATATCACGATTTACCAATATGCAACTACTAGAGGTTGAGGTACGACTTACCCTACTCGCGCCCTTTTAACTTCAACTCTTTTCCCGCATGACTTCCCGATGCCTCTTGCTTTGTACCTAGAGATTAGTCCGTAAGGACATTCATGTGATTGTGATTAGACACTTGTTAAAGTAACCATATATGTTTACCAAGTGTATTAATACAAGATTTATAATCCAACGTGGTCGAGCCTCATTGTGGCGTTTCGTCAAACACCTGGTGGGCAGAATTTATAATATTGGTTTGCGGATCATCTTTACTATGTAATTCATACCCACATCAACAACTAAGGCATTCAACACATATGTACCATATTCATCAATTTTTCACAATTCAGATTCAAACACACTCATACAAACATGCACATACACACCCATTATCAATTAGAATTTCTAAGTTTTACTCATAACCCAAGAGACCCATATGTCCACCCCATGAACCTTAAGGATTTCCCCACCTTTATTCCAAGTTACTTGATTTGCACAACATTGTTTCGTTTTAAGGCTCTCTTATACTAGAGACACCATCCTTAGTTACCAATTTATCAAAATCTATGACTTAAAATTTTCATCAACAACACATAAACCAATTCTACACCAAATTAAATGAAATTAAGTTTACCTAGAGGTAGGGTTGGGCTTAGATGGCTCAAACTTGGATCATGCAAGCTGTAACAACTCGATTTAGGGCTGATTTGAGGCTAATTTCTTGACAATGAGCTAGTGTGTGTAAATTGTACGTGTTTTGGGTGTTGTAATCGATTTTCAGGGAATGGAATAAGGTTTCCTTCCCTTGACACAATAACCCCTCCAAAGTGGTTTAGCTCTTTGGCACAATTAGTCCCTCTAGTTTGTATCATGGTAAAACATGATGGTGCATCATTAACCATGCAAAGTCTTATAAAGATATTTCATTGTTAATTTATAAAAATCGATTATCATTTTCGCTTTCGATTAAAACCTTGTATTTATGAATTATTATGACTAGTCGTGTTGTAAATTTTTTGGGGTGTTACATATTGTTGTTGTGTATATGATACACATAAAATAAAAGAAAAATAAAAATCCCTTATATTTCAATGTTCTTGAGAGAAATAATTAATCAATAAAATAAAAAAGAATCATTATCTTGTGGTAATTTCTAACAGGGTTATTCTAAATACATCCTACTTACTTTTCATTTACACCATACCCTATAAAATAAATTATATATTAATTACTTTTGACCACTGATAATCAATAAGATCACTTCTTTCTTTCCTTTTTATTCTAAAGTTGATTAACAAAACTATAATAGTAATTAAATTGAAGTCGTGTGTGTGTATATATATATAGAGGGGGGGATTGGGATCATTTGAGAACTCTATTGAGTTGTGAGAACAATAGGAACTCACTTTATAACCACACACTTATTTTAATAAAAAATGAATACGTGGTCCAAAATTAAACAACAATAAAATATTGAATAAAATATTAATATATTTACATGGGGTAAAAATCCTTTACACTGGTGTAATTCAGTGTAAATTCATGTACTTTTGTTTTCTTTTTTTCTACAGCGGGGTTTAGGTGTTTTTACACTAGTGTGCAAAAAAAATCCGCATTTTACGTCGAGTTCTCACAACTCATCGAGTTATTAACGGATCCTACCCCTATATATATGAAAAAACACAAATAAATCAAAGACATTTCTAGAGGTTTGTTACAAAATAAAGGAAAGAATGAATATTATAAAAAAAATATATCTAATAACGCTAATTTTGCAACCTGAAATCGAAATGTGTGTGGACAAAAGTTTGGAATTGAAATCTTGAAATCTTTAATTGAATATAGCTACTATAGTATGAAAAAGAACGCATAAAATAAGATAAAAGATTTTTGAAGTTTAAATATTTTATTTTAATACAAAATGCAAACTGAAGAAGAAAATTGCAATATCCTTTTGTAAAATAGTATTTTTAAAAAAGTACTTTTATCAATATAAAAATCAAAGCAGAAAATATAAGTTCTAAAAAAAGTGATAAAAATATCTTTTAAAGTATGTTATTTGAACATATATTTTAAAAATTAATTTAATTTGATACCAAAAAACAAAATACAATATATCTATTTAAATAATTGATATGATTTTATCTAATTTGTACTAAGTAAACGTAAAATGAGTAAAATTCATGATATTAACATGTATCTAAAGGCAAAAATACATAAAATGAGTTAAAAAAATTCATATGCACTGAATATTTAGTGGCGGAAATACATAAAAATGAGTTAAAAATTCATCTAAATTGTATTTCTTAAACTCTCATTTTTTAACAGTGCTCGACTCTTGTTTATTTTTATTAATTATTACATTATAATACTTATATCTATAAGTTACATATATAACATAAATTACATTATTTACTTTTTGAAAAGAAAAAAAATGTTTGAGTGATAAAAAAAAATGATAATTAAACATTGGATAAAAACTAAACAATAACAGCATTTATTGAGAACATTGTATTATAAGCTAACATTTAAAGATGAAATGCATTTATTGAGCCAATCCTCTCATGGTGGAGTGGCACCCTCCTTGTTTTTCTTATGGGAGGTGGGGAATTCGAGTCATACCGGCACCAAAATGTTGCTGGTGGGCCGGGTTTTACCGCAGTGGGCCTTCGGGCGGCGGGTTTTCCCTGGGAACTGGTGTGAAATTATTGGTGGACCCGAGTTACTCTCGGAGTACTCCTTTGTCCAGTGGGTACTTCGTGAGTGATCGGGATTGATTTGTTGGCTATTCAAAAAAAATTTTGCATTTATTGAGATGTGTTTATAGAGTATGGTGCAATAAAATGTGGTGTAAATAGTAACACCATTTGTAACCTAATGTGTGTGATGTCATATGTCAACTTAAGAAGTAGCTATGACAATTAGCTAATTGAAAATATATTTGTCGGAGCGAGCACAGACACACGGTTATTGAGACGTGGAATGTGAAAATGTTAGTACATGTGTGACAACAATACGATATTATAAAACATGAACTTGTATAATCATGTTCGGTTTAAAAAAAAAAAGAACTTGTATAACTTGTCATAATGCACTAACTTGTATACAAAGAAAGAATTTGGTTGAAGGTTTATACAAGGATGTTTATCTTAGTAGTATGAACTAGTAAACAAATATAAAGATGTTGAATTTGTTTAAACAACATACTTATATAATGGAGCTTATGGAGATGAGATGAGACTAAGATACGGGCTATAAATGATGAGGCTATCGGATAGAGGTGGCTTGGATAGATAGTGGGCCTTTTGGACATAAAATTGGACCTAAACAGTAAACAGTGAGTCCGAAAGTTTCTCAAAGCAACTAAGCAATGTTTTAACACCGGTTTTTATATCATACCGGGTTGGATTTAGAAACAGTTTAATCTAGACGGTTCGGTTGTACTGGCCGGTATGAACTGGTTTTCAAAGCATTGTGTTTAAGAGGGTAAGTTGCGGTGATATGGAATTAGATAAGATTATTTATTGTACGTGGTAACCCAGGGTAAACATTATGTGTACGTGGGCAGTGTCTTTATGTGCTAAACAAGCTATAAGAATGCCAAAAATGCTAATAAAGGTTGTAATTTGGGTAAATATCATACTTTAATTTGTAGTATTGCAAGAACTGTATGTCTTCTTTTATTAATTTATTGGAAATTTTGGGAGATACATAAATATCAAACTATGAAACAAATGTTTTAACTGTTAGCCTGAAATTCACTAACGTAAGCTAACTTGTGTTAGCAGGTAAGTTTAATTTTTTTGTTTTTTTGAACGGTGACTTTCGTATGAGTGACCCAATGTCACACTGCCTAATCGGCAGCCCTAGCCAAGGTCTGCTCCAGACTACGTTGTCTTAACCGGGTCCGCGCTGATGTATCAGACTTGGTTACAGCGTTCCCCTGGAAACCGTACTACCTCCACACGAGTTTCCTCGCTGGAATAACAGTCGGGTGAACATCGGGGTGCGGCTCAGGATCGAACGCTCTTCGGTGCGTTTGTCACCATCATTGCCCAGATGCCGTAAAAAATAATGAGGAGAGTGGGAATTGAACCTTCGTCACAAGGAACACTAAGTCTTTTCCCAACCACTCTACCACTGCTTTATTGACAGGTAAGTTTAATAGGTGGTGAATAGTTACAACTTTGTGTGAAAGTATCATAAAGTTTTTAATTAGAACTACGTCTATCAAATTTACAAATGTCTTATGTTGTGAATATAAAAGTCCTAAGTTGTTGTGTAAAACCAACCAAAGTAATGGCCCCTGGTTTTTGGGTGTTATAATTTTAAACACATGTTCAAGCAAGAAATAAAATACTCCCTCCGTCCTAATTTAAATGTCCTACTTTCCTTTTTTGTTTGTCCCAAATTAAATGTCCCTTTCCAAAAATAGAAATGTAATTTCCAGTTTTGCCCATAAAAGACAAAACACAATCACCACTTTTAAGGATGCTAGTAGAGTGCCCGCGCGATGCAGCGGAGAGCACAAACACTTCTAAGGGTGTATATGGTTCGGTTAAGTTCGATTATTAGCCTCAACCGAAACTAAAATCAAAAGTCATCAATTAATCAATCTTATTAAACAATTGATTCCTTGGTTCGGTTAGTATTGTTAGATTATCGGTTTTTAGTCCAGTTTAGTTAATTTTATTGAATAACGAAAACAATCCTTGGCTAATTTTTTTTGCCTAGAAGTACATAAAATGGATGTATAAATACATGAAATAGAGGTAAAAAAATAGGCCTGTAAACGAACCGAATGTTCATGAGTTGTTCGTGACTTGTTCAGTGGGAAGTTCGTTTATGTCGTTTATTTATTGAACGAACAAACACGAACAAAAAAATTTGTTCGTTTGTTCATTATGTTCGTGAATGTCCGTTTATGTTCGTTTATTTATGTCCTTTTAAGTTTATTAATTACATACATAGTTATATTTACATAAATACAAACATAAATTGGGCTTTAGCTACTTGTATAAATATATAACCAATTAGTAATTGGGTATTTTCAGTAATACAAAATCGTTCACATTTATTATGTTCGTGAACGTCCATTTATGTTCGTTGGTGAACTGATCGTTTAGGTTTAAACGAAAGAACATAAACGAACAAACAAAAAAGAACAAGAACATGACAAATTTCTTAATGAACGAACATGAACACAAAAATGTGTTTGATTATGTGTTCGTGTTCGGTTAAAATTAAATGAACATTCGGTTCGTTTACAGGCCTATGTATAAAAGCTAAAAATTTCAAAACCCCCTTCTATTTATACTGCCTCTACAATTTATAAACCTATCTACTCAGCTTCAAACCATATTAGAGTATAATTTGCTATATACTTTTAATTAAAAATTTGATTTTTTACGTAATTAACAATATCTAAAGGTGAACAATAATTAAAACTCAACAAAAATCGAACAAAAACATACAAAACCGAACTGAAAATTAACCAAAACCGAGTTAACCTAATATCGGTTTTTTTGTACCCTAAGTTAACCAAAATTAACAAACCAAAACTGAACCATTCATACATTTATATCTTTTATACATCCATTACATGTATTTATACCTTCATTTCATGTGCTTCTAAGCAAAATTTTAACCAAAGTTTGGTTTTGGTTATTAACCAATTTAACTAAACCGAACTAAAAACAACAATCTAACCAAATAGACTGAACCAGTTAACCGGTTGGTTAACAAGATTGATAAACCAATAATGTCGATTTTTGTTTCGGTTGAGGCTTATAACCGAACTGAACCTAACACAACCATGAACCATTAGAAGTGCCTGTGTTCCTTACAACATCATGCGGGTATGTTGTTATGAATATATTAATGGGTATGTTTCAGTTTAACTAATTTGGGTTAACTAAGGGTACAAAAAGTAAACGATAACCAATTTTAAGTTAAATCGGATGTTCCTTACCACATCATGCGGGTATGTTGTTATGAATATATTAATGGGTATGTTTCAGTTTAACTAATTTGGGTTAACTAAGGGTACAAAAAGAAAACGATAACCAATTTTAAGTTAAATCGGATGTTTTCAGTTTTCAATAGATTTTGGTTCAGTTTTGTTAGTTTTTTTGTTTGACTTCGGTGAACGGTTTAGTTATTGCTCGTTCCTAGATATCGTTAATCACGTAGCACATAAAGATTTTTAAAATAAAATAGCAATACTATACTCAATTAAAGATAATAAAATGCTCATTATTATGATCTAATTTTTTTATAAAAGTATAAACGTATGCAAAAAATATGACTATTTAAAAATCACGGGGATGGTTTGCTTAAAATAAGGAAAAAAAGTTCAACTATAACTTAAATAAGCAAAAGTTAAGTAAAGGGATTAAAGTGTAACTAAGATAGGGTATTAAAATGTAAATAATGTATGAATGACTATTTTACCCTCATTTTAGGGTTATTAATGAAAAATAAGTTCTTAACTTTTGGGTATCTTAAACTACACCTCACTCATGCATTATAATATAGTATAGATTATTATCATTTTACCATATACAAACAAAATATTTCTTAAAATGTGTGTTTTTTTAACTAGGACATTTAAATTGGGACGGATGGAGTATCTCTAGT
Organism: Ambrosia artemisiifolia; assembly: GCA_032199755.1. Taxonomy (NCBI): domain Eukaryota; kingdom Viridiplantae; phylum Streptophyta; class Magnoliopsida; order Asterales; family Asteraceae; genus Ambrosia; species Ambrosia artemisiifolia. The sequence goes on along the minus strand of CM063516.1, from coordinate 27,544,378 downwards.
GCAACTTGTAAGCTGCTTCCGCATATCTCTACAAAACGAAGTGGTCAACTTAAATATGCTAGGTTGCTAAACATTATTCTCTAACAACATCTTGATCTTGTTACAAGTTTGTAAACAAAAACACAAGGACACACTTGTAAGTTCTACAACAAAATAAACATAATACAAAACTTAAAAAAATTTACGACCGCATCAAAGGATATGGGCCCAAATCTACAAAGAATTACGAACGACCCATACCCAAGAAAATCCCAAAACAAGTCAGTTCGCAGATCCCAACGTACGCGGATACACGGGTACGCGGACGCGTATGCTAAGCCAGTACGCGGACGCGTGGCCAGCTCAGCCACAACCTTTACAAGTGCCTTGCAAGTAAAAGTATATGAGCATGAGGAAGACAAAAGGTGCACCGTACATTCTTGTACGAGCCAATCATATTAAAGGGACGTATGACATAAATCATGGTGCACGTCCAACCAATCAGAGAACGCCAGCAAGGCAAATCCTAACGTCTATTTTAGGACGTGGGGACCAGATGGTAAAACTGACAATTACATGAGACCAATCAGGAAGCTCCACCAAAAGGTCAGGCCTGTAACCACGCGTGCGCGCAATGCGCATAGGGAACAACAAGTAAGGTTCCCGTCCGCGTGGACCACTGAGACCACAAGAGGCCACCTCACCAACGGTCTCCACTAACGACCGCCAACAAGGAGATAAAGGTACAATCGACAAAGAGAATTAACCAATCAGGACGTGTCAAACATGCCACCTACGGGCGTGTGACACGTGTGTAAACCCCAGACGATTACCAATGGCATGCCGCCAGGTGGAATAAAGGGTACACTCTTTCTCTATGTTTTATATAATATAATATAATACTTTGTCCCCTGCTAATCAGGGGCCGTGTGGAGGTAAGCCCTCAACTAGGCCTTGGCCCAATAGGTAGGTTAAGGGTTAATGTTGGAGGCTAGTGTTTATTTAAGGAGGACTTCACCTCCTTGAAATGGGTTATTCAGAAAACCCTGAAGAACACACTAAGGCTGACTCCGTTTTTGTGTCTGTACGTTACTTCCGGTTACAGTTCCTAGCACTCACCTCCCACCGATTTTACTTGTGTTGTTTCAGGTCACACTCACATCTCTCCTACCGTGGTATCTAGCGAAGGATTACACCTGTAGAGACGGTGGTTTAGCTTCTTTTATCGGAGGTTAGACTATTGTTTCTTCATTAGCGCCATCCATACTGGCTAGAACTACTTATTCTCAATCCATCATTTAGCTAGATCCATGGCTACCGGTAACTCACTGAAGTTAAACAACGATGCTCCTCCCCTCATCGAAGATGTTCATGAGGAGGACGACGGAGTAGAAACTCCGGACACCATCACCAATGTGGCCAATCAGAAGGCACACACGAATGTGACCACTTCTGGTGCATTCAAGGGACAACCTGCATAGGTTGTTCATGACGATGAAGACGACGAAGACCCGAATGAGTGGCTCTTCCAAGAACAAGCTAGAGTTGTTGCCCGTTACCAACAGAAGATGATACAGATGGCTGAGAAGCAAGTCCAGAAGACTCTCAGCTTCAGCCTCACGCATTCGGGTCAAGTGCAAAGTAACAAGAACACATGTTAGAATAACATCTCATCAGTCAAGTAAGTTTGGGTGTATAACTTGCAGGATAGGCACACATGTTAGACCTTAGTGTCTTATTTGGTTTAGGACACTGGTAGGTCGGGTTTTCTTATTTCGGACTGTTTGCTAGCCATTTGCACAGGAGTACTAGGTGAAACTCATGGCTCCTTTTGTTTTGAACGTTTTATACCAATTTCTATTTTAAGTTATAAGTGTAGCATAAAATACCTAACCAAATTTAATTTATAACATAAAACATATTGTAAAAAAACAATATATACTATAAAGAGGTTAAAAGTGTCAACCCGCCCGGGTTGACCCGAACCCGTTTAGACTAAACCCAAACCTGCTAATTTCGTGTTAGGTTCGGGTTGTGTAAAAAATTCACACCCCTACCTCCAACGGGGTACATTCAAAAAGAGCATTTGTGTCCTTCATCCATTTTGCATCACCAGTTGTGTGGTGTGCGAGGCTGAGATTACCATTATTAGGGTTTGGTTATAGGCTTATGTGGGGAAATATGTCAGTGTCGTAATTAAACATTGGCTGATCTCATGCATATCATGGGCTACGTATACAGTACTTTCCAAATGTGGTTTTCATTTGATGTCTTTCAAACTTTTGAGCTCACAAACTTTGTTAACGAGTTTAAGCATGCATTATGTCCATACCACTTTTGTCGAAAGTTATGCACAATTTTTCATGTGTTTAAACTCATATTTTGAAACCCATGGAAGGAACAATTGTTGCGGATTTATAAACAATGTAGCTACTTAGGTTGTAACTCTTTTAAAACAATGGTATCGCCAGAATTTTTTGTTTCATATAGATGGTTGCTTGTATCAGATGCTATGAAAACCTTTCGTGTCCACGCCTCACGTTTACGCCATCGGCGGGGTGTGAGGTAACATGATAAGACATAGTAAGACGCATAGTTATTTATAAACATTAACCATGAAATTGTATCCACAAACCTGTGAATGAGAGATTGAGCGGCGAAGGCGTTGAGAAGGAGGATGAGTGATGGTGATGGATCACGGCAAGATAGACGGTGGACGGGCGACCACGATGGCAGGCGGGGATGGTGGGTTGAGGAGGATGAGGGATGACTGAGCGACGTATGTGTCTGTGCTCTGTGATTTGAAAATTAAAAATTAGGTTTCTTCATCTTTAGTCCACATAGTTATACAGTATACCCCCACCCCATATATAACTTTTTTAAATAAAAAAATATTAACATGTCTTAACGGGTGTTTATTATGTTAACATGTTTAAACACAAAAACAAAAGGTCTTATCATATCAACTTGTTTAGTACACAAAACATGGAACCTGTTAAGGTCGTGAAGGTTGGTGTCGTGTTATTGTGTCCATGTCTAAAATTGTCAGTCTTACATTCCAGCCCAAATCATTGTTATTATTCAGCAAACCTTTATATCAGTTAAGCATAAGTGAACATCACACCATATTCATGCATTTCACTCATTAAATGATGAAATCTAGAAGTCACATCTCATAAAGGTTCATTCCCAATACTTTAGAATGCTTTGGTAAGGCTTGGGTGAGTATGGCATAAGCTTTCTTTTCCAAGTTATACTTCTTTCCCTAATCTTCATTCATGTTAGACACTTTAATTGTAAAAAGGGAATTCTCTTGCAATGGCCTCGTATACCCCTTATTAACACAAATATAAAGATTAATGTCAATTCCTTCGATATGTGCTTTTATTCTTCCTTTCCAGTGTGGGTACTCTGCTGAAGTTTCAGAGCTCTGTTTGAATTACTAGTTTCATTATCACTAATCAGCAATGATTGTATGCTTTGACTTTTATTGGCCAGAAGCGCCCACAAATTCATTCAGGAGATTTTTGTGTTTGAGTTTGGGCTTGGCTCGTCTCTGTTTCATCTGTTGATTAGCAAAATTCCATGGATTTATGGTAGTCAGGTTTGCTTGTTGTCTGCTACTAAATAAAATTTCCCAAAATCTTAGAATCATCAATTTTAAGGTTAAAAAAGTCAAATTTGGTCAACAAAAGTCAAATTGCAGTCAACCCTAGTTTTCAAACTTAGAAAAAGAGTAAATTACCAAAACCGTCCCTGTGGTTTGGCCAAATTTGCCACTCCAGCCCAATCTTTTAAAAATTGCTTGAGCAGTCGTTGACTTTTGAGAAAATAGTCCAACGACTTAACCTAGTTAAGTTTTTGACATTAAGTTTGGGGCATTTTCGTCAACTCACTTATAAATTCATCTTCTTCCCCATTGTCTTCTACCCTAATCAGACCCACCACCCACCACCATCTTCACCTTTCACCACCACCACCACTACCCACCATCTCCTCCACCTTTCACCACCACTACCTCCACCACTACCCACCATTCCTCCATCTTTCTAGGCCTATTAACCCCACCCCTACCCTAATTTTCCACTACCCAAATCTTTGAGCAAGTTATCTTAAAACAATTTCTATCATTGGTTTTCGATCCACCGTCCCCAAAATCAATAAAAAAATAAAGGACTGAGAATGTTCACTGATCTATTTTCTTATCGAAAATCATGTATTTTGAACCTGAAATCTGTTCATGTATCCATTTTCTACTTTAATTATTCAACTATAATCGTATCCGAAATTTGCGACAATGTTGAAGAAAAAAAAGCTATTACTTTATAACGATATACATTAGTTTGGAGTGTAAATTAGGATTTGGGCCTTTTGGATGTTTATGGTCTAACATCAGAACACATATACCTTCAACGCTAAGAAAAGGCTTTCAAACCAAATCGGCGACTACCATCGCCAGAGATACGACATTAACTACTCGAACTCGTCACCATTAATCGCCCTCCACTGCTCCGTTCTCGATTTCATCATCGAAAACTCAGTCGGAGGAGGAGGGAAGATGGAGGAGTGGTGGGTAGTGGTGGTGGGGGTGAAAGGTGGAGGAGATGGTGGGTAGTGGTGGTGGTGGTGAAAGGTGCAGATGGTGGTGGGTGGTGGGTCTGATTAGGGAAGAAGACAATGGGGAAGAAGATGAATCTATAAGTGAGTTGACGAAAATGCCCCTGACTCAACGTCAAAAACTTAACTGGGTTATGTCGTTGGACTGTTTTGACCTATTTTCTAAAGAGTCAAGGACTGTTCAAGCAATTTTTAAAAGATTGGGCTGGAGTGGCAAATTTGGCCAAACCACATGGATGGTTTTGGTAATTTACTCTTAGAAAAAATTTCAACTTTTGGGAGGATGGAGATATTGGGCGAATGAAGGTTTATCACACGGATAGGGTTGGGATAATGGACAAGACCAGCGAGTGGAGTTTTATTCGCCTAGAAATGTAGCTAAGAATGGATGTCTATTCCTTTAAACAGTTGGACAAATGAATGTATATTCGCGTAGACAGTACACGCGAATGAGTCTTTATTCGCCCGGAAGGAAGGGCACGAATGGGGAGCTGATTCCCGTGAACAGTGCACACAAAAGGGATCCTATTTTTCCAAAAGAATGGGTGAATGGAATTGTAGCTAGGAATAACCTTCATTAGCTTGTTCATCACGCATATGAGGGTTTCTTAACTTTTACAACAAGTACTTCGATATTTTGGTCTTTTTGCTTAAGTTTTGGTTGGGTTTGTTAGAAAACACGTTTAAAACATGATTATGTCTTCAAAAACATCATCAACACACTAAATCTTATCCAAAATGGGGTTTAACACAAAACCTTCAAAATCACCCCTAAACCAAATCTGAATCTAATGAATCCTATCGAACAACCCTTGGAAGCGAGCCAAAAGCTCTGATACCCACTTGTGGGATCGTTTTCTCTCACAGTCGGACACGACACAAGAATGATTCCGAGTTTTAACGCCCATGATGGTGGAAACAACATGCTCGCATTTGGTAGTCGATTAGAAAGTTATAACAATCAAGAACAAAATGCACAAATGATTCTAACACAATTTCGGCAATACTTCGCCTTAGATCCTTTTAAACAAATTGGCCAAAGTTACAAAGTGAGGAAAATGATGATTATATTTACAATCTGATCCCATTCGCATGAAGAGTACTAGGCGAATGGCTGTCATTCGCATGAAAGGTCCAGGCGAATGGCTCTGTCACCTGGCGTCATTCTCCCAAACAAATTACTAAAAGAACCCTACATGTAAAATCAACAAAATACAACACAAACGACTTTATTAGCCTATCATCTAGCTAGGACATACATAATGTGCATTTAGAATTGGCTAGACGTCGTCATCACCTATCCTTTTTATCCCTTCTGTGACAATCGTTTGGTGGAGATCATGTAGCAGGTATTCTCGACTTGTGATTGGCCATATGTTGTTTTCTTATTGTCCTTTTTGTCTCTTTTGAATTGGCATATCTGACGTGGCATGTAGGCCCTAGGAGACAATTGTGTTGTCTTGCCAATAGATTTAGGTTTTTAGCTATGTCATGAGTTTCTCCAGGGCCTGCAAAGAGTCTAGGACCATATCCCTTTAATAATAAAAGTGTGTGTTCTCCACATAAGAAAAATAAAAATAGATGAACATATTAATGTACTAGTGAGAATACCCACAAGTTGCCGCGGGTTAAATTTTCTTTATTTTGTTTGAGATTACGCGTATGGGTTGATATATGTTTATTATATTCAATTTCCATGACCGCTAAGGTGGTCCATTTTTTGAGCATTTTTGAGGTGTTTGATACAGGAGCATCCATTTTATCGCCTCGTAGTTGATGTCATAGTTGTTAGTTGTTATCGGTAAACTAAATTTTGCTTTGAGCCTTAAACATGGAATATCATTTATGAGCAATAACACTTACAAACCTTTAATTAGAAGTAATTCTAACACCACGATGCAGGTTTGAGTAAATAGGTTAAATTAATTAATTCCCAACAACTTATTAAAGTAGCGACAATATACAAAGAAATACAAATACCCATTTATTAGACATTATATTCATTGGGAAGAGATAACATACAAAGCTTCTTAACGTACAAAGCGTAAGAAGCATTCTCCGCCATTAGATTTAGGCGGTGGCAAGATGGTAATTAACAACCCTAATCATGTTTGGTTTAATCTAACCATGGGTAAATGTAACAACCCGGATACTGGCCCAAAAATTTTCGCGTCTAAAAGTATTATAACGGACAATAAAATAATAAATACAAATAATATATTTGAGAATACGAAACCGAAAGACGAATAATTATATAAAGGTATTATACGGGAGTGCTTGATATATATAACCGGACCCATACGTGATACGAACCCGACCCGTAACTACGTGATTAGTCATCACTCGGGGACACATGTCACCCCATAAAAGGGGACACATGTCCCCTTTCTCATGGTGACAACAATCACCAAAACCATTTGATAAATAATGGTTTTTGGAGCAAACCATTTGCCAAAACCTCCCCTATATAAATGACCCAACCCCACCCATGTTTCCCTGATGGCCAGAACCTGCCCATCAACCACAGAAGAGAGAGGGCGGAGCATGAAGGAGCTCCGGCCACCGGTCCTGGCGGAGCTCCGGTGGTCGAACCCCCACCCCATACTCCTATCCTATTAGATCTAGAGTGAGAGAAACATGTAGGAGAAAGAGATAGAGAGAGAATCAAGCAGAGATGAGGAAGAGGGACTGAATAGGTGACCTCCGGTCACCACCGTACTCGGCAACTCCGGTGGAACCCTACAACCTGCTTCAAACGACTCGACAACCCACATCCATTCTCCAATCGAAGCAGCGAGAGCACGGGACAGAAGAGGGAGAGGACGACGACTGTGGTTTAAGGGTCCGATTAGCTTGGTAAGATTATTAATCCTTGATATTTTCCCTTAAATAATATTGATTGGTTGTGAAAGGGTTTCGATGATAGGTGATAGAGGGTGGTGAAGAGCGACGGTATAGGTGGTAGTAGTTGATAAAGGCGGCTGAGGTTATTGATTGAAGGCAGGGTCACGAGTGGTGGTTGATGTTGTTGATGGAGGTTAATAGCCGCTCACAGAAGAGGTGTCAGGAGGGTTTAGGTGGTGGTATTGGAATTCGATGGTGGTGGTGATGATGTTCGGGTGGATAAAGGATACGGTGGACCTGATGATAGGAAATGTAAAAGCTTGGATTATTATCAATTCAGTCCAGAAGCCGAACTAGAAGACAGGTCAATGGTGGGGTCAACAAAAGTCAACGGACAGAGGTCCGGTCAAACTAATGAGACCCGAGAGGTATGGATGAAAACCGAACTCTCTTGACGTCGTTAAAGATTAACGCGTGTGCTCGTGTGGGACTTCGACAATGAACCGAACCAATCGTATATACTAAATAATGGACTTATATTATATGAGAGAGCTCTAAGATGTAGTCAATGTTATATTAAGGTGGTAATAATTATAGTATTAGACATTGACTTTTAGACAGTTAACTTCGACACTAATAAGATTATAATTTGACTGTTATAAAGCTTGGACATAAGGACTATGATCAACCTTGGTATTTTGTGTATTTGGGATGTTGGACAATAGGTGAAGAAATGTCAATTGTATAGATAGATATTTATGACCATCATAAGGACAACTTTGAATTTATACAATGACAATGGACTCATTAATCAATAGAACACTTGCTAGATATTGCAGGGATATTAAATGACTATATAATATACAATATCAAACCGTGACAACTAAAGAACCTAAGTGTGCCCACACGTGTAATCGCGATGTTGGTTACTCGCGCTAATATTTGTAAACTTGAATAGGTTCTTGTAGAGATTGATAGATGGATCACGACTTAATATAACATGTAACTGCATGATGATGTGACGTGATACTAAGGTGAGTTCGTGTACTTCCCCTTTTTCGTGTTTTAACTGTTTTTGGGGTGAATGCATGCTTCCTTTTTATAAATTGTTGTGATGTGACAAGATACTGGCTGCCGGGTTATACTGACACTCATTAACTCACAGGTGAGCCGCTTAATATATGGGTAGTACTACTTGGGGAAACCCCCACGCACAGTGGACCCGGGACTAGGGGCCCGGGAAACCCTCCACTGAGGCCTGCAGACCGTTGCGGCATACATTATGCCTTGTAGATCTATAATGGCAGTAGATAGATCTAGTGTTAGGTTTGAGGGGTCGCTTGTACAATACGTGTGTTAAACTATGTTAAACTTGCTTTCGAAATGATAAACTGTTTTTGGATCCATTGAACTACTTACACGGACTCACCGACATATTTGCTGACCCAAACTCTTTTAAGCGTGTGTTCAGGTACTGCGTTGGATGATCATGAAGACGAGGCATATGCTTGCTTATGTGGATTAGAGATTGTTATGGTAGAGAATTCAAGTTGCAAGCGTAGCGGTTAGAGCATTAGAGCTAAGCATGGATTGAGATTTGGATCGACTAGCGGATCACACCTTATCAACTGCTTCGACGACCGCCGCGTTTCGTCCCTGCTTAATTATTAGACCGTTATTTTAGTTATGTATTTATATTTTTGGATTAGGAATTGTATAACATTTAAATATTAAGTTATCATTGCTTCCGTTGTGCAAGTCTGTTACCAAACTGTTATTTCGTCCAGCCCCCTCCTGGTCGGGTTGTTACAGTTGGTATCTGAGCAACGGTTGTGGCGAAATAGGATATCTCCAGATATCCTATACCACACCAGGACAACTTAGAGAACTTAGCGTTTAAGGCTCTAAGATTACCTAGCTAGGAAATGCCTTGAAAATTATATAAGACTGACCAGAATAAGGAATGAAATAAGTCAAGACTGGAGTACCTGAACACACTAGAATGCTTACAAGGATTTAGAACCAGTTTGACTAGTGAGCGGACTTTGTGTGATACGTGAATAATGACTACAACGGAGATTACTAGAATAATTTCGTGAGGTAAATTGACGATTACACTTGACGTCATGTAATTGTGAATTTACAGGCACGTGAACGTTCTAAGAAATCCTACGAGTAGCCATAAACCTGAGCAGTTACAGCATAAAACTAAGGACTAAAACAAATGAAAAGACTAACCATATTTGGAATTATTAACATACTTATAATTAGTAATGCTAAGATAACCAATACACATGTTTTACTTGTTGAGAAATTGATCATTATAGTTTTATCACTTATTTTTGTATAAAATATAGTATTACTATTAATAACCTTATAGTATGGCTACCTTTCCTTGACATGTGCGAACTCATCATAAGATGCAGTACATTATTAAGAAGTGATATCACCAATTGAAGGATTAAGTATACCCAAGCCAAACATCGATTGGTGTAGTGATATAGTCATGAAGATCCACTCATTTGATAACATTTTTATTCCTTAATCAAATGATATTTGATTATGCTATATTGTTTGTTCCTTGTTTCCTGTCACATTTGCATACGTTTATATGAGTATAAAATTTCACATTTTCATCATTTTATTAACAGGATCATACTTAAAAATTACTCCATCTAACTTGTGTTGGCTAACCTAGTTATCCTAACATGATTGGTGATAACCTTTTGTAGCGGTAAACTAAATTTAGTGTTGTAAATACATTACCTCCTAACATGCTCAGTTGGTTTTGATTGTCAATTGTAAGGACGGTAACTTATATACCAGAATATGTTTATCACCATTGGTACCATACTCCCAACAACTCAAAGCAACCAGGATTGGACTTAGCATGAGGTAACCTTTAAACTTAATCAAAGTTGTTATTCCTTCAATACCTCGTCTACTGTTTATATGCCGTAAATACTTGCTGTTTTATCTCATAATAGCTATCTACTCCTGTTCCTTTAATTTCCAAAACACGATAATATAGTCCCTTAGTTTATCAATATGTGATTAACTTTCCATGACTAAGTGCGAACTAACAAGTTTAAATTTTTTTCAAATCGTAACAACAAACATAATCGAAACAACATTTTTCAACGATTGAACCTGATTTTTCATCGTTTCATTTCGATTAAACGTTCAGAATGATTACACAATAAAAAAACATTTGTAAACGAAGAATTTTAGCAATAGACAGGAAAATATGATTATACAAGTCACAATTCCAGGTGCGGAAACCCTAGAACTGAACAAAATGATAATACGCAAATCACAACACACGAAATACCTTTTCAATCATCATTTTATAGATTAACTTGTTCAAAACGTTTACATAAAGCATATACAAGCTGATCTACACACTCTGACACGATCTTAATCTAGAGAGCAACCTGACCTTAACACACACACAATATTAAACTTTTTTAACTTACAAATCAAGCAAAAACTATTTATAGACTCTGCACGTTCGCCCCTTTTCAGAGTACGAATGTGGACTTTGTCCACATTCGCCCCCTGCCAAGGTACGAACCTACAATATATCTTGACAGCTTCCCACATTCGACCATCAACATCTTCCTTCGCCCTCTAGAAACATACCTTCGTCCACCATAAGTCACCTTCGCCCCACCAGAATACACTAACATATGTTAAGATCACAATCCGAAGCATTAGTCGCATAAAGTGCATCTACAAACTCCCCCTCGACTATTGCTTAGATTGCCTTCTGGCCTCCTCCATCTCCTTGTTCATTAACTTGATTCTCAGCTGCTTCTTTTGATCTTTAGTCATCTCAGGCTCAAGTTTTCTCTTCGTCGATCGCTTCGGTACATCGACCACCTTCACCTTCTTGCCCAACTTCAGATCCAGGTTGCTACCGGAGTTGATATCATACGCAAAGCACACTCCGACAACTTGTTGATACTTTTTCGCTTCCGATGCATCATTGGGATCACTGTATATCGGGTTGTAGTAAAGCATGATGATGTCTTCGAACGTACAGTTAATGAGCCACATCGGGTCAAAAACATGTATCTTCCTATACTTATCCTTCCCATCTCTCAACACTCTCAACACTCTCACCGCTTCTGCGTTCCTCCAATCATAATAGCAGAAGATAAAATCTTCACTGAAGTGTTGTTGTAACGGCATCAAAGGAATCTTTCTCATCACTTCAGGAGCTTTGTATATCAACGTTACACGCTTCTTACCCGTCTTAGGATCAACATCCCTATGAACTTTCCTCCTCGGTTATTGCGGTGTAAACATACTCCACTTCGTCCGACTTTCCCAGACCAATCTGTCAGCAAACCATCCCACAGCCGTGTTATTTACCGATGCACCAGTCATTGGAAATCTGCAAATGTCTCTAACCGCCCAGTACGGTAGAGTTAGTAGGTCATGGAATCTGTAGAAGTACAGAATTCCTGTTTCCCACTTGACTGCAATGCATTTTAACCTTCCAAGATACTTCCAACCAAGAGCTCTGCCTTTAAACTTTTGGTTGTGATATCTATAGAATCCACCTTGAGCTTCTGGCTTTGGCCTTTTTTCATCAGTTTCTTTCAACTTTCTTAACAAAGTTTTTAGATCATCATTCTGTGCAGACGGTTTTTGCTTATCTTCACCATACACCTTCTCAACAAACTCTTCACTACGTTTCTCAGCTTTCTTTCTAGCTTTCCTCTGACGTAGTTCAGTGAAGTCTGGGAATACTTCATTCTCATTATTCTCTCTGAAGTATTGAGGGTACTCTTCATGAGTAATGTCCTCTATTTCAATCTCCTCCATCTCTGGTGTAAGTTTATCATCAGAATGACTTCCAATATCCTTTTCAGGAATATTTGGAATCATCTGATCCATCATGATTTCCTCCAGTGTCTTTCCCACTCGCTGTGCTATACCATCTAAAATCTCCTTAGCCACAGCAGCAGACACTTCTCCCTCTTCCAGATCAGGATCATTGTATTCTAACTCATACCTCATATCTTCTGTCTGAAAGATCTCAGCAAATTTTCCAGTGAATTCAATCGTCCACTCTCTCTTCTCTAACATCTCACGATACACACCTTTTGCATCATCGGATAGAGATCTCACTTTCTCATTCCAAAAAATACTCTCATCAGAATCTACATTTTCACTAGATTTCTTCCTCGAACTCGACTGTCCTGCATCACCCTTCTTATTCTTCCTCTGTTTAAAGGTGAATTTGCTCGAGTCATCTCCATCATCATCATCACTACTATCACTCGCATCATCATCATTTTTACTACCCGAATCACCCTCAGCATCATCATCCTTATCATCTTTATCATCATTATCTGATTCATCATCAGATTCATCATCTTCTTTCTCTTCATCTGAGGGCTCAAAATCTACTTGCTCCTCCTCTTTCTCTTTATCCTCCTCTCCATCTTTCAACTTGGGAGCTTCGCCATATAGTTTATCAAGTAAATCACTCATTCGTTTATTCTCTTTCTTCAACTCTCTGTTCTCAACTTTCACAATCTTTATCATTCTTCTATTTCTGTTACATTTTTCATCAAGTTCTTTCTTATCATCCTCAAGTTGCTTCAGCTTCCTATCAAAATCATCCTGATTTGTTTTGGAAGTAACCACAATCTGAAGCATCTTTTCCTCATTTTTCTTAAACTTATTAATCTCTTCTTGTTGAGCAACAATCATCTTCATCATATCTTCCATTTTCTTGTTAACTTGTTTCATCACATCGGCTGAAACAGTAACCTTTGACGATTTGGAAGACTCAATCACAGTTGTCTTCTCTTTCTCAGGCTTTTTAAACATGTTGAGAACATTCTCTAAAGTAGCTTCTAAGTTAGGTACTACTTCAGGCTCTTTTATCTTCTTTTGTTTCTTTGTAGCAGGTGAAGTGACCTTTGATGATGTACCGGCTTCGGGTATTTTCTTACCTTTCAGCAATAGCTCAATTTCTTTCTCTCTAAGTTTCTTCGTACTAACTTTCTTCGCCATCGACTTGTGCTTGGGCTTCTTCAAGTTAACAACCACTGTTGAACCTTCAAAATCTCCAGCACCTAGCCCCAAGTCATCTTCAACATCAATCGACTCTTTCTGCAATACTTCTTCAATAGCTTTATTAAGTGATTCGGACTCCCCAACCGCAGTGGCCTTGCGTTTGGTAGTCTTCACCAACTCAGCTTCAGAATCCCACTGTTCTTCTTCCTCAGTTTCCTCTAAATCAACTGAATCTTCATCAACCAAACTTGTACCTTTCTGTGCAACTCTTTTCTTCCTTGCCGTCTGTTTCTTTGATTCACCCTCATCAATCTTTGCTTTGCCCTTCCCTTTGGCTCCAGCGTTCTTTACTTGCCTCTTCCTTTTAGTACTTGCATCAGCATGCACTAAAGGATCATCAGTATCAGAATCACTCTTGTCATGTCTTGCTTTGTTCAATCCTGGGTCAGTGTAACCCGGATTAACTAAAGCTCCAAACAAACGTCTATTCGGTGGCTTCTCATTATCAGGCACACCCTTATAACCTTTCATCCTCACAAGCGTCCTGATATTCATGTGATCTTGACCTAACACCATCGTCGGATCTTCCCTCAAGTTAGGATATTTGTTGTCAAAGATCATCATCAGAAATCTTGGATATAACATAAACTTCTTCGTCTTTAGACCTTTCAACATCTCTAGCATATGGTCCAATATCATTCCAGCAATGTTAAATGGTTTGTTGAGAGTCAACGCAACCATTAACGAACTTAAGCTCTTCCTCATCACGTCGTAACCACCACTAACACACCCAAAAACATGAATGATCACATGTGCAAAGTACTTAAACTGCACACTGAGCTTTCCTTTGTGAAGTGCACCATCTGTTATCGGACCTTTGTATTTCATCCTTAAGAAACAATCCCTCTGCTCGGTCCATGATAAAACTCTGGGATGTGTACTCTCTTCAAACTTAATATTGAGAGCCTCTCTGATGTCTTCTTCAGTGATAAACATCTCCATTCCTTGAATTACACTTCTGATGATAGTTTTATCTTCCCAGAAATCATACTTCGCATTCTTCCAGAAATCCTCCACAATGTCTTTGTAAATAATTGCTGGTGTAGCAATTGCATGGATGATTCGGCTTCTCTTCAGAAAATCCACATCCCTGAAAATTCTGTGTTCTTTAAAACGTCACCAACATATGCACAACAATTGTGCGGAGGTTCAAACGGCCACACTTTTGGAACATTTTCTTCTTCAGATTCTGGAACTGGATCCTGAACAATAACATCTTCTACTGGAATCTCAACGTTCTCAGGTTGTTCAGCCATCTGTAAAACAAAAACCAGAAAAATACATCAAAACAAACAAAAACGACAAACTTAGAAAATTTAGGTTTTAATAACAAATTCCACTTTTGCCCGTTTATGGGTACGAAAGTAAATTTTTATGGTTCGAAGGTGAAAATTTGGCACGAATGTGAAAAATTCTTTAAATAAAAAGTACATTCGCCCGTTTTTGTATACCTTCGTCCCTTAGATTCTACATTCGCCCATTTTTACAGGACGAACGTGAATACATTTTGACCCAAAATTCAAATTTTGTTATCTGTTATGATTTAGACTCTGATTTTGATTCTAACTTAACCTAAAATGACCGACTAAGCTTAAACAAGCATCAATTGTTGTTTTCATTTAGTTCTTATTAGTTTTCTAGAAGAATTAGGGTTCGAAACCCTCAAACAATCAATTAACCGACTAAAACAATGAAATAACCTAATTCTTCATATAATCTCCCCCTAAAACTAATAAGGATTGAATCCTCATAAAAACATTGGTATATAACAGTCCAAAAGATGTCCAGATTAAACAAATTAGGGTTTGACAAAAAAAAACCCCAATTTCAACTTTGATTCTGGTCCATTACCTGTGAAATGATAATCAAAATAATCAGAAACACGTAGGGAACAATATTCGTGAATCAATAGAAACAAGGCAACAAGATCTTGATACTTTGAAAAATTTTGAAAAAATCTGAATGAAGGTTCGAAAGTGCATTAACATATATATAAGCTGCCACGTTCGCCCTTTAGTAATGGACGAATGTGATAAATTTCCACATTCGTCCCAAATGAAGGGCACGAATGCGAAAAACAGACCCGAAGGTGAAAATGATTTATGAATGATCCACCTTCGTCCAAAATTAAAGGTTCGAACGTGTAAAATTCTCCACATTAGACCCAATTAAGGGGCGAATGTGAGTTGAAAATTTTGAAATTTTTACCAAATCACGAAATTGAATCCCGTTCAACATTTTTCAACACGTTAAGACTCCAACACGCATTATTTCAGTTTAGAATGATACAAAGCTCAGATGGTTTCATCAAACCTCAGAAATTGACCATCAAACACCGTCGGTTATCTAAAAATAACGCAGAAATGTAAAACTTTTGGTTTTTCTGAAATTTATATCAAAACACACCTAAAATCTTTTTGAGTTTTGTATCTTTTTTACAATCAAACTAAAAATGCATAAAAGTAAATAAAGCAGTAAACATTTTGTGATATCCGGTAAGAGGATCATATCAGTTGTTTGAAAATCCAGACCACAGCGTTGATCTATTTTGTTTTATATTATCATTAGAAACAGTATGTGACCCGGTAACTGCTGATATTGTGGTCCACATAAGCTCACATGCAGACTATTATGCAGTGCTTTAAAATGATACGATTTAGATGTATTATACTAACACGTTGTGGTTCCCACACACACGACATACTCCCGTATCAAGAAATTGCACAAAGCTTCCTCGTAACGCGTGATTATGCCAGAGTTATCCGTTTAGTTACAAGATATATAGCACAGAGGTATACAGGTCAGCAAACAAATGCAGCAGAGTAACATGTGCATATATACCAGGTTGAGGCTGATATCAACTACTGATTTGCACCAGTAAATTGATACGATGTAATTATGATCTTTGATCAGTAAAAACATGAAGTTCCTCAATTCGGTAACTTTCGGTTTTGGCATTTAAGCCCTTTTTAGCAAATATTCTGATTAAACTAGGTCTGTAAATCAATACGACAAAAGTTTAATCAGAATATCCCGGATAACAATAACATAACGACCCGAAACCTCAGATTTTGGCAACTCTATCAAACGAAATTACGGTACTAAGACCATATGCCCATGAGGTGTTCAGCAATGAATGAGTAGTTCGTTATGTTTGTATCACTAATACACGCAGTTGTTAGTCTACGAAGCCTATCAGCACATCACACGTAATCAACACACGCCTCATATTACATTACATATCTATAGCCTGTGTCAGATCCCCACTGATGTACTATCATTTCCTCTTTTTATCCTGGAAATCATTTTTGGTTTTTCTATTTTTATGGCTTTTTGAATTTTTCAATGTTTTTGGTTTTTCTGATAAAAGACTCCCCCTAAAATGTAAAACATATTTTTTGGTTTTTGAATTTTTCTGAAAAACTGTAAAAACTTTAAAGAAAACTTTTAAAAACTAAAAAGCGATAAACCGAGGTGATGATCAGTCCTGTTTTTCTTTTATATTGTTAACTTTTAAAAGATACTCAAATCGGGATCTGTTAAAAGCTTTTGTGAACAAATCTACACGTTGATAGTCAGTATGGATTTTGACCATATCTATCAATTCTTTAGCGTAACAATCACGGATAAAGTGATACTTAATCCGGATATGTTTAGCTTTAGAATGATTGCCCGTATCTTTAGTTAATGCGATCGCGGCTTCATTATCACAGTGTATAGGGGTTTTAAGAAACTGCAAACCGTAATCCACCATCTGCTGCTGAATCCAGAGAACTTGCGAACAGCAACTCGCGGCTGCTATGTACTCTGCTTCACAGGTAGACAATGCGACCGAAGTCTGCTTCTTACATTGCCAGGTGACTAACCTGCTCCCTAAAAACTGGCATCCAGCTGTCGTGGATTTGCTATCCTTGTCACAGCCGCCCCAATCAGCATCACTAAATGCGATAAAGTCAAAATTATCGTCATTAGGGTACCAAAGTCCTCTCGAGGGATAACCCTTCAGATATCTAAGGATACGCTTGACCGCTGTCAGATGACTTTCTTTCGGCTTCGAATGGAAACGTGCGCAGAGACATGTGGCAAACATTATGTCTGGCCGAGATGCGGTAAGATACATCAGAGATCCGATGATTGCTCTGTATGTAAACGGGTCCGTCAGCTCCCCCTTAGCGTCAACTCCAATCCCGTGATTAGGCTGAATCGGGGTATCCATCGGCTTGGAATCCTCCATCTGGAACCGGCTCAAGACTTTGGAAACGTATTTGGTATGGTGAATAAAGATCCCCGTTGGTCTTTGATCCACCTGCAAGCCGAGGAAAAACTGCATCTCCCCCATCGCACTCATTTCGAACTTTTCCTGCATAACACGTTCAAATTCCCTGCACAAAAGTTCATTAGTTGAGCCAAAAATAATATCGTCAACATATATCTGGACTAGAAGCAAATCCTCTCCTGTTTTCTTCGTGAACAGAGTACAGTCGACCAATCCGCGTTTGAATCCTTTCGACATGAGGTACGTGCTCAGCTCCTCGTACCATTGGCGTGGAGCCTGGTGCAACCCGTACAGTGCTTTGTTCAAGACGTAAACCTTATCCCGGTGGATAGGATCTTCAAAGCCCGGTAGTTGACCGACGTAAACCTCTTCTTTGACTACTCCGTACAGAAAAGCACTTTTGACGTCCATCTGATACACCTTAAATTTCTTGTAGGAGGCAAACGCCAGAAACATTCGAATTGCTTCTATGCGCGCCACAGGTGCATAAATTTCATTATAGTCAATCCCTTCGATCTGATGAAAACCTTGTACTACCAATCTGGCTTTGTTCCGTACAATCACTCCTCTATCGTCTTTCTTACACTTAAAGACCCACTTGGTACCAATCTTCTTCCGTCCTGGAGGTAAATCAGTGAGCGTCCAGACTCCCAACTTCTGAAATTGCAATAACTCCTCTTGCATCGCTTCAACCCAGGCGTCATCCAAAAGAGCTTCTTTATAAGTCCGCGGCTCGACCTGCGAAACATAACATGCAAACGACCAATCATTCTGACAACCAGACTTTTGTATTTTTGCATATAAAGCTAAAGCACCAAAAATTTCTGGTGAATTGACACTTCTTAGCTGTCCTCTCGTCATTACACTTCTTCCAGGGTCACCGATAACTTGCTCCAGCGGGTGAATACGATGAATCCGAGATTCCGGATGTGCAGGTACAGTAACTCCCGTCTGAATAGTAAAGTTCTCTACTGCATCCAGATCATGACCCGTGTTAGACGATGAAGCAACATCTGGATTTGGGTTCACTGGCGGTGCCTCTGTTGCATTTTCAAGAATAACTTCTTCGAATTCTCCATCATCTTCCGATTCTGAAGTATCTAAAGTTGTGGAAGCCTCTTAAAACACTTCTTCCTCCAGTACAGGCGCATTGGTATCATTAGAAGTTGTTGTAGGAGTTACGGTGATCGGACGCACTAATGGTGAAGTCGCTGCGTTTTCACACTCGTAAAGTAATCGGATAACAGCCTCTTCAACCAAGCTATCTATATTGAATGATTCAAAGAAATCTTTGTAATCAAACATCAAATCAGGACCATTTCCTTGCACATTCTGAGTATACCGTTGAACTTCTACGTTAGACCAATCCTCCACCTAAAGAGTTCTTTTGTTGAATACCCGTTTGAGCGGGGTTGCATATCCAACAAAGTATCCCTCTTCAGCTTTCGGACTAAATTTCTCGCTTGGATTCAACAACGTGCACGGAGCCCCAAAAGGTTCTAGATACTCCAAGTTCGGCTTTCTTCGGTGTAACAGCTCATAAGAAGTTTTGCCAAACTTCTTCACCGTTAAAACCCGATTAAGTGTATAATTTGCTGCATAAATTGCCTCGTTCCAGAACATTACTGGAAGATTCGAGTCTGCTAGCATTGTTCTTGCCGCTTCTATTAGAGTCCTGTTTTTACGTTCAGCAACACCGTTCTGTTGAGGGGTATACGGAGCCGAATATTCATGATGAATTCCTTTGCTTTCACAAAGTTATCCATCTTTGCATTTTTGAACTCCGTCCCATTATCACTCCGAATTCTCTTGATCTTCAGACTATAAATGTTTTCCAATCGAGTGAACAGAACTTTCAGATTATTAAAGGTGTCACTTTTCTGATGCAAACACATAACCCATGAAAATCTTGAATAATCGTCAGTAACGACTAAACAATAAAGCTCTCCAAGATGACTTTTGCGTTTGACAGGTCCGAATAAGTCCATGTGCAATCGCTCAAGCGGCATCTCAACAGAGTTCACTTTCTTCACTTTGTGGGATTGTCTGTGTTGCTTTCCTTTCTTACACCTCACGCACTTGTCATTCAAATGGAAGTGTTTAACATTCAAGCCATCGACAAGTCCATTTTTCACTAAGTGGTTCATCTTTCTCAAATGAATATGCCCCATCCTTCTATGCCACATAATCGATTCTTCCTCTGTAACTTTCGATAGGAAACATGTCACTTGTCCCTGGGATGTCATCGCCTTAGACATATCAAGAATATAGAGATTGTTGACGCGAGGTGCCTTCAACATAACCCACTCTTTTGGAATTTCGAAGCCCGGTTTGAGAATGTAGCAAGATTTGTCATCAAAATAAACAGTAAATTGTTTGTCACATATTTGACTGACACTCAACAGATTATAATCGATCTACTTCACATACGATATCCTCTCAAAACTCACAATACCATTACTCACGCTTCCTTCCATTGTAATATATCCTCCTTTGTTCCCGGCAAATGCAACATACCCTCCGTTTATGTTCTTCACATCAAATAACAATGCTAAATCCCCTGTCATGTGGCCTGAAGCTCCACTATCAACAATCCAAAGACTGCTAATTGGGCCAGCTGAAGCTCCCTGCACACATCAAGTAAACCTTTTAGTTCTTTCGGGGGACCCAAGCCTGTGTGGTCTTGGGTCTTTGAATATCACTTTTCAAAGAATCATTTACTTCAACATTTGGTTTTGGATCGATCTTTTTAGGATCATTCAAAACTTTTTCAATCTTTTCATTAGATTTTGAAGTTGAGGCTCCTGGAGTACCATTTGGTGTCCAAGATTGTTCCGAACGTTTCAAAATAAGAATCTGAGATTTTGGGGTCTCAGTCATTTTCTTAACATCGTTCACAAATGAAACCTTCTTGGGTACCCTCTCTGATTTAACAGATTTAGGTCCAACATTTGACTTGACAACAGGTTTTTGTGGAACCCTTTGTCTATCAACCGTTGTGTTAACCATTGGTTTTCTCCACGGTTTCTCCATGGCTATCCGGTTACGACGATCATAATGAAATGGACGATCATTCCTCTTTTGATAAAAGTTGTTTTGGTTATAAAATTGTTCTGTTTGAGGAACAAATCGTCTTTGTGGATAATAATGATTATCAACCGGTTGCCTCATGGATTGCCTAACTTCAACTTCGTGCCTTTTGTGCCTCACGTACGGGTAGTGAGCAAGTAAATGCCCTCTCTCCCCGCACTTAAAGCATGCACGGTATTCTTCAAACACATTTTGAGCATTCGGCTGAGCGTATGTTTTGATAGGATATTGATCATCATACTGTCTACGCCTTAAACTCTCAGGAAGTGGACCCTTTGAGTAAGCTGGCTCATGAAAACCGTTTGCTTTGTGTTTCGGTTTAATGAATTGGGTAACATGAACCTTTGGTTCTTTTGGAACATCCAAATACAGTTTCTTTAGAATTTCAGGTGGAATTTCATTTGATCTTTCATGTTTCGGAAACCATATTGTGCTTTCTTGCCAAATTTTCTCGATTTTAGAATAGTAGCAAACTTAATTGGATATTCCTCGTCAGAGATAATCTTATCGGATCCTTCCATCCGATAAAATACCTTGACTGGTTTGTCACCTGAATCCTTATTAATTTCTTTCTTTTCAGACTTTTTATCACGATGTGCGTTAGCCATCGGATGAACATGCTGAGACGATGACACTGGTTCATTCGTAATAATGTGATTTTGTTTTGGAATATCACTCACATTATCAGATTTGTCACTCTCAGAGTCTGAATCATCACTTTCAATGGTTACTCCCTCATCATTCAAACCTAAAATCGGTCTCACATCGGAATTAGGATCACCAACACTTGAAGTATTGGATTCATTTTCCGATGCAGAGTCTGATTTTACTGAGCTCTCCGGTGTCACTTGATGACAATTGTGATTTTCAAAAAGCACTGGAGATGGCACAGACTTATAACTTGTGGTTTGAGATGGTTCATCAATGATGTGGTCAACGACATAAGCAATATGCTTGTAACTTTCTAATTTCTTGTTGACCTTTTCAGCAAAACACTTGATGGTGGCCATTTCCAACTTAGTATTCTCAAGTTCATTAATGTAATTGGTAATTGCTAATTGTTTTAACGAAAGAGTTTTCTTTAGGTCGGAAATGTCCTTTTTGTACCCATCAAGTACTTTGTTAAAAGCAATCACTTCTTTGCGAGCAGATTGACAGTTAATCACAGCACTATCACGTTGAATGCGAAGTTGCTTGTTTTCCTCTGTCAATCTGTCACAAGTTCCACAATACTTATCACTTGTAACATCAGTACTAGATTCAGAACTTACCTGTTTTGGAGGATCTGTCATGTCCATTAAAGCAAAATGAGCTTCCTTCCCAATGAAGAACTTTGAATAATCGATTCTGGTGAAGGCGTTATCCACTATGCAAGACTTCCTCGTCTTTAGAAAATCAGCTTCAGCCAGCAACTGATCAATGTCATCATCCAAAGAAGTAACACTGGCCTCTGAATCTGAATCACTGTCTGAATCCGAATATACTGACTCACTCTCCTCAGGAACATCTGTAACTGAGTCAATCACCACTCCCAAACTTGTTTCTTCAGCCTGAACTTCAACAGTCTCAGTCTCCACATTCATCTCTTCAAACGATTCCACAACCTCACTCTCAGTTTCTTCATTTTGATCAACTATCACCGACTCCTCAATATCAACCTATTGTGCAACACATGCCACATTCTCACCAGTAGTTATCTCCTCAACACCAATTTGCATCCCAGTCCAGTCAAACCTCTCATCATTCTGTATCACCAAAGCTTGATTCTGATTGTTATTCTGTGGCTGCTCATTTGGTGTAGTGATCGGTATAACTGTTATGTTTGTGTTATTTGGTGGTTGAGTTTGATTCTGGTTGGTTGTGTTTGGTTGTCTGTTTTGGTTGTTGTTTTGGAAAGAAACTTGGTTTTGGTTTTGAGATTGGCGGTTCTGGTAGTTTGAGTTGAATGGGTTTCGATTACCTTGTTTAGGAGGCTGAGTGCATTCTCTTTTGAAGTGTCCTTTTCCTCCACAATTAAAACATTGAACCTTTTCTTTGTTAAAACCATAAGTGGTGTTCGGAGAAGTTCCCAAATCAGTTCTCCCGGTCTTTTCTATGAACTCAGTTGCTCACCTCATAATGCTTGCGAAAGCCCACTGAATGTCTATCAGCTCCATCTCCTCTTTATCGATTTGTGCATAGTCTTCATTGGTCAAGTTGTTATTCCCAATTTGACTTGCCACTAAACCGTTATACGAAGCGACCATTGCTGAAACTAGCGCAATGTGTTGCTGAGCAACCTCCACAGTCACGTTATTCATATTGGATGTCTCCAATACTACCGGTTTCTGATTGGTTTGGTTCATTTGAATCATATAAGGTTGTTGTTGTGGTTGGTTAGCAGAATAGAATGCAGCTTGCTGCATTGGAGAAAATGGTGAAATGAAAGAATTTGTGTATTGTTGTGGTGGTGATGTGTATGATGGTTGTGAATAAGATGAGGTTTGTGCTAGGTAGTTGATTGGTTGTTTCGGTGGTTCCATGACACTTGAAACACATGCTATATGAGGTGCCACTGTTCCACCAACATTAGAGTTTCCTACAGTTGCTGAAGTACCAGCATGATACAACTCTGGGTTCTGAGGAATCTGAGATCTCTTTGCTTTCCTCTTCTCCTCGAGTTCTTTATTCTCCAGCTTCTGAATAAACTCGTTGATTGTCCAATACTTGTAAGCATCCTTCTCTTTGAGTACCTCGATGTGTTGATCCCAGTACGGTGGTAGTGCATCAGCAAACTTGTCCACCAGATCTGACATAGGAATTTGTATATCATATCTAGACAATTCAGTTAGTAAATGACAATATCTGGGAGTCAACTCTTTCAATGTCTCGTTCCCGACATAGCTGAAGTTCTCAAATTTTTTTCTCAGCTCTTCCATCCTCAATCTTCTCGTCTTCTCGTTACCATCATGACGATTCTTAAGCATATCCGATAACTGTTTTGAAGTAGTGCATGACCCAAACTGATGTAGCAAATCGTTTGAGTTAACTGAGAATATGCCTTCTTTTCCACCGCGAATTTCTTCTTCTCATTGTCAGTCAAACTCTCCAAAGGAACCTATTCACCGGTGTTCTCTAAAACTGGTGCAACATATCCTTTAGCTATCATCTCCCAAGCCTCCGTTCCTTCCAACCCCATGCCTTCAAGATGAATCTTGAATTTCTTCTGCTACTGGTTGTACTCCTGCATCTCCATTAGCTTGGGTGGCCGATTCCCGCTACCTGAAGATAAATCGTTGATTAGTGTAGAAATAGCATTAGTAGTTTGAGTATTTACCACCACGGCTGCTACTCCCCAATAATCTGCTGCAGGTTGTTGTGGCGAAGATGCAACACTCTAAGGCATCGAACTAGTCATCGCTAAGTAGTTAATCGGTTGCGAAGACTGAGTGTTCGATTTCTGAGCTGCCACTGTCCATGGGTCCATGGTCACTTGCTGCTGTGGTTGTGTCGTTCCCGGTCTCGGTGTAGTTGAAATCCCCACATGATGTTCACAAACTTAGAAATTCACCACACTTAGAAAAATTTCACAAATACTTCTACTTTCGCCCATTGAACCTCACTTTCGTCCAAAACACTGACCCGAAAGTAGAATCTTAGACTAGAATGTAGAATATCAACAAACACTGTTCACCTTCGACCAAAAATGTTTACTTTCGTCCTATAAATTTCCACCTTCGCACCCCCGACCACCCGAAAGTGGAGATTATGACCTGAATGTGGAACAAACAACACAACACACCTAGGTTCGCCCTGAAAAATGTTACTTTCGCCCAGAAAATAACCAGGTTCGCCCCTAAAAGGTCCAGGTTCGCCTAATGCTCTCCAGATTCGACCCTTTCATGTTTAAAAAACGGTTACACTTTGAAAAACGGTTATTTTGATCTGAAATTTTCAAAAGTTAATGGATTTTGATGATCTTTATCAGGTTATGATTCGGAATTGATTTGGAACAACTTTAATTCTTGGAAATGTTGATTTTATCCACGAAAAGTGATCCAAAACCTTCAAATTGTATCAAAAACCATTTTCATTGAAAAACAGAGAAAATTTGATCAAAATAGGGTCCAAATCAGCTCTGATATTATCAATTTGTTGTTGTATGATCTCTATGGCTCTGATACCACTTTGTAAACGAAGAATTTTAGCAATAGACAGGAAAATATGATCATACAAGTCACAATTCCAGGTGCGGAAACCCTAGAACTGAACAAAATGATAATACGCAAATCACAACACTCGAAATACCTTTTCAATCATCATTTTATAGATTAACTTGTTCAAAACGTTTACGTAAAGCATATACAAGCTAATCTACACACTCTGACACGATCTTAATCTAGAGAGCAACCTGACCTTAACACACACACAATATTAAACTTTTTTAACTTACAAATCAAGCAAAAAACTATTTATAGACTCTGCATGTTCGCCCCTTTTCAGAGTACGAATGTGGACTTTGTCCACATTCGCCCCCTGCCAAGGTACGAACCTACAATATATCTTGACAGCTTCCCACATTCGCCCATCAACATCTTCCTTCGCCCTCTAGAAACATACCTTCGTCCACCATAAGTCACCTTCGCCCACTAATATTCACCTTCGCCCCACCAGAATACACTAACATATGTTAAAATCACAATCCGAAGCATTAGTCGCATAAAGTGCATCTACAACATTCAATTACTATCAAATTAAAAAGTATTTCCAGAGGAAGAAGAAAAACAGAGTATCATAATTTAATCGATAAAAATAGTCGAATCATATTTAAAAATCACTATCAACGCATCTTTTATTAACAGAAACTAACGATTTTGATAATAGAAGAAGAATTAAAGAAAAAAATGGCTTTCAAAAAAGTTTCAGACGATGAAGATAACTAACTATTAAACAGGTTCTATTTAAACGCACGTTATATATATGTTAAAATATAATGTGCGTTTAAAGTTCACTGGTGTAACAAACAAAACAACAAACGCAGGTTTATAAGAATTTAAACGCACGTTTAAAAATTTAAACGCACTTATTGTATTATTTAAATGTAACGACCCATGTGGCGCAGCGTATTAGCATTAACAGGTTTAATTGTAATGATTACATTAAACTGAATTTCAATACTAATGAAATACATAAAATGTAGCCATAGCATCCTCTTCTTATCCAAATCTTCTATTCGTCAGCTTTCTCTTTAATATCTTGTATAAATACCTGACCACATGCTTAAAAGTACGTTAGTATTTTCATACTAGTGAGACATGCCGAGATTTAGACATACTGATAATAATAACTCAAGTTTAACAAACATCCAACTCTTTCTATATGGTTCGGTCATTCTAAGGTGGAATATATTATCGATGGAGCACCATACAAATGCTTATTGTGGTTCCAAACCTCTACTTGGTTTAGAAAAATATATTCCCGTGATACCGAATGGATCCATCCTACGTGATTTCTATTCGACCGAAATTCTATTATATAACATGATCATGATCGGATAATAATTCTATTAACAACTCGATAATATTTCTATAATATAAACCATATAAAATACTTTGATAATGACTGGACAAGCATGTAATCACCCCAAAAGGTTTATAAAAAGGGGAAGGGTCATGTACTCACCTTAAATAATATTCTTCTGATTCTGTAGTCTATTTTCTATCGGTATATTCCGGGATAATTGTACAAAATATGTTTTATAAATATTAGCGCGTGCAAGACTTATGCACGTGATAACTGTGGGTGTATAATATTTATAATACTAAATAGTTGGAAGCAATGATTATGAAAGTGATGAGGTTAAATAGCTGGCGATATTAAGATGATGATATTGATAGGTGGAGTCATCATAAGGATTGAGTGTTTGCATGGTGGAGGAGGATGGACAGAAAGATAGCGTGAGTTATAAGGAGGAAAGGATGCATGTATGTACCATATAGATAAGGGTGCATGAATGATATGATGAGATGATGATGATGAGGATCGACAGATATAATACATAGGTGGGGTGTGGGTTTGGGCCGGATAGTTCTAGTGGGCCGAGATGTTTAACGGGCTGAAGGGGTATTGGGCTTTTACAAATGGAGTCCAATTGTTATAGGCTAATATGTTTTGGTCTTCTATTATCGGGTGGGCTCGATATATTGGGCCGATTCCATTGGGCCGGATTAGCTTAGTTATAATATTAGATAATTATGTTAATTAATCATAAATTATATATATAATTTGGGGTACTTAATAACGGGGTGTTACATTAAACGCACGTGATTGACAAAATACACAGATTATGTTTTTTTTATTGTGTTCGTACATGTAATGATGAAAAATGCAAGTGGTATAGCTTATTAATGGTAAAACATCAACCTATCTAAATACATGATTATTTAAATGGTAAAAAACTCAAAAAATCTTACTAACTGCTAACTATGATTTGATTGGTAATAAATATAGTTAATTCTTGAAATTCAATATTCAACTACCACCTAAGTTAACTTTTTTGGTCTACAAATAAACTATCAAACACATAGTGAGACAATGGATGCAATCTTAGGTGGCAAGTGATGGATGGGTTGGGGTGGTTTGATGGTGGTTTTTTTGTGGTGGTTTTTTGTGTTTGTATATCTTTTTTTTCTTATGGTGGTTGTTTGGAGTGGTGGTTCTTGTGGTTTTTGATGGTGGGGGTGATGGTGGTTGTAGTTGATGGTGTTAAATAGTGGTGGTAATGGTGGTGGTGATGGTGGTCCTGTAACTTCTATGGATTTTAATAGTAATGGAATAGACGCACTTATTAGCTATTTTGAACTCACTTATTTTTTATCTTTAAATGCACTTACTTTACAAATAGGCGAACCTATATAAACTTTTAAAGTAACTGAGAAAAAAACCAAAACTAAACGCACGATGTAAACATTCAGACGCACTTGTTAAAATAGTAAAATTTACAGAGTCAAGAACATATCTAAGATAACTCCTCATCACCAGAATCTTCTAATTCAACCTCTTCGTTATATTCAAAGTCATCTTCGACATTCTAGTCATCTTGTTTAACTTGTGGCTGGGTTGAACCACCCTCATTAGAATGTTTTTGTCGATCATGGCCTTTCTCTCCGCATATCGCACAGGTTCTCTTCCTTTTGCCGGTTCGACTAACTTGTTTTTCCTTGCTGGACTTTATACACTTCTTCTTACCACGACCTTTGTTCTTGATACCATTCGACAGTCGAATAGTGGGTTCGGCCTCTGATGGTTTCTCATAACCAAGAAAGAAGCATATCTGTCATACTTCTTGTGATGACTAGGTCTCTTAAACGTGCCCTCATCAACCTTCTTAACCATCTCTTTCTTTTGATCACTAACCAAAGTTAACTCTGATAAATCTCCAATTAAAGTGTTTGCAAGATATTCACCGTCCAAGACTATCTCCCTTGCAATACGTCTAGCTTCTTTCGTCTTGTCATCACCAAACTCTCCTGTTTCAAATGGATACTTGATTTCATTTGGAACAAAATCTTTGGTCCACCTCTTTAAAATATATCGCTTCGGGAATTGGTTCACCATGAACAGCCTTAATATAAACAATATATGCCTACAAAGCAGACCATATTGCTCATACCTCCTACATGTACATAGTGAAGTAACATCCTCAACACCCTCATCAACTTCCTTCTTGAAAAGTACCTGTAAAAGTGTTAAAAACTATTTTGATGACTTTGGACGCACGTATGAACATATTTAAACGCACTAAATATCTTAAAAATCTAAAAAAAAAGCAAAAAAAGTACCCCAAGAAAACCTTGACCATGTGCTTGAGGGAGGATCTTCAACAAAAAGCTTCAGAAAACCTTCATGAGCCTTTTGGGTGTGAACAACAATTAATCCTTCATAAGTGGCATATATTTCTTCCTGAATATCAAACAAGATAGTCTGTGTAAATATTTTAGATGCCTCTTCCTCAATAGGGTTCCTAGTCCAAAAATCAAGAACGGTATGTCTTGAATCATGGTCATTCTTCCTATGGTTGAATCTCTGAGCTTCAAGGGAAGTTTCAAAGTGGTTGAAAAACTCAACAAGAGTAAACTGAGAATTTGCAACTTGGCAAAAAAAAAATGATTTTCACTCTCCGATCTTGATGTTGTCCTCATTAGGCCAGACATAGGTTCATCCCGGTAAAAAGCAAGGATCCACATTGATCCCATATTAAACATGTCCGTCAACCAATTGTTCTCGTTTAGTTTGTAATCGACAGTAAGTACACCCCACTCGAAATCAAATGTCTATTGACTGATTGAGTCTGTCCACACAATTGCATAAATTCTCCTTTTGAACTCATCATCACTATATAATGCACTACCCACCTAAAAAACAAAAACATAGAACAAATGCACGTTGTTAACTTTTGGACGCATTCACATAAAAATTAATAAAAACTATCAAACGCACGTTAATATAACTTTGGACGCATTCACTGGATTGTAACCAACCAAGATACCATTTAAACGCACTCATGTAATAAACAAACGCACCCTTTAATTTATATCAAGCATTCATACTGACCTTATCAGAAACCTTCTTTATGATATGCCACATGCATAATCTGTGTATGCTATTATGAAAAACCAACTGGATAACATTTTTCATAGCAGGGTCTTGATCGGTTACAACCATTATTGGATGCTTCCAAAAGATTTAGCAAATGATTGTAACAACCATGTGTATGATTCAGTTGTCTCAGATGACAACAATCCTGCCCCAAGTGTGACATTTCGACAGTGGTTATCAATTCCGGTAAATGGTACAAAAACCATCTTGTACCTGCAAAAGACATTAAAATATTTTTTTTAATGTTGCATCAAATGAAATCACATCTCCAAATTCCATCTAGTTTCTCTTGCATAACGCATCAGCCCAAAATAACCCGGTGAGTGCATTCATTTCATCCATAGAAAACTCAAAAGAAAAATCTGGCAGGAACTTCTTCTTATCCCTAAGCCTAGACACTATCATATCTGCATCATACTCACCAATGAAAGTGTTTAAACCACCTTTAAAGTTCTTGCAATCAGTAGCCGTTGCACCAACATTCTGAAAAACTCTATACTTAGTCTTCATAATATTAAAAGTTTTGACAGGACCCATATTCAATGATGACAACTGACAAATCATCTCTTCTTGAGTATGTGTCAGCTTCCTATTAGCTGCTAGAAAATGAAAGTCACTTTCAGATACAAAAGCCTGATTATGACCTTCCACAAATCATACACCTTGAAGGTCTTGCCATCCTCAGAAGTTAGTTTTACATGTGCCTTGCACCCAATTCGGATAGGCGGTCTTTTCCTTGCCTTAACATCTTTATTAGAACTCTCGACACCTAGTTTGACTGGCTTAAAACCCTCCTTATAGCATGTAAAGTACTTGAGTCTTAAAACACCTCTACGCACATCTTGGGTACCCTATTGAATAGAAAATCCAACAGCCTTTGCATATTTGGCATAAAACTCATGTGCATGATCAATACTAGGAAACTCCATGTTTATTACAGGTTTGAGTGAATCAGGTACATCAGTAATGAAGGAGTTAATAGCTTGATCTTCTACATGAACATCAGATGCAACACCTTCAAAAACAAACACACTTTATAAACTTCAAACGCACGTTGACAATTGATAATTTCAAATATTTAAACGCACTAACGATCATCTTAAACGCACTCTTATATTATCAGTAACTATGTTTGAACTATTTAAACGCACATATCATATTAATTAAACGCACTCATATATATGATATTCAAAAACATACTTAAAATACCTTCAATCCTTCTGTAATCGTTGATGAGGTTCAAACTATGAATATCCACATCCTGGTTAGTATCTTCGATCAGGTCTGAATATACACAAAACATCATGTTTACGAATATAAACATTAAAATACAGATTGAAAAAACTGAATAAAAAACAGAGCATGATAAACTGTACCATGAAAAACAATATTATCGACATCTTGAATCAAATTCTCAACAGAAACGCTCTGCTCATCAACCGATAAGTTTAAATCTGATAAACAAAATAAAAAATTAAACATAATTCTACTGAAACTGATTTAATTGACTATGAACATATGTATCGAACATGCTGAATTAATCGAATTCACTGTGATTATGATGATCGTATTGTGATTGAATCGTAATGTGTTTGATCGACTGGTGTTGTAAAATCAAAGAGGGTTTTCCTATACGCTCATCACAAAATATTTCTAGATCCCAATATACCCAATGCCAGATAGCTTCATGTTATGAAATCGTTTACAAAAATATAGAACGTGATTGTAGTAATCAGTTACAAATAAAAAAAGTCTGATTTGGCCTTGGGTTTAACTGCAATTGAAGTTAATTAGAGTTTAGTTAGGTTAATTGGGGTTTGGTTAAGTTGACAGGTGGGATAATATAGTGGTTTCTTACGCTTTGTATGTTAAGGAGCTTTGTATCATATAGTTTCTCATGTTCATTCCAACTATATGAGGTTTACCTTAAAGTTTAAGTTTAAGTCATTAGGTCAATGATAACAAAAAATTAAATTACACTCATAAATGAGTTTATCTAAATCATCTATCTATTATCATATTAAAAGTTGTCAGTAATAAATCTTCTTTAAAAGTTCACACATTAGGGCATGTGTAGTGGAGGGGCGTTATAGGGCGTTATGGGGATTAAAATATTATAAAGTAATAGAAAGGGCGTTATGGGGCGTTATAGGAAAAGAGAATGTAGTGAGAAGGGGTGTTATGGGGCTTTATAAATGATTGGGTAATCATTGGTTAATTATTTTTTTCTTATTTAAATAATATTATTAATAATAGTAAAAAAATAATAATAATAAAATATTTAATATTAAAAAATAATATTTATTAAAATAAAATAATAAGAAAATAATATTCAAACATTTGAATTTCAAACGATTATTGTTTCAAACGTTTGAATTTCAAACGGTTTCCCCCCATTTCAAACGTTTGAATTTCAAATTTCTCCCCCCCAAACGTTTGAATTTCTAACCCTATAAATACAAGACCAAAACTCAATCTCGCTCACAACTCCTTCTCCTCCTCAAACCAATGAAAGATGTGGGTGGCGGTTATGCTTACGAAGCTGCCCGACCTTCTGATCTCCGGCGGTACTCTCGTAGTGGCCTGCCCCGGCGACTACCATTTTCATCTCCTCCTACATAACCAACCTTTTTCATCTCCTCCTCCTCCTGCACAACCAACCTTTTCATCTCCTCCTCCTCATGCACAACCAACCTTTTCATCTCCTCCTCCACAACCATGGTTCTATCCTCCTCCTCCCGCTACTCAACCAATCTTCTCTCCTCCTCCTCCTCCTCCTCCTCCTCCTCCTGCTACTCAACCAGATGATGATTTCACTGATGAGGAGTTGGTTTGGGCTTTGGATTATACCATGGTTCTAAGGGAAATGGACCGTCTAAGGTTGTCGGCACCCACCCCCGGAGTAGGTAGAGTACACCCACCCCCCCCCCCCCCCACCACCACCAGGGTACACCCACTCCTCACCACCAGGGTACACCCACCCCCACCACCAGGGTAACCCCACCCCAAACCCTCCCCCCTGGGAGCCATACGAGGAGGAGTACGAAGCACTTAGAGATGTTATGGAAGAAGAACGCTTCTACTACTACTACTACTACTACTACTCGGGAGCAACTTCTGATTATTGCCGCATCCCCTTGGATGCGAGGTCCAATGGTCGCGATAGCGACCAAGATGTGTCACCTCCAACGTATGTGCTGGAGGACTGGGACAATTACTCCCCATAGTGGGGGGGGGGGGGTTAGGTTTTAATAAGTAATTTAGGATTATATTATGTGTTTATGTAACGTTTTAATAAGTAGTTTAGGATTAGGTACTGAGTTTGTAATAAGTAATTTAGGATTGTATTTTTATGTGTTTATGTAATGGTTTAAATTTAAATTTTATGTAATCTGTTTACATAAACTAACATTAAACACAAAAACAAATAACACATTAAAACTAATAACTAACCATAAAACATTAAAGCATAACATTAAACATTACAAATTAAACACTAAACATTAAACAAAATAAAAACGCATCATAGACCACAACAAAAGATTGGTGATGTGGAAGTCGCTTTCGTAGCGTTGCTGATAAGCAACGTGTGTGAGTTGAATTCCCATCTGTTCGCTAACGTCAGGGTGCGCCTCCATCGTCGCTTCATAGACTGTGTGCCATCTCCTACAGTTATTTTGTATGGCAGACCACTTACTGGAGATCTGATCAACATTACGGTTGTTCGTTTCGCTAATTCGGTTGACTCCTCCAATACATTATGCCAAAAATCCTCCCTATTGTTTGGCGGGTTCTCCTTAGTGTTGATCTACGCCGTCATCAAATGGAGTTGATCCTGATTAGTCCACCCTGCCATGCTTTTGGTTTGTGTTTAGGTTTGTCTTTGGGTTTGTGTTTGCTTAAGTGCATGTGTTTGTGAATGTGTTTGTGTTTGTGTTGTGTATGTATAATATATATATATATAGGAAAATAGTTTGTAAAAAAAATATTAAAAAAATCCTTGCCTCCCCCCAACCGTTCCATCCCAATAGTCATATTTCAAAATCCGAGACCCTTTCCTTTTCAAAACGGCCGTTGTATGCATAACCCCCCACCCAAAACGCCCCCATGGCGGTGGGTGAGGGGGTGGTGTTCCCCGGCGCTATGGAGCCAAAACGCCTCCCAAAACGCTCGACTACACATGAACTTATATGATAGAAACCTAATGATGAAAACATCAAACGTTACTTTTAAGAAAACTTAGTGTTAAAGAATACAGAACATAGTGGTTACATCATGTTTGAAACCATTAACGTCATGTGTATTTGTATATATGTTGGGTATTGATGACGTGGATAGCTTAAAGCAAAAATAAATAAACAACATTACTGAACAATGCTTAAAGGGTTGGAGCCTACAAAGGTTCAAAAGCCAGGAGCATCCTAAGTCAAAAAGGTGACTTGTCCCGTCATCTTTTCATCAAGCAAAACAAACAGCTGCTGATGGAGTAACATCAGCAAACAGACCGCAGGTCCATAGCAGCCACTTACCATTTGTGGATTGTCCTTTAGTTGCAGCAAGGCTCAAGGCAAGATGCTTTCTTCTAATAGAGATCTCTTTTCTCTATAAATCAGAAGCTGATTCCACAGCTCTGAACACACCATCACAATCACTTCCACTTAAATCTTCTCATTCTTTTGGTCTTGCATGTGGAGAGAATAACTCTCTTCACTCGGATCTCAAGAACATCTACTTCTGGTTTCGAGTACATCTCAAACCAGAAATTCAAAGCATCTAAAACAATAAAAATAACCTTGAACCTCCTTCTACGTTTGCAACGTAGAAGGACACCACGACCTGCGTTAGGCAGAGTGGAACCTTTGAACCTCTGAACCCCCCTTGTGACTCAGAACCAACGTTAGGCAATTATTTGTTGTAGCAACAAGTTGGCGTCCACCGTGGGGCTGCGCCATTTTCTTTACTAGAAATCAGTTGTGTAGCTCCAACTCTCTCCATGTCTGACCCTGAGTCCCAAGAAGAGGTCAACCAGATCTCCCCTAGCACAGATCAGACCTCTCTGGCCAGATCTGTGTCTTTCTCCACTCTAGGAGGTACACCAGCTGGGACTCAGTCCCCACCTGCTCATCCTGCGTCAGCAAACCTGCAAACTCCACCTCCCACTCGCTCAGGAGTGATGTCTCCTCTCCCTGATCTTACACAAACTCCCCATCGCATGGATCTCACCCCTGAAGGAGTGGAGAGGAACTTCTTGCAGCTTAGATCCCTTTTGAACCAGTACGTTATGAAGGAAAGGGACAAAGGAGTCCGTCTCCGGCTAGACTATGACGAGAAAGAAGAGATATCACTCTCTCCTGGACCTCCTCCCCCTCTCACTGCCACTTATGGACGCAAACCTTCACCCAGAAACAACAATGCTGGTCCCAGCAACACCCACACTGCTTCCCACTACGAAGCAAGGTCCAGTCCTACTGCTTTCCCACTATTTACCACCCAAGCTGCCACTACTGGTATGCCACTTGGGCATGAAGTTACCCTGGATCAACTCCTACAGTCGCCTGTAACCAGTATCCCACCACCAACAGCCACTTCCTGGGATCAGGCCATGGCTTCACTCCCCATGGCCAGGAACGCTTCTATGAGCATCCCCATGGCAACCAGCAATGTGGCTACCGAAGGCATTCAAGGCTTCAACCTTATGCCCTACATGATATCTCAAATGATGGCTAACTTTCCTTGGCAACAACTCATCAGTCAAGCCATCGCTGCCCAATAAGGAAATCCTGGAGGAGTAACCAACAACAGGGTGGAACACACTGTTAACCAACCCTACAAGCCAAACAGCTTGTCTTGTTTCTCACCAGAGATAGCAGACTATGATTTTCCCAACAAGCTAAAGATGCCAGCTCATATAAGAACGTATGATGGCACTGATGATCCAGAAGATCACCTTCAGATCTTCTCAGGGGCCGCTCGGATCGAGAAATGGGGCGATCCCGAGTGTTGTCTCATGTTCATGCAGACCCTTGTCGGATCTGCACGAATTTGGTTCAACGGCTTGACGTCAGGAAGCATCCACACCTTTGATGAACTTGGTAAAGGATTTCTAGCCAACTTCTCACAGCAGAGACGTTGTGTCAAGGATGCAACTGTTATCTTTCAAATAAAACAGATGGATGACGAAAGCCTGAAAAGCTTCATTGAAAGATACAAGAAAGAAGGCCTTACTTACGTTGGTGCAGACGAAAAGATGAAGGTTGCAGGGTTCATGAACGCCATCAACTCGAAGTACCTTACTAGGGAGTTTAACAAGAGTCTCCCTAGAACCCTTGAAGAGGCCTTGGAAAGAGCTGAAGCTCATATTCGAGGAGAGGAGGCTGTAGACATCAAAGAACAAAGGAAAAAGACTTCCAGCTTGAGAAGCAACAGTCCCACTAGAAAAAGAAGCAACTATGGTACCTATGACAAAAGACCCAGGGGGTCTGAGTCACGAAGGTCTGAAAGCAGGAACCCTCCAAGCAGGGACAGAAATGTCAACTTCACAGCTCTCACCAAAACTCCTCAAGAAATCCTAGCAACCGAAGAAGTTAAGCACACCTTCAGACCTCCTCGTCCCTTACCAAAAAGCAAAAGAAATGAAAACTCCAACCAATATTGCGAGTTTCACGAAGAAAAGGGACATCACACCAACGACTTCTTCCAAATCAAGAAAAGAATCGAAGAAGCCGTCAAATCTGGGGAACTAGCCCATCTGGTCAAAGGTGTTAAAGAGAACATGGCAGATGGCAAGAAGAAAGACGTCGCCATGGTATTTGTTGAAAATGAAACCCCTAGCAAGCGACAAAGGTTGGAGGATTGGGAACGACAAGGCATCTACTTTCCTTGTACCAAGGAAGAAAAGCATTGTGATCCGCTTGTCCTTGAAGCCTTCGTAGGTTCACTCAAAACACAAAAGGCCTACATAGACACCGGAGCTGCTACTGAAATAATGTTTGCCAAATATTTCAACCTTTTAAGCTCTGAAGAACGCTCCATGCTACGGCCTGCTGAGGCTGCCATTAAAGGCATTGCCGACTTACCCATCAAGCCCTTAGGCGAAATAACGCTTGATGTAACCTTCTCTGATGGCCAAATGCGAAGGACTGAACCAATAACCTTCGTTGTTCTAGACCTGCCATCTAGCTATGATGTCATCATTGGAAGGCCAGGAGTAGTAATCTTTGATATGACGGTTTCCATCAGCCGAAAAAGTGCCAAGTTTCCCACCAAAGAAGGTGTTGCAACCCTCCAACCATCCACTTCAGTACTAACGATTGACGAAGATCAAAGCAAGCTTGGTCTCAGCATCAACCCCAAATACCCTGATCAACGGATACGGGTCAACACAACCCTTCCCAGGGACACTCTCTCAAAGCTTGAAGCAATGCTGAAAGACAATGTTGATGTTTTCGCTTGGTGCCCAAGTGACATGACTGGGATCCCACGAGAAGTTGCTGAGCATGAACTCAGGATTCCCCCAAACATCAAACCCATAGTTCAGAAGAAAAGGAGTCTTGCTCCAGAACGAAGCAAGGCTGCATGTCAAGAGGTAGACAAACTGGTTGAAGCTGGGATCCTCCGAGAGGTAAAATATCAATCATGGGTCGCAAACCCTGTGATGGTTCGAAAACCTGATGATTCATGGAGGATGTGCATCGACTTTAAAGACCTCAACAAAGCCTGTCCCAAGGATTGTTATCCTTTACCAGAAGTTGATCTGAAAATTGACTCGCTTACAGGCTTCCCCTTCAAGTGTTTTCTGGATGCCTATAAAGGTTATCACCAGATACAAATGAAGGAGGAAGACGAAGAAAAAACTGCCTTTCATACTGACAAGGGTATTTTCTGTTATAGAAAAATGTCCTTTGGTTTAAAAAATGCAGGTGCTACTTACCAAAGGTTGGTTGACAAGGCCTTTGCCAAGCAAATTGGCAAAAACATGGAAGCTTATGTGGATGACTTGGTCATCAAGAGCAAAACTGAAGATCAAATGCTCACTGACATACAAGAAACCTTCAACAACCTCAGAGAAATCAACATGAAGCTAAATCCTGTTAAGTGTTCCTTTGGTTTCGAAGAAGGAAAGTTCTTGGGTCATGTTGTAGGAAAACAAAGCATAAAGGCCAACCCGAACAAGGTTCGAGCCATCCTCAACATGAAGTCACCCCAAACCAAGAAAGAGGTAGAAAGCCTGAACGGCAAACTTGCTGCCTTGAAGCGTTTCGTGTCAAAACTAGCTGAGAAATCCCTACCTTTCTTCAAGACCCTCAAAGGTTGCACTAACAAGAAAGACTTCAGGTGGACAGAAGAAGCAAAGGAAGCCTTCAACAGCATGAAGCACTACCTGGCTTCCCTTCCCACCATTGCAACACCTGAAGCAGGGGAAACGATCTCTGTCTATCTTTCAGTTACTGATGAAGCCTTCAGCGCTGTTCTCACCATAGAAAGAGACAAAGCTTAGGTGCCCTTTTATTTCTTCAGTAAAACGTTAAAGTTAGCAGAGGTCAAGTACCCTCCTTTGGAAAAATTGGCTTTAGCCTTGGTGCAAACGGCCAGAAGGCTTCGAAGGTACTTTCAAGCACATCCCATACAAGTAATCACTGACCAACCAATCAAGAATGTGCTTGAAAGACCTAAAACCTCGGGACGACTAGCCAAATGGGCTGTCGAGCTAGGTGAACACAAAATCACCTACGTCCCGAGGAAAGCAATAAAGGCACAAATACTTGCTGATTTCATTGCTGAAATTCCAAGGGTGGAAACTGCCGAAGTTAATATTACCATAGACGAACCCATTGATCCGGAAGCCTGGAAGCTTTACACAGATGGGTCTTCCAGTGTTGAAGGTTCAGGGGCCGGTCTTGTATTAATCAACCCTGAAGGGTTAGAATTCACATATGCCCTTCGTTTGGAATTTCAGACAACTAACAACGAAGCAGAATACGAAGCCCTGATAGCAGGACTCAAGCTTGCAAAAAAGATGGTGGTTCACAAGCTTCAAGTGTTCACTGACTCACTACTGGTTTCCAATCAAGTGAATGATAGCTACATCGCCAAAGAACCTAATATGAAAAAGTACAGAGAGAAGGTCAAGGAGATCATGAACACCTTCCAGTGTTGCAAGATCAAACAGGTTCCAAGGTCTCATAACAAGAAGGCTGATGCCCTTAGCAAGCTTGCTTCGTTAAATTTTGCCCACCTTACCAAAAAGGTGTTGGTTGAAGTGATCAAACATCCTGCAATATCTGAACTTGAGGTTCAAGACGTCATCACTGAAAATGAACCAAATTGGATGACTCCATTTGTGAGGTTCCTAAAAAGAGGTGAACTGCCCCAAGATCCTGTTGAAGCTGAAAGGATTCGGATCAAGTCCAAGCAATACACCATCCAGGACGAGATACTCTATAAAAAAGGGTACTTGGCCCCATTGCTTCGATGTGTTGGTCCTGAACAGAGCAGGTACTTGATCAAGGAGGTTCATGAAGGAATATGTGGAGCTCATTGTGGTCTAAGGTCAGCCGTGGCAAAACTCATGAACCTAGGCTATTTCTGGCCTTCCATGCATCGTGATGCATCCGAACAATTGAAGAAATGTGAAGCCTGCCAAATTCATGCTCCTGTCCCAAAGAGTCCCAAGCATGATCTGGTGCCCATTAGTTCGGCATGGCCATTCTACAAATGGGGAATGGATATCGTTGGACCCTTCCCACCAGCAAAAGGAGGGGTCAAATTCTTGTTGGTGGCAGTTGATTACTTCACGAAATGGCCAGAAGTGAAGCCTTTGGGAAAAATATCTGGGAAGAAGATAATTGAATTTGTCTGGGAAAATATCATCTGTCGATACGGCTTGCCTGGGGTACTTGTTACAGATAATGGAAAACAGTTTGCAGAAAGGCCATTCAGTGTTTGGTGCAAAGAGTATCGAATAACACAAGTCTTTAGCTCTGTAGCATACCCTCAATCCAATGGCCAGGTTGAAAGAATGAACAGAAGTGTGGTTGAAGGGATCAAGGCTAGGTTGGGTCGTCAAGGAGGAAACTGGTTGGAAGAATTACCAAGCGTTCTTTGGGCAATTCGAACCACGGAGAAAACAAGCAACAAGAAAACCCCTTACAGCCATACCTTTGGATCTGAAGCAGTCATACCTACTGAAATTGGGGTCACCACACCTAGAACCCTTCATGTTGACATCCAGGCAAATGAACGAGAAACGTCACTCAATCTTGATCTCCTAGAGGAAGCCAGAGACTTGGCAGCAATAAGAGAAGCCAAGTACAAACAAAAGATGGAGTCCTACTACAATGCCAAAGTCAAGCAGGAACGCTTCAAGCCAGGTGATCTGGTTCTAAGAAACAATGAAACAAGCAAGAAAGAAAACCAAGGAAAACTAGGACCCAAATGGGAAGGTCCCTATACCATCCTTGAATCCTACAAAGGAGGGTCTTACAAGCTTGCCAACGTGGAAGCCAAGAAGCTCCCCCGACATTGGAATGGCAAGAACCTTAAAAGGTTCTTTGTTTAAGTTGTAAGAAAATGTTGTTCTCTTTTAAAAACGATGTAATGTTAACTTATCGTATGAATGAAAGGATCACTGAATCCTCTTTTGGAGACTTTGTCTTTCTATCCTATGATCAGGTTGAGAACCTTGCAAGAAACTCCATGGCAAGGGCCATGTAAGGGGATGAGCTCTCAGGCCATTTCGCTCAATAGGTTCGAGGGTTGAACGGATCTATATAAGGGGTGAGTTCCTAAATCAATCCGACTCCATGAGATAAACAAAAAAT
The DNA here is from genome assembly GCA_032199755.1 of Ambrosia artemisiifolia. Taxonomy (NCBI): domain Eukaryota; kingdom Viridiplantae; phylum Streptophyta; class Magnoliopsida; order Asterales; family Asteraceae; genus Ambrosia; species Ambrosia artemisiifolia. The sequence continues at coordinate 27,504,019 of CM063516.1, read as the reverse complement.
AATTTTACAAATCTCATTGACAGGCTTGAACAACCTACACCAATCGTTCCTTAAGTTTAAAAAACAAACTTACGAAAAACACATTAAAACACTTATATAAGTGTATATAGGATAGGTGGTGACATGTTTGCCTAGACTACCTTAAGGATGAATGACTACAGCATTCAACCTTTGAAGGTGCTACCGGATAAACATTCCCAAACAATAACAAAGACAAACACACATAATAACAGAAATAAACAAAAGATGAACAACCATAAAAACTTAAACCACAGCCCTAAGGGCTTAGCATTTCAAGGCTTTTAACAAAGCCAGATAGTAGCATAATTGTTCAAAGGGCGACAGCCCACAACCATCAGAGAACCACTAAGGGTTCCCACAAAAGATAAAAGTGTTTTGAAACATAACCACCAAGTTAATTGTTTTACAGACTAGATGCTAAGAAAGCTACGAATAAGGGAGTTCAGGCATCGTTACCAGATCCTGAAGGCTTGGAGGCTTCATCCTCATTCCCAGCCTTGATCACTTTTGCCTTCTTTGCTTTTTTTCCTTTCTTTGGTAGCTTCTCCACAAGACCACCAGCTTCGGAGGCTTCAACGCTAGCATCCTTGGAAAGTGTTTCACCCACATCCAAAGTCTCTTCACTATCACCAGAATGCGCCCTCTTCCTTGAAACAGATTGAAGCACCTTAGCAGATACAGCTTCATTCAGACTAGCAGGCTTCAATTCTCTCAGCTCCTTCAAAGGTTTCCCATAAAGGGAAGAAACTTGAGCAACATAAGGATAGCTGGAGTGTTCCATCTTGAGGACGGTTTCCTTGAACACATCTAAGGAGTTAGGCTGATAGAAAGGAGACTCTTCCAAGACTTGGCCGGACTCGTGAGCTTTGAACACTGCAACGAAACCAGCATGCTTACCATGGGTTAGAAGCTTGGTATACACCTCTCCAAGGGCAGAGTTGAATTCAACAGAATGAAGGAGGTAGGTAACGACTTGCTGAAAGCCCTCTTCTATCAACCACTTGTTATCACTTTGAGCAGCAACAAGGGAACCCTCCAACTCCTTCTTCTCACTTTCGAATGCCTTTTTCTCTGCTTCCAAAGCCAACTGATCTGCCTCCACCTTAAGCCTAGCAGCTTCATGCTTTGCCATTTCAGGCTCATGCCCTCTCTTCAGTTCATCAATTAAAGCAATCAGGGTAATCTCCTTCTGAGCATACTCCTTAGCATCTTTCTTCATGTCAGCAATGGATTGTTTCATCTCTTTCTTCTTCTTAGCAAATTCACTATACTCACCCATAACCTTCCTGAACCTGCTAATCCCCTACGGCAGCATAGCAGCAAGGTTGCAGGTACCAACCATCATCTTTGCCAACAAGGCATCATCATCCAACCCTTCAAGACAAGCCTTGGCACCAGGAGTGGCAAAATGTGCCAGAACCTCCTCACAAATTGCCGAAGACTTGAAGTTGTCACTTGACTTCACGTTCCAACTAGGAACATACAAACCCTCTTCATCAAAACTCGTTGAACCATCAGTTTCCTTCACCACCCCAACCTTCACCTTCTTACCCTTGCTCTTCTTGACAACAACATCAACCACAGTATCGTCCACAGTTTGATCCTTCTCATCATCAGACTCTTCAATATCGTCACTGACTGTCACTGCTTCAGAAGCATCAGCAGACGTGGCAGCCTTCAAAAGCCGTCTGCTAGATCTCCTTGTTGAAGCCTTGGAAGAACTAGCCTTAGCAAAACCCTTCACATTAGGGACAGCAACATAATTGGTCCCATCATACCTTCCTTTCTCATACTTGGTCAACGCATCCTCACCATCTGCTGCCTCAGCATCCTTGAAGACAACACCCGAAGCATCATCCCCTTTGATAAAGTCAAGAGCCGACATAACTACAAAAGAAAATACAACACATAAGGAAAAAAGCCAAAAATGAAAGAAATCAACAACAAACAAAAGATTCATACCCTGATCATCCTTCATCACTACAGGATCTCTACCCGGCTTGTCCCAACGAGTGCTAATACCAGACAATACTAAGAAAGGTTCAGCAAATGGACGAAGCCTTGAAGGACATGCTCTAAGAGCCGTCAGAAAGTTATGATCTAATTCAGACTCCGAAGGTTCCCCTTCATTAAGAACGGCCTCAGGATGCCTCCACACAGGCTTAAAGGGAAAAATAGAATCAGAAACCCAAAAGAACCTAGTCTTCCACTGCCCAACAGTTGTAACATGGGAAGAAAGAAGGTTAGTCTCTACTGATGACCCCTCGAAGGTGAACCAGTCACCATTCTTGGCAAGACGAAAGAATCGCCTGAACATCAATAGAGTGGGATCATACCCTAATGCTCTACATAGACATTCAAAGTGTAGAACACGGCTAACACCATGTGGATGGATCTGACCAAGAGAAACTCTATAGTACTCAAGAACATTCAACAAAAACATAGAAAATGGATGACGAAGGTTTGCAAACTCGAAATGACGACGATACAGAGCAATAGACCCAGAAGGACAGTCAGATACAGCAAGTTTTTTACCGGGAGCAACGGGATTAAATGATAAATCTATATCCCATTCGGCACAAAATGATTCCACCTCTTTCTGAGAAAGAGAAGAAACAGTAATGGCCATGTCCTTTTTAGCGCCCATTGTGCTTCAAAGGATGATCAGTGAACAAAACAAAAAGAGGGAAAGACAAACCTGCTGTGGTGAAAATCACGAAACCCTAAGATGGATGAACGGTTGAGAGGAAGATGATGAAGAAAGGAAAGAGTAAAGTGAATAATAAAAATTAGAAGGGTTAAAAAAGAAAAAGAAACGGTTATTTTATTTAAAAACTGTAATAATGACATGCAGTAAACACTTCTGTACGAACTGCCACATGTCACATCAGCAGTCTAATCAAAATTAAACTGCTGAGTAATAACCGCCTAAAACACAGCGAACCCTCGAACCCTTCAAGCAAAGGCTAAACTAAGCAAACAGTCAGAAGCTTTCGAGCTATCTCACCAAACCTTCTGACTTGGGGGGCTGATGACGTGGGTAGCTTAAAGCAAAAATAAATAAACAACATCACTGAACAATGCTTAAAGGGTTGGAGCCTACAAAGGTACAAAAGCCAGGAGCATCCTAAGTCAAAAAGGTGACTTGTCTCGTCATCTTTTCATTGAGCAAAACAAACAGCTGCTGATGGAGTAACATCAGCAAACAGACCGCAGGTCCATAGTAGCCACTTACCATTTGTGGATTGTCCTTTAGTTGCAACAAGGCTCAAGGCAAGATGCTTTCTTCTAATAGAGATCTCCTTTCTCTATAAATTAGAAGCTGATTCCACAGCTCTGAACACACCATCACAATCACTTCCACTTAAATCTTCTCATTCTTTTGGTCTTGCACGTGGAGAGAATAACTCTCTTCACTCGGATCTCAAGAACATCTACTTCTGGTTTCGAGTACATCTCAAACCAGAAATTCAAAGCATCTAAAACAATAAAAATAACCTTGAACCTCCTTCTACGCTTGCAACGTAGAAGGACACCACGACCTGCGTTAGGCAGAGTGGAACCTTTGAACCTCTGAACCCCCCTTGTGACTCAGAACCAACGTTAGGCAATTATTTGTTGTAGCAACAGGTATAGTATGAAATACAATAAAATGAATTTAAATTAAAAGCTGTATTGTACCTTAGATGTAAAATTCCGACGAAGAGGAAGCGCCGGTTGAGGTTGATGTAGAGATGAGATGTTAGTCCAAAACCCCATAGTTAGGTCAAGGCAGAGTAACCATACTTTATGAAAAGGCGCCATTAAGTTAGTTTTTTTTTTATGAAAAGTAAATCTAGGAATTTAATATATAAAGGGAGGGAATAGATTGGGAAATGTAACTCATATAGTATAGTTGGTGTTTATGAATAAGAGTTACATATTAAAAGGAAGATGAAGTGTGCATTAGATAGTTATATAGTTGGCATTATAGGTTGTATTTGAGAGGCATAAATGAAAGAAAATGATCGAAAATTGGAAACTTGTGAAGGGACTCTTCAACTCCCATCTTAAAAATTGTATGAAAATACCATATTGGATATCTGTGGTCCTTCATATGGTAATAGAGATTATGTATGATACTTTGAAAGAGTATTAATTGTGTATTTCGATGAAGGCATTTGACATATAAATAATAAATTGTATTATCGTTATAACTAGTATTAAGCCCTTGCATTGCGGCGGGGACGTCAAACCGTGTCAAGTAGCACTAATGTTACACCACCGTCATCAACCACCAATATAGGAAAATGTCATAAAAAATAAATAAAAAGGGGAAATAACACCAAACAAAAAGCATACGTAAAATCGTAGAACCCCGCACGCCTGTTGCGTCATGTTAATAACGTAAAATATGAAGAAAATAATTAAGTCGATCTTTGACCCCCGCAAAATAGTTGTATTGCGACGGGTCTGCCAAATGGGAAAAATATAAGGAAAACATGAACCATACACGCACGTTGCGGCTGTTAACTCGCACAACGAAACTTAAAATGAAAACTTGCGAAACATGGAAAGTATTCGAAAAAACGTTGAACGATACACGCACGTTGCGACATGTTAACTCGAAACATAAAACGAAAAACTTGCATAACATGAAAAGTATGAGGGACTGAAAGTAAAAAAAATGTGGGGCTAGATTGTAAAACATAAAGAGCTTTGGATTAATGGTAAAAAATCAAAGAAAATCAAAGGGGTGACACTGCAAAAATGAAAAGTTTTGGGGACCAAAATTGAAAGTAAAAAAGTGTGGTGCTAGATTGTAAAATATATAGAGTGTTGGGTTAATAGTAAAAAATCAAAAGGGTTACATTACAAAATATGAAAAGTTTGAGGTTAAAAGTAAAAAAAATCAATTTAGAAGTTACGTTGCAAAAACTGAAACATTGTGGTTATAAGTAAAAAATCATTTTTTTTAAAAAAAAATAACCCATACATAGAGTACAATTGCTATATGCATGAAATGTTTATTAATTAATTAAAGTATTTTAATTTTTAAATAATAATGTATAAATAAAAGTAAGATCTTATATACACCAGAAGATTTGTTTGACTTCGATTGGACTGGAGGATGCGACACATGGAGATGGAAAGGAGACGCTAGTGGTATTTTCTCAGTTCGCTCAGCAAAGAAGCTTCTCTACGAGACCGTTAATACAATTAGTACGCCAACCATTAACTGGAAAGTTTGGGTTCCAAGCAAATGTAAAATCATGGCGTGGAGAGATATCCGGGATCGCCTTCCTACTTGCACGGAGCTAACGAAACGGGGTGTTCAACTTCAAGAGGTAAGTTGTATCTTTTGTCAAACGGGTCTTGAAACGGCAATGCACTTGTTTACCGGGTGTGTTTACTCATTTGAGATATGGAATAGAATTATGGTTTGGTGCCGCTTGAGTCCGTTTTATGCTTTTGACGTGAAGGACGTTCTGAACATTGCCGACTCCCAAGCTTTGTCTCCACAGCAAAAGTCGGTTCTTCGGGGCATTATCTACACGACTCTGTGGTTGATTTGGAATGAAAGAAATGCGCGGATTTTCTCACACAAAAATAGAAGACCGGTTGAGTTGTTGGCAAACATCAAATCAACCTCGTTTTTTTGGTTTCGTCATAGAAGTAGAATTAAAGATGTCGATTGGAAAAAATGGTGTAATTATCCTTTGGATTTGATGTAACCTTTTGTTTTTGCCCAGGGGTCCTTGCTTTAAGGACCGCTTGTGGTGTTTTGTGAATGAAGTTTACCTTAAAAAAAATATACACCAGAAAAATTAACTATGAATGATATCATCATTATTATTATTAATTAATTAATTAATTAATTTATAGAACTAATGGACAATTATTAGTTGTGATGACTAATGAATGATGCTATGAATGAACAAATAAAAACTTGAAAGGAACAAGAATCTCTATTATCATTTGTCACCTTGTATCAGTCGTTCTCAATGAACTAACGTACGTAACGACAACCATTGTTATGTTTATCCACATAAGTTGTTATTATGTGAGAGGGACTACTTTATCCTCATTTTAGACAATTGTCTTCTTATCCACTTCTTTAATCTTAAAGATCAAGATATGACTTGACGAAGAAATGTACATATACCCTGTCAGGCTTTGGGTATCCAGATTTTGTTTTATGGTCGTATGTGTCATCTACCGATGCATGTAAACCCTCTGAGTTTTAAAGGCAAAGAAGATTCTACAAAATAAGTAAAATAACCACAGAAAAAAAAAAGAGATTTATTATATTTAAAATTTTGAGAAAGCGTTTAAAATAATACCAAAAAGTGGCAAAAAGTTCCAACAGGAAATCTGAATGAACATAGTTAACTGTTGAAACAATATTCACAACTAGACTATTATTATTTTATAAGATGTATCTCTTTATCTACTTAACTTCTAACTATTATACATTCAGAGTATGGAGACTGGGGGAAGAAGGGCGTGAAAGTGGCTTCAAGCCCCCAAAAACCACCCCTCCCCTGGCGTTATTTGAGCATGGCCCCTTGGGCGGGGAAGTCTTCACTGGCGTGGGGCGGATGGGTGGGTTAGGTGGGACTATGTGAATGGTTGATTTTGATTTTATTTTTAAATAAATAACCTTTAAATATTTAAAACCTAAGTTTCCTTTCAAGCCCCTCCACCCCCATACATTTTAAACACTTAATTTGTAGACTCCACATGGGCCATGTGGCATCTCACGCCCACTCTCCAAACCCCTCACTCCCCATAGTCTCATAGATAATATACATATTTTAATAATAATTATATAGGTATAACAATATCACGGTTTTTTTGTACTCCTAAGTCGGGTTACATACAATGATTATGGAAACCAAAAGGAGCCAATTGCGCCTATAACTATTGTGTTTGATAGGTTGTATCATAACAATTATTGAACTTGACAAATTGTAAAAGTGTAAGTGGTTGGATGTGGTTTGACTTTTTATAAATAAAGGTGCAAGTGGTTACTAAAATCGAAGGTTGACAAGGAGGGCATTCCTAGCAATGGAGGTGGCCAGGGAGGCACAAAATTGACAAGCAAGAACAAATTATCAAATCGAAAAAGAAAAAAAACGAAGAAACGGATGAGAACCTTAAAAAATGGAAATTTGCTACGTGTTAAAACCAAACTTGATGCAAACCTTTAAAGAAACAAACACACAAAGGAAGAAACAATCGGGTAAAAGAATAAATCGATTGCATTTTCCCCCCATGTTGTCGTCATGTTTGATTAGCGCTAGGAACATGAGTGACAAGGAATGGGTGATAAAAGTTAGGATGGCTTATATGATTGGGAGATCTAATTAGGAAGAATTTGATTACGCTTTCTTCACTTCATCACTTTTTGTTAACGAAGACTAGGCGATTAGGCTGGGAGGCTAAGCAACATGTAAAAGGGCAGCCGGGCAGGAGTTGGTATAAACCTAATTTAGTCATTTAAATGTTTAAACATTTCAGCTTATTGTTAAGAGTAAGTACCAGGATAATCCACTTATAGTGTTGAGAATTTGTTTTGAATGATAGATCCGTACTAGTCACTGGTTTCAAGGACATGCTAATGAAATATTGGACGTTAATCTACATAGATAAAGTTAAGGTGGTCATATGCTCGATCATTCATTTTCCCTAAAGCGTTGTCAATATCAATTATTTGTCATATTATCTTCCATACGTGCCATCATACAGCTTGAACTAAAGGTCTTGTCTTAGTTTTGTCCTTGATCCTCTTGAAGTCACATTGTCATGGGTTTGACTTTGATGTAGACTCCTACAATCCTAATAGTGTAAGGGTGACAATCTGGCCGAGAGTTAAAATCAATAAACACAAACTCAATATTTATTTATATCAAAATATCAACTCTTACCTGCACACACTTAAAATAATGTAAGTCAAACACGAGTAGTTATACTTCATTTATGTAAATGGGTAAGTGGGTTTGTATCCAAGTTGTGAAAGAGTTGTAAACGGTTTAGAGGGTTAACCTACAACTTTCTATTCTAGTTTCAAATAACTTAACGAGTTGATTTCTTTAATTATAGCATAACTGGAATTCAACCCATTTAACCAAATAGGTTAAATGGATTAATCCTACACCAATGGCGGACTTAGCATAGGAGGATGGGTAGCGCTCACTACCCCACAATTTTTCCGGCGTAGTGGAAATTTACGTATTTTTGACGTTTTTTGTATTACGCTACCCCTAAATACTACTAAACGTTACTCTTAAAATTTTGGTTTAAATCCGCCACTGTCTTACACCGTCCCCTTAATTACAAGACAGGTAAACCTAAATAAAACGACTTTCTTAGTTGTTATGAATCCGTTACCTAAGGAACATGATAATTAGTTTTGTTGTGTTTGACAAAAAATATTCTTACTAATCTACTTATGCCATAACAAGTTGACAATAAAACCGGATTTTAATCATATTTTCATCTTAAAAAAAACACACACACATCCGAAACACCCAAAACAATAAACCAAACACACCTTCGACCAAGCCAATGTTTCTGACGTCACACCGTATTGGCTATATTACAATTTCATGACCCTAGGGGGCAAAAACGAGCAATAACCAAGACTACAAGTACTAAAACATAACTTAAAATAAACTTAAAAAGTCCGGGCACCCGGAAAAATCACTCTTCAGTTGGAAAAAAAAAGTTAGTGACCCCATCCGACCCACCCACCTATTGGCGAAGCTTAAAAATCAAATCGACGGGGGTTGAACATAATTTTTTCGTGTCGGTATGGGTCGGACTCAATCCTTATAAAAATTAATACGAAAATCGCAAATTTCCACAACTGAACCAAAAAACGGAGAGGGCCTAGGCACCCTCGGCCCTTACTAACATTCGTAACTTCACCCACCTAAGAGGAAATTTGTAACCAAGAAAACCCATAGCTTAGGAGGGCGGGGTGCTCCACTAAAACATTTTCAACTTCACTGATTTACAACAATCCTACACTGCCACATCACTTCACTTCACTGAAACCGTTTTTTGAAGACAGCACTCAACTGATTCTTTATCCAACAATCAATTATTTTCACACATAATAATAATAATAATAATAATAATAATAATAATAATAATAATAATAATAACAACAACAATAATATTAATAATAATAATAATAATAATAATAATAATAATAACAACAATAATATTATTAATAATAATAATAATAATAATAATAATAATAATAATAATAATAATATATTACCCTATTCCCCTCTCTCTGTAGAACTCACCATCATTCCATCTCAAATCTTCTTTCCCTTCAACTCATCATCTAGGTCTTCTTCTTCATCTTCACCATCTATTGAGCTTCCAGTTCAACTTTCATCACATACTTGCTACAGGTTCATTTAATCCATTCATCATCTGTGTTTTGGTCACGGTTTAAAGGCCGTGATCAGAAAATAATAACAGTACCGGCGGCCTAAGTCATTGGACTCGATGGAATAATAACAGTAAGCATAGTTTTTTATTTATGAGGAGAGTTAAATTCATTGAAGCCATCCGTTAACTACAAACAGAATTTGGTTCATGGATCCACTATCAGCATGAATGACGACAATGTTATCTTATAGCAGTGAGGTATCCATGATCAAATCTGATGACGTCACGTCGTCCCAAGTACTAAAAAGTCTTGGTAGGCTGGGGTTTATGCTATTGACGTCAGCCTCCATTACTATGTCAAATATGTCAAATAATTCCTCGAAGATTCCTTCTCTACTTGTAATCATCAAAACCCAATTACTCTCTCTCCTCTTTCTCTCTCTCTCTCTCTCTCTCTCTCTCATACAAATTTCTAGGGTTCTACAAGGGTTTGTTTCCCAATTCTCCACCAATTCAATTCAATCACCATGCAAGATCACACACCCAAACCCACCTTCTAATCCCCAACCCACACACCTCCAATCTGTACATAAACACACACACACACACACACAATTATAATATTATAATATACAATTAATACCCAATTGTAATCAGATGGATTCATATCAACCTGTTAGAGGAAGCGGGTCAAGTATGCAGTTTTTAAACAATCCATTTGGGGACACGACGTATACCAAGGTGTTTGTTGGTGGACTTGCATGGGAGACTCATAGTGAGACTCTGCATAGGTATTTTCAACAGTTTGGGGAGATTTTGGAAGCTGTTGTTATTACTGATAAGCAGACTGGTAGATCCAAAGGCTATGGCTTTGTAAGTAATATTTCATATCTAATTCATATGATTGTTATGTGTGTTATGTTATTTACTCTGTTTTTGGTGTAATATGTTGCCTCTGTTTAGAAATTAGAAGCTTTACGTTCCAAAATTTATATATGTATATATGTGTGTGTGTATAGAGAGATAGAGAGAGAGAGAGAGAGAGAGAGAGAGAGAAAGAGAATTTAAATAGAGAATTCGTATAATTGGTGAAATTTAGAGGTGATTGGATCATAGGAAACAACAACCGAACGATGAAGAAACAGGAAGGCTATATAAAAAGGTTGATATGTAAACAACCGATTTTAAGTAGATAACTTGCATAACTTGGTTTTAAAGGGAAAGTGCCTGGCGCCCTGGCTTGAGGCGTGCGGTTCGTGTATCTCTGGGTCATAATTGGTGACATTTAGTGGTGATAGCCTGAAAGGAAAAACAACCGAAGGATGAAAAGTTATGAGAGGATGAAAAATAAGGCTGAGATGTAAAACAAATAAGAGAGACGTAATTTCTGGCTGTTAACATAGTTGTCGAAGGCACAAGGCGTACTCAAGGTGCAAAGGGAGAGCCTTGGGACTCAGAGCAAGGTGCATAAAAAACAAGGGCTTTTGTAAGTGGGGCGCATATATAAAAGTCCAATTTTCAGGGTTTTAGACATGTTTTAGGCTTTTTTAGGGCTAGTTTAGCCTGTTGTAGGTTTATTTCAGGTTTGTTTAGGGTTGGTATAACTGTTTAAGATCTGTTCAAATTTGATCAGACGACTTTGGCCGGAACTTGGCTTGAAAAGTGCGCCTGAGGGCTTTAAAGTGGGGCTTTTGAAGCGAAGCAAGAAGGCTGCTATGTGCCTGAAAAGTGCCTAGGTGAGCCTTGATAACAAAGGTTGTAAATAAAGTTTATTTGGCTGTACATAGAGCAGCGCCTTGCCTGTGTGACACGCACACCTCACACTTTGGCTTTTGGTACATAGAGCGCCTCATGCTTTTAAAACCAAGCTTCATATGCACTTGTATCTTTTGTTGTAATTGTGATTTATAAGCTGGTTATGTAACCGCTTACATAGTTACATTACCCTCTTTCTAACTCCCTTTATATCTACCAAGCAGTATGTACAAAGGCATCATGTGATCCCATGGTTTAAAAAAACGGGCGAGGTGTGCCTCAAGGGGATTCGGTAAGAAAACGCATCTTAGGCGGCGCCTCTAGGTGTTATTTTGTACGTGCGCCTCATAAAGCTGAGGTGGTAACAAAAACTGCGCCTCAGATGTTTTCGATGTTAATTTTTGATGTTTTGGACTTTTCGTGTCAATTTCAAGCATTACATGTCTTTTTAATGTTTTTTTTGATGAATCTGATGATGAAATTAGTTAATATTTCATTTTATAAGATGTATAATATTTATATTTATTTTTTAGTTCCGTCTTGGGCTTACACCTCGGTTCACCTCGAGGTGTAAGCCTGTGAGGCGAAGGGAAAACGCCTGGAGGTACGATTCCGTACTTTTAAACTTGTGTGATCCTTGTAGTTTTTACCTAAACATGGCTCTGTATTGAATGCGCTTTATATTTATCAAAAATAAGGTGTATCTGCACTGGTTCTGTGCAGATTACCCTCTGTACATGTCCCAAGAAAACTGTAGTCTGTGGGGGCCTTTATTGGCAATAGGTGTGAATGAAGTTGTCCATTTTATCAAAGTACAATTGGTTATGCGGCTTAAGTTAATTTGGTTTTGTATCCTTTCAAGATTATTTATTCCTTTTATATACATCGTTTACTTATGTCTCCTCGAGTCGTTAGTCAGTAGTAATTTTTGTTGGGTTCAGGTAACATTTCGCGATGCTGAAGCTGCAAAGAGGGCTTGTGCTGATCCTAATCCAGTTATCGATGGTAGAAGAGCAAATTGTAATTTGGCATCACTTGGTCGGCCCCAACCACCTTTGCCTTTTGGTAGGTATCAAACCCTTGATCCAATTAAATTGATCTGCACACAGCTCTTATCACTTTCTGTATGTGGACATATCAAATGATGATGAATTGGGGTGAGTTACGCGTGTCTAGTCCTTAAGGTTATCCGGAAAAGTGTTAGCATCTCTGCCTCTTGAAGCCAAAAAGAACCAGTCAAAACAAATATATACCGAGAAATATAAGCAGCACTAGCCTGCCAGAAAATAAGTTAACACAAACTTGACAGCAGATATAGAAAGAAGCATCATTGGCTAGTAATTTTTAAATTTAGTGGTTCATTTTTTGCTTTTAAGTACCCTTTTGGAGAAAATAACAGTTTCTTTCTAGTTCTATCTCTTTAGGACTTTTATCCTTTTTTTCTAATCTTTTTCTTGTAATAACTGGAGTATTATCAGCAGGGGATTCTGGGTTAAAAATCAACTATGGGTGAGTTTAGCCAGCCGTGACTGTGACATCATTGGTTTTTTTACTTGTAGGACGCTTGAGACCGGTGGCACCCTACTTTGGGAGTCCCCATGGGGGACCATTTGTTGGAAGCTCAAGTTACCGCCCACCGGTTCCATACAACTATCAGCAATTCCCATATTCCTTATATGGGTTAGTTATTATTCAGCATATCTTATCAATGTTTATCCACCTTTAAATTATACCAAGTCCCACGCATGTGCTTGAAATATATACCAACTGGCATATTCACTTCTGATACTTCAATGCAATTTAAATTGTAAATCAAGTGCTTGAATTCACCATGTCCTTTGTAATAACTAAAAATTCTGTTTTGATAGGTATCCACCTTATGGGCCCGAATATGTCTTCCATCAGGTGAATAAACTTGAACTCTTTCTGCTCATACTTTATAAACAACATCTACTTAATTAACGAATCTTGAATTTCTTTCATCAGGTTCCATATAATCCTTACATGGGCCAGATGCAACAAAACCCTCAGATGATTGGCATACCGGGCCCAGTTAATGCAAATGTTTTTCCGTTTGGTCAAATGGGCCCACCACCACTTGGAAGCCCAGGGCATAGAGCGGTTCAGGGGATTGTAGGGCCTGGTCCTCATGTTCTTCCGTATGCGAGACCAACTATCAGTGGGGCAGCCGCAGAAATCGTTCCAATGTCTCCAGCACCATATCTTACAGGCATGTATTTGATCTTTAATTTTCTATTGGTTCCTTGAATAATCATAATTTTCCAAAGTCAAACAGCTGTATTTGATTATGACAACTTTAAACTATAGAAACACTTACAAAAACTCTCTTTATCACTTTTAACTTAAGCACTTTTAAAATGCGTGTCCAAACAGCCCCCAAAAAGTCGTCATGGCTAATGTATAGGGGAGAAGGCATATGTTGGGTTCTTTATCTTGCATAGGTAAATCGAATAGCAAAATAGTAAATTTATTGTTATAGTTGTCTATAAGGTTACTGTCATTGTACACTTAAGTTACCAGATGACTCGTTTATATTAAAAAGTTCAAGCTAATGGAGATGAAAAGTAAAATATATATGTATTTAATTTTCAGTATTGTAAATATTCATTTTGCTTCTTTCAGGTGTCGCTCCACCGTTTTTGAGACAGATGAGGAGTCCACATCCTTCTCAGTTTAGTCAAGGCAGTGGTTCTGAGTAAAAAGAATTTAATTGGGAAATAGCAGAACCACTTTCCGATGGACCCACTAACTGCACGATGACCTCTCTTGGTACTCGAGTGACATTCGTCGCTTCTGGCCTAGGATGTCGTCATCGTATTTGTCAAAGAGGTAATGCCAAATTTTGAATCTATCTGGTTATTTTTGCTTTGCGTTTATACTTTTGGTAACTTTAGTTTGATTGGTTTCTAGGTCATCAGAAGTCGGGTCAAACGGAGTCAAAGTTGAAAACAAATCTATGAATCCCGAACAACAAATGTGAAAAGTGCAACAAACGCGCTTTAACTGGTCTGTGTATAACAGGTGTCACACTCGTGGAGTGTTTAACAAGCAAAGATTAAAATTGGTGGGAATATGGCTTTCTACCAATCATGTAGGAGGGAATCATCATCTGATTCCTTGATGATTGACTAGACCTGGTGGTGCATGGGCACCACCGTGGTCACTGGTTAATCGTGTAGATGGACCGATCTAACATCCCATAACCAATGGGAAGCCTATAAATATTATTATGTTTGATGAATTCTTGAAATTATGGTCCAGAAGCTGCAAAACTTGAAGCATCAATAAGATCTTTCTGGTCATTTGACTTGGTTGGTTAGCTAGCAAAACTTGTTCCGATTTATTAAATTGCGATGGCTGCTTTAGTGGTCGTCTACATTATGTTTTCTTTAACCTTAATAAGCTTAGACTATTTTTTTACTTATTTTAATTTACCAATTCAAGCCAGAACAATAAAATCGGATCAAGATCTTACAATCCTACATTTAGTGGTAAGAATTGCAAGTATTGTGCGTTATGGGTGTTCAGCGAGCCTTTTGATTAGAGTTTGTGTCAGAGCGGGCTTGAGACACTAATAACTGAGGTGAGCCAGTTAGATTTGGTATTTCCATAGTTAGAACCTGAGTTTGTGTATGTTTGTGTATCACTTGATACACGAGCTGGCTGGGGTGTTCAACGAGTCCTTTTGGTCGGTCTGAGCTGGTATCCGCCCAGGTTTGAGCCACCAAATTAGTTGAGTTGGTATTTCCAAGCAAGTTGGAAACCGAGCTTGTATTCGGCTAGTCTCATTTGAGCTTGATGACACGTATAAATATCTAAGCCAAGTTGGTGCTATAACCTGTTACCGAGCTTTTTGATATTACTAAAAGGGGTAGAGTCTTTGGAACAATAATTGGTATCTTTATTTGGCTTAAGTAACTCATTTACTCAGTCATAGGAATTAGTCAAGGAATTATCGTATTTATAGAGATTTATAAATTTAAAATACTAAGTTAACCGGCTGTGTGATTCTTTCTATGAAGAAATATATGTTTTATCAAATAAAGAAATAATCAGTTTTTTAGGCTACTAAAACGCAATAATCTATAAGCAGTTTCACCCCTGCTTTTTCAAAACGCATAATCTGTTTTGAATGATCAATCCCAAACACTCCCTTAATCTTTACGACCTGACTGAGTGGTGATATGTGAGCTACGAGCTAGTTTTATTTTAGTTCCATAATCCATGTGTTATGTAAAATCATAAAATTACAAGATTTTGATATATTAAAATTTAAAAAGTTATATGTAACTGTTTTTTCAACAATCATAGTGAATTTAAGACACTTTTTCAACTAAGAGTGAAGTTCGTTTTTACACGGTTAACACTTTTTAACATTTTTACCCCAATAATTTGAAAACTGCAAAAATGCCCCATTTGCTTTATACTTTAACTTTATTTTGCTCATGCATCTAAGTTTTTGCTAAAATTTCATAAAAATGTTTAAATTAGTTGATATCAATTTATCAAAAACCCAATCTTCTATTTTGTGTCATGTGTATTATCATTTTCAAGATTGTTCCCCATGCCTTTCCATTAAGCTGAGAGGTGTGATCACCGACCCTCGACAACCACGTCACCTCCAAACGGGGAAGAGAGAGAGAGAGGATCAAGGAGGAGGGGGAGCTTTCCCAGTTTGCAGTGAAAAGAGCCCCCCCCCCCCCCCCCCCGACCGGGGGGGGGGGGGGGGTGTTCCCCATTGGGGGAGGTCTCCACCTCAGCTCCCCGTCTTGTTCCCAAGACCACACCCCACCGCCTTAGGTAATACCCGCAATACTACAGTTTCATTGGACTATTTAAAGCCACACCTAGAACATATTTCACCATACCAATTAATTCCATCTTTAAACACCCACACCAGATATCCAGCCATCTCCATCTCAATTGGTCATACACACACATTCATACTCTTTACCATTTGGAAGAAAAACTCAAGTATCAAGCACCACAGTCTTTGTTCCTCATCGCACCATCCTTGGTACGAAATAACATATATCTAAAGATATTTGGAATTCATTTTTATAGTCATGATTCATACATCCAATGAATATATATGCTCACTTATTTACATAAAAATCAAAATTATTAATGAAAAGGACTTGAAACATACTTAAAAAGGAGATAAAATTAATGATTTCCTTTTATGTGGGTCATGCATACAAATTACATACCAACACCCACCATTTTTTTTAAGGAAAAACACGATTTTTACTAGCATTTAAATCTAGAACCAAAATACATAAGAAATGATTTGTTAGCTATTTTATATGCGTATAAGACGTTGGGGTGTGGAAGTGGAACGTTGAATGTTGGCAACCTTCGGTGGGCTGAGGTGGATGGCCTCACCGTTGGTGTACACCGCCCCCGATCCCATTTCGGTGGAAACGGTGGGAATCCACCGATCCCCCGTCCTAATTCCCGAGAAAAAAAGAGCCGTTGGCTCTATACCGTTTTCAAACGGTCCATTTAAAAAATAAAATAAAATAATAAACAAACCTTTTCCTTTCATTCTAACCCACACCAATATTCAAAAACTACAATTTTATAAACTTCCAACTTAAATTTTATAAACTTTCATGGATCCAAGGCGCCCCTTCTTCCCTAACACACCCGCTAACCCCTTAAACCAAGTCCCGTTCGGTTTTCCCTCGACACCCGGTACTCCCGCGTCACAACCTTTTGGCGCGTTTAACACCCCTCTTAATCCATGGGCAAATGCAAATGCAACAACATCAATGGCAACCACTACCCGAAACACAAACACACCATGAGCACGATTTCGTTTCTTTGGCCGCGCACGATGATCACGTGTCCGAAACCCAAGCGCCCCCCCCCCCCCCCCCCCCGAAACCGAACCGGCCCCTAGAAAAAAAACCGCAAAAAAAAGGAGAAAAAAAAGGGGCCAAGATGAAGGACCTAGTACAAAGGCGGAAGCCGTTCCTTGGACTCCCAATGAGTTGGAGGCGTTAGCACGAGCTTGGGTTATCGTTTCTACCGACCCAATACTAGGTAAAAAAAAATTTTTTATATATTTTCGGTTATAATTTTTTTTTAAATATTTTCGGTTATAATTTTTTTAAATATTTTCGGTTACTAACTTTTTTTTAAATAATTGTAGCTATAAATCGGAGAAGGGTTGGTTTTTGGAACCATGTTGTTAAGGAATTCTTCAAGTTATTACAACGTGAAGAATATCGTCGGGTTCACTCCGTTAGTACCAAGTGTCGGGAGTTGATGGGAAAATGCCAACTTTTTGCGGGTTACTATCAAACTGCTTGGAATAATCGTACCATGAGACAAAGTGATGACAACGTGTTGAAGTTGGCTATTGAAAGATACACCGCAAAACACGGGGCGTTTGCGTGCATGAAAGCGTATGAGATTTTTTCCAAGTGTGGAAAGTTCAAAGTGGTGGAGAAAATTGAAGAGTTGCTTAAAAACTTTAACGACTTTAAACAAGAGCAAGCGGAGAGGTACTTGGAAAGAAAGAAGGAGAAGAAAGAAGCCGCGGCGAAGGATATGGAGAGGCTACAGATGAAAAAGAAATGCCTCGAAATGGATCGTTCGAAACAGGAAACAACCGAATTCGCGTTGATGAAAGAACCTCTCGATGGCCTTTCGGAGACAGAACGTGCAGTAGTGGAGAAAATAAAAGACAAAATTACAAAAAGATGGCTTGGAGGAGCGTTCAATTTTTAGTTTTTTATGTATTTTTCGTTTTTTTAATGCATTTTCGGTTTCTTTATTTTCTATGTATTTTGTTTTTTAATTTTAATGAAAAAATATTAATGAAATATAAAATCTATAAATAAAAAAAAAGAAAAATAATAAAGAAAGGAAGGGGAAACCATTTCCCTTAAAAGGGGAAGAGGGAAGATGCTGTGACGCTGATCTGAACAAGTAGGAGGGGGTCCACACCCCATAGCCTAATGTGTATGCGTAAGACAAGACTTTGAATAATAGAATGTAATCCTTTACATTTTTGGAAACTGAAAGCTAATGGCCCATAATTTAATCTACTGGAACTTACAGATGTTTTTACTAAATCGATTGTGACATTGTTTTGTTTTTCCATTGTACACATATATTATGTATTTTGAAAACTGTTAAAAATAATAAAATCTACAATGTCAATTTTATTACTTGGTATAATTTATATTGTATTTTATCATGTTGCATACGTAGTTGTGCAGGTTGAACTTTCGCTGGACTGGATAGTTGTTGGATAGGTGTATAAAGATGGGCTAGTAGCTGTTGGGCTGATAGTTTATGGATTGCTGATGTTAATGATGGATTAGTTCAAAGGACATTGGGCTTAATATCTCTGGGCCGAGTAAACATAGTCTTTGGCTGATAAAGTCGGTGTATTGTTATTATTTCAAGGCATTATGTAAAAAGGTCTTCAAGCTGGCATCTTGAGGTCATCTTCGGTTGATATTTCTCTCACAATAATCAAAGAGATGATTAGGGTTATTTCAAGAAGAGAGATTACATTATTCCACAGATTATTCATCATTCTTTTTCCACATATCCAATTTATCACATCAGGATTTATTCATCTCTTTAGTTCTCTCTCTCACCTATCAGATAGAGTGTTCATCTAGTAACAGTTTCATCTAGATAAAGAGATAGATTCGTTTATCAAGTATTTTGAGATCTTCTTTACTGTGTCTACGGTGTGATTCTGTAGTTTGAATCTTGTTGTGTCTTGTTTATTAGGTGTTAGGGTATTTCTGTGTATTCTTAATAGTCTTTGTATGTTTTGGGAGAACTCTTCTTGGTTTGGGATTGTTAATAAAGTGTTTTTGAGTATTCGTGTTATTGATACCATAAATTCTGACATGGTATCAAAGCTAAGGCTCATGATAATCGATCTGTGTTTGTTTTCCGCTGTGAGTTTGTGTATGAATCTGATCTTTGTAGATCTAGTTCTATATCATAAGTTTTGTCAATAGTCTTTAACGGATCTTAGTGTTTTTGGTGTCGTATTGTTCCTGGTGGGATACTAAGGATCTGATCTAGATAATAGGTTCTTGGTCTTGAGTTTTTGTTAAAGTAGTAGATCTTGTCTAGTTACAATAGATCTGATCTATTACTGGTCTTGTTTTTTATAGATCTGGTCCTCGTTTGTTTTGATTTGGTTCTGTAACACCCCAATCGATGGCGGAAACATCGAGGTGTCACGTAGTGACGATTGTTCAATAGCTCATGGTACTAAAATGTAAATTTGAATATATTGAATTAAATAGTTTATTACATTGAAAGGAACATTACAGAATACAATAATTCTAAAGCGTCAAGTCTAACTAAAACACAATAAAGTCAAAGCTTAAACATAAATCCAAAAGCTTAAAAGAAGCGTCTAAAAATAACCTGAAACATGTACGAAAATAGTATATGTCAATACAAAAATGTATTGGTGAGCATACCCTGTTTTGAATACATATAGTAGAAAAACGTTTCGCAATTCATGTGTTGTATACCGTTTGTAATTATGTATTTAAGCAGTATCAGTAAAAAACAACCCTATGAAAGTGTGAAATGAAATTTATATATAGTATGTGCTATTGAGAGTAGTAATGAAATACATAACAATGACCAAGGTCTCTCAACATAGTCAACAAGGGGTATATACCATAGTACTATTCATTGATATTACAGGCCCAAACGGTTAATGATTTTGACAAGTCATAGATACAAACAGACTAACATAAAGCAATCACACATGAGAATTGCATTAAGTGAAAGAACACATTTAGTCATAAGGTACATGAGTAGCCCCAAAAGAGTAAAACATGAAAAAGGGGAAAGATATACTCACATTCGCTAAATAGTTATGTCATTAAAGCGTCGTGAGCATGAGTTAGCGAATCCCGAAGTCTCAACCTAAAAGTATGGTATATGTATAAGTGTTTGGACTTAAAATAAGTCTAGGGTTTCTAGTCGAAGGCAATTAGGATGTCTAGTCTAATTTGGGGTTTAACTTGTAAATAACGATATATGTTGAAAATGCGACGTAAGTAAATATATATACTTGCTTGAAATAACATGACATATGAACTAAGGAGTAAATATGAATAATAATATTATAAGTTCATAATTGAAAGTTATAAACTAAAGTAAATGGTGGAAGTCACATAAATGTTAAATTATGTAACAACTTTGAAACATTAATTATTTGTATTTATTAATTTAAATATAACAGTTTAATTAGGTTAGTGAAAGAAATTTTAAATAAGATAAAAAATTTAAGTTTATAAAATAATAGATTTATGAAGTCATAAAATTATCTAAATTATTTAGAAAATATTTTATAAATATTTTTAAATGATTTAATGAATATATAAACACGTAATTATCGTAAATTTCACATAAAATTTAAAGTTAATCAAAATATCAAGAATTTAAATGAAAATAATGTATTATGACCCAAAATGGTCAAAAATAATTTTTAGATAATTTTTCTAACCAAAAATGATTTTATATTATATTTATTGTCTAAAACTTAAATAAAGAATTAAATTCGATAATAGTACAAAACTAATACAAATCAGGTAGCAAAAAACATAAAAGTATTCTAACATAATAAATAGGTTTTTGACAAATATTTTCATTAAAATACACTATATATGTTTTTAATGCATTAAGCATAATTTAATCAAAATAAAATTATTAAAACTATTGCAACAACCACAAAATCAGAATGGAAACTATTTCCTGGTCATAAATATCATCTATAAGCTAAGGTTAGAATTTCATGATTTTTAGATAACATATGAATTAGTTATGAATTTTACAAATTAATTATACTTTTAATTCAAAAATCCCAAATCGTTCATAAACACCCTAAAGCCCTAACTAGCAATTGAAACCCTAAAGTGTATGAATCATCAAATAAATAAAATGCTATTGAAGCAATATATATGAAAGGAAAATAGTGAAAGTTGATTGAAAATACTTACAATTTTGTTTGTTCGATTAAGAAAAATAAGAATATATGAAAACCCAAAGCAAAAAATCTCCAAAATTCTTGAGGATGATGACGACATGAACTCAAAAGATGATGCAAAGATGAGAGAAATGAGAGTGATTTTGTGTGAAACTCATGTTGGGATATTTAGGAAAAGAAAGAGTAATTGAAAATATAATGGTGTTTTATGCTTTAATGATGTTTAATATAATAATCAATTTGGTGATTAATACTAGTAATTGGTTGATTATAAACTCATAAAACTTGTTTTTGAGGTAATATGACTAGTCATAAAGTTTAAAAGAAATTGGTTATTGTTTAATTGTGGTTAAAATATATGATACAAAAAAGTGATTTTTGGCATAACTAACCTCCAAACTTGGTTTCTTATAAAAGTCAAATTATAATAAGTTCAAAAAAATCGTTTCAATATACTTATTTTATTAAAACGTAGACCCATCAGTAAATATGTAATGATAAAAAGAAACTCAAGTTTTCATTAATTTGAGAATAAACAAAAGTACATGGACTGGATTTGTAAATGTGATAATATAAGGACTAAATTTGTAATCTTGGCAAAAATATAAGGGACGGATGTTACAGGTTCAGTTGTTTCCGGTAGCATACTCATTTTTTCTATAAAAACTCTTTAGTGTTACCAATCACGAGCTCATCAAAATATTTCTAGGGTTCCTGTTTCAATTTATTTACCTGAATAGAGGAAACGTGTTATTGCGACCCAGCGGTTCCATTCACCAAACAATGCTTCAAAATAATCCCCTGTCTCTCTAATCTCGTTAAAAGATTTCCGTTTTGAGACCGGGTTTGGTGAAACTGCATATAATCCTTGTTGGTTTTCTCATTATCTTTGTTCAAGAATTGTTCAAGAATTCAAAGAAGAACAACCTCGGGAATGCGTTGCAATTGTATAGCTAAAATCTGTCTCGTTTATGGATATGGAGCTGCTGGAATATTATTTGCCTCACAGGTCTGTACCCTAAGTGAATTTATAGGATGTGAGTTTGTCATTGGCGAACCCTAACCTGGGCAAAACCCTCGATGAGATCTTTCCATTCTTTGTTAATTTTGTTTCAGAAGTTGTGTCTAGGTCTCTGGTGCCAAGTTAGTTGGACCGGTGGGTGATTTTGCCTTAATTGTTTAGAAAATCATAGGAGGCTCCCTTGTTAAGACCTATGTTGGCACCTAGAGTGATGAACCAACGATCGAGACACTGACTTGGTTTCGCCATGTCTTTGTGTAATTTTTTGTTGTCAATTTTGTGGTTTGATGATTAATGTTTCTCTTATCTGTACTGTACTTATAGTTTTGTGTTGTATGCTGTATAAATTGTTATCATGGATGGAGATGATTATAACAATAATAATAGCAACATCAATAATAATGGTTTATTTTACAGTACGTGTAAGTAGAATTGATTTTGAAATTTGTCCTTCTCATCTTGTCTAGAGTGTCTTATGCTTCTGTTAGATTAAGGTGATTAGAAGGTGTATAAATCGTTGATCCAATTTGGTTTTCCATGTAGTTGGGTTGTTTTCTGTGCATGACACTTATAGATTCTTTGTGTGGGATCTTGGTGTGAGTGTTAAGAAGGTTTATTATCCAACAAAAGTTTGTCTTTGACACGAATTCAAATTTTTGATGTGTTTCTGAATTAAAAGTTGTGCGTCTTTTATTGTTTTAAATCATGTGATTTAAGTATTCAGAATATTGTTCTATGTTGAGGACTTCTTTGTTATATGTTACTAGTAATAGCATTTCAAGCTCATTGTTCTCAAACTTTTGTAACTATGTAACTTTGTTTACTAGTTAAGTATCGTGTAATACATGTTTATAATATTGGCTTTAATCATATGTTGATGAGTTTCAGGTAAAATCATGTCATCATGGTTTTGGTTGACCGTGTCTTGATGGTTTTGGTTTTAATTGAACTCCTATCTTAATGGTTTTGTGTGGCTTGGATTTATTGTGTATATTCTTATTGTCTGGTTAGTTGAACTGTGTGGTTCAGGTGCTTATCCAACAGAATTTGTCAAGAATATATTTTGAATGTGACAACCTTGTATATTTTCTCGCGTGAGAATATTTTCTGATTGAGAAAGTCATGTGATTTTGTGCTCAATCATATCTTGTTTGGCTGTGTTTTGTAGTCTATTATTAGGCTAGTTTAGAATACTCGTTGTCAAGGTTATTCTTGAATTGTTATTATCAGCCTTGTTTGCTCCTTTGTGGGATGTCTTTCTAATTGTAAAATCATGTGATTTTTCTTATTCAATTAGATGTTTTGGTTGTTAATTCTGGTATTGCAACATGTTGTTTTAATTTGGCAACTGTGTGTTTCAATAGATGTGGTTGGTTGTATCTTTGTGATGAGATGATGAATTGTTTGATTCATTTCCGGTTGATTCATGTTCTTGTAAAGTTGGAAGGTTTTGAATTAATGTTCTTTACAAGTTTGTGATGTGGATCCTGTTTATCCAGATATTTGAGTCATTATTCTTTCACTCGCTGTTGACGATTAGAATTTTGTACTGCACTTATTATTATTATTTGAATTTGTGCGTAGTATCAAAGGTGTTCTAGTCTGGTCATTTGAGATTTTCGTTGTGTTAGTCTCTTCGTTAATTCTTTGGTTTTCTCTTCTCTTGTAATCTCTGGTATTGACGCTAGATCTAGTATTCTTGAATAAAATCTACTAGTTGTAGATTTAGGAAGTCCGTTAGATCATGTTAGTGTTTTTTGTCTTTCGTCTTGTTGATGATTTGAACCGTAGAGGTTAGAGAAGAGATTGAAAGGGAT
Organism: Ambrosia artemisiifolia; assembly: GCA_032199755.1. Lineage (NCBI taxonomy): Eukaryota > Viridiplantae > Streptophyta > Magnoliopsida > Asterales > Asteraceae > Ambrosia > Ambrosia artemisiifolia. The sequence continues at coordinate 27,480,006 of CM063516.1, read as the reverse complement.
TCCGGTTGGTTTCTCTTTGTGTTTTACCTCTTGTAGGTGTTGCAGCCTTATCTATGTTCTTCTGTGTGGAAGATTTTATTCTGGTGTTGAAACCTTGTGATTCTAAGTGTTATCAGATTCTGTTTAGGCTGTAACGGTGCTTACATGTTTTTGGATCATGTGGTTCAGTTTGTATAGTTCTTGTTGTTTGTGAAATTGTAAATATTTGATTAGCTAAAATTTAAAGTTTTTTGTTAAATCAATTGAATGTTTACATTATTTACAAGGTTTTATCAATATGAATAACAATTTTTCTTGTATGTTTTGATTGATAAATCGTGTGATTTGGTGTTAATCAGAACATATTTTTGTTGTGTCCTATAGTATGTTGTATGCATGATTTATAGGATTTTTGCTGAATTGTGTGGTTCACTTGCCTTAATCAAATATGATTGTTTTCAAGTATGGCTTTTAAACTATGTGTATTTGTTTATCTCAAAGTCTTCTTATATCCTTTTGTGGCTAGGTTTGTTCTAATATTGTTTGATCTTCCAGTTGATGATCGTTGTTGATGTTAGTTCGTAGATCTAGTCATGTTATTGAGAATTGTTAGGTTGTTCAAATCATTTGAGTTCTGTTTCTTTGTGATCATATACTTGTCATACAGATAATGTTTCTTTAACTATTGTACTCTTGTTTATACAAGTAAAAAAGTTGGTTAAGTATAATAGTAAAAATGATTTTTCAAAGTGAATTCTTTTCTTTTCTTTAAACCAAGTTTCTTTTAAGGGGTCTATGATTCTTAAACATTTCCTAATATTGAAATCATTAACATGATATAATGATATACTTATTGGTTATCAATCATGGTAGTTCATATTATGTACAATTTTAAAATCAATCTTGTTTCTCTCTAAATTTTTGTCAATCATCTGTTAGGGTTTGTTTTGATTAACTCTATTATATGATTCTCGCTTGTTTAGATTTTGTTTAATCTAATATAGATTGCGTATCTTCTATAAACGTCTGAGAGGTTGTAAGCTGGTCATTCAGTGATGATTTGCAGTGGTTGAGAGTTATTATTTGGTTTAGACTTGATTTCGTTGTTCTTGCTTGTTTAAATATTTTTCTGGCATATGCATAATCATGGTTGGGGTAAGTATTTTATATTTAAGAAATCTCTTAAGAAACTTGGAAAAATAAAATGGCAGTTCATAGTTTCACGACGCGCAGCTAAAACTGAGTGTCGTACCATATGTGCCGCTACATGTCGAATTCTTTTGACAACATAACCTACCGAGCATTAAATATGCGTAGTATTTTAGCAATATTTGGCTAGTTTTATCATGACATCTAATTTTTGGTGACTAGAATTATACTGCACTAATTCATGATTATGTGCGTGGTATTGTTTAACGTCTAGTCTAGATCATTAAGGTTGTCATTTTGTTTTTTAGTATTCATTTTTCTTGATAATGAATGGTTAATAAAACAAGGTCTGGTCCATTGGTTGTTAGTTTGTTTCTACTGATTTGAAATCACAATTGGTTAATGTTTTTTTTGATAAAAAGGGATTGCAATTAAGTCATTTTTTGTTTTTTGTAATCTGTTTAAGTTCCGTTCATGGATTAGTTAAAGGTACTGGCTTGATTTGTATTGTGTTTCTTCATATGGATCATAAACCTTTATTTTTCAAGGTTTTATGAGATTTTATTAGAAGATTGAGTTGAGGACCTAAGTTGTTTGAGATTATTCTCTGTAATAACTTGACCCTTTTGTCTGTCTTGTTGTCAGAAAGATTTTTAAATAAAGACATCATAACAAGAGGTCTAAGTCTGGATTGGCTACATAACAGTTGTTCTCCTAAAGGTTTTTTTTGACACTTTAGAATGAGAGGACTGGTTAAGATGTTCAACATGTGTAAGTAATAAAATTGTGTGTGTGTGTGTGGGGGGGGGGGGGTTGAAAATAATAAGATATCCAATGTCAATTTTATTACCTGGTATAATTTACATTGTATTTTATCATGTTGCATAAGTAGTTGTGCAGGTTGAACTCTCAATGGGTTGTATAGTTATTGGATAGCTGTATAAAGATAGGCTAGTAGCAGTTGGGCTGCTAGTTTATGGGTTGCTGATGTTAATGATGGATTAGTTCAAAGGACATTGGGCTTAATATCTCTGGGCCGAGTAAACATAGTCTTTGGCTGATAAAGTCGGTGTATTGTTATTTTTTCAAGGAATTATGTAAAAAGGTCTTCAAGCTGGCATCTCGAGGTCATCTTCGGTTGATATTTCTCTCACAATAATCAAAGAGGTGATTAAGGTTATTTCAAGAAGGGAGATTACATTATTCCACAGATTGTTCATCATTCTTTTTCCACAAATCCAATTGATCACATTAGGATTTATTCATCTCATCAGTTCTCTCTCTCACCTACTAGACAGAGTATTCATCTAGTAACAGTTTCATCTAGATAAAGAGATAGATTCGTTTATCAAGTATTTTGAGATCTTCTTTACTGTGTCGAGGGTGTTATTCTGTAGTTTGAATCTTGTTGTGTCTTGTTGGTTAGGTGTTAGGGTATTTCTTTTTATTCTTAATAGTCTTTGTATGTTTTGGGAGAACTCTTCTTGGTTTGGGATTGTTAATAAATTGTTTTGAGTATTTGTGTTCTTGATACCATAAATTCTGACAAAAACATCATGAAAGAATGAAGTCTTGACTAAATAAACTCGTTTTATGGCAAACTTGACATATTGTTGGAAGTAACGGCAATACAAAAACTTGTATGAATTTTTAATTAGAATTTTCTCAAACTCTATTCGTTTTAATGACGAAATTTCGTTAAGTATATAAATATATATTTATAAGAAAGAAAGGTGACGCCTCAAAAGCTTGGAAGTTATCTAAGCTTTAGGCAAAACAAAGGATTTATAAAGCCTAGTGAAAATGTTTTTTGGGCAAAATTACAAAAGACGACATTAATATTTATTTTCAACATATTTAACACAAATACATGCATATTAGTTTGATATTATGAACTCAAGAAAAACAACGGTCATGTTAAGACTAGTCCATAGACCTCATTTGCATCCTTGATATTATAGGGCATTTGTAAGTAAATTTACACCATCCTTACATTCACGGACTTTTGCTACATTTCACGGTTAGCTTCACTAGGTGAGTTTTGCGTCTGCTTTTTACTATTTTTAAACTTTGGGGGAAAACATGCTAACACGCATACTGTTTATGAATTTTCTTACAAACTTGTTTTGATACATGAAAATTGATCTCGTGTTCATGACATCATATTTTGACACATATGTTCATGACTTGTATTATGTGTTACATAAGTTAAGACAATACTATCAAATTCAAAGTCCCCTGACAACATAACCACTAGCTTAGCGATAAGCCATGGATTATATAAATAATACTATTTGGGTTGACACCCCCTTTCATGGTTAGTTGCACTAACCTTGAACGTCATGTAAAATGATTACATATTATCCATTTTTTCAATGAATAGTGGTAAGGCATTGGTTGGGGGCGTACACACGAAGTCAAGATTTGATTATGGGACTCATGGTAACTGCAACAACATTATTGAACATATGTTGACTACAAAACTGTGTACTTGAATTCATGAACCACAAAATGTTTAGTTGCATTCATGGACAACGAAACCGAATACTCGCATCATTGACAACAAAACCATTTACATGTGTTTAGACCAAAAACGTTTTTAAAATGAGATACATTTGTCTTTAAAACAAACTCAAAATTTGTAAATGATATGGAATTAAATAGTTTACATGTGTCTTAAACTTGAGAACTCACCAACTTTATAGTTGATGTTTTTAAGCATGTTTTTCATGTATCTTTTCACTATGACACGGTTGAAATAGGTGAAACATCGGGTTTTGGAATCATAGAGGATGGTTAGCTATATGGCGTTCAACATTCTAGAAGTCCTAGCTTATATTTTCCGCTGCGCTGTATTGATAACAATTGTATCGCCCTACCCCATTTGCGCGGGTGTGACACCACCGCCCTACCCATTCCATACACATTCTCTCTCTATATATCTCTCTCCCCCACTCCCTCCATCCCTCCCTCCCTCCTCTCTCTCAACAACTCTGATTAAAAGGCTTTAACCCCAAATCAGAAACTACAGAGACAGTTAGGGCTTCAAGTTGGATGAAGTTAAATTGAACAACAATGACGATTATAGGTTCTAGGAATAAAGTTTAGATCCGACAAAATGATGATGGTAACGACATGTGATTGGGGATAGTGACGGTGGTGACAAAGGCAGCTTGTAGATCTTCGACAAAGGTGTCGATCTTCGGATTTGAAATCATTGCAGGTGCATAGGTGGGTTTCAAAATTTTGGTGGTTTGCAGGTGCGATTAGGGTTTTGAGTTGGTTTGGTTCGTTTCATTCGGTTTGTAGGTGCATAGGCGGGTAGTGGTGGTGGTGTTGGTGATGGTGGTGCGGTGTTGGTGCTTTGTGGCTTTGGATGACAGAGAGTGGTGGTAGCGGCGACGACATCTGGTGGAGGACTGGCTAGGGCGAGGGTGTTGGTAAAAAAGATGAAAAGACAAATTCCCTTATGATTAATAGTTATTTTGAATGAAGTTTGTTTGGATGTTGATTTGAAAAAAACTAAGGAGCTAATTCTTTTAAAATGACCAAACCTTAGTAAAAAAGAAGTTTTCTTCTTTAACAAAAGAATAGTCTTAGAAAGTGTAACTGATAATTCATCTGTTTTTATGATTACTTTTAGGCTATGTTTGAAAAGTAGCTTTTAAGAGTTTTTATGAGCTTCCAACTTTTAAGAAAAAACTCTTACTCAATAAAAAACCTTGTTTGATTGAATGAGCTTAAAGCTTTTAGGTTAGGAGAAAAAGCTCTATATTGAATAGCTACTAGTATTAGCGTTTAAGAAAAAACTCTTACTATCTACAAGCTTTTCATGAGTAAATGACACAAATACCCATTCTATCATAAAACAATTAAAAAAAAACATGCGTATAAACTTTTAGTTAATGCCAATTTTGATCATTTTATAAAAAGTCACCAGCTAGTTTTGCCAAACATACCCTTAATAAACCACTAAATAAATGCTTGTCTTCAATCGAATTTTGTAATGGGTACTAAAATAGGAAAAAAATATTAATTTCTTTTACAGGTAAACAATTATTATTATTATTATTATTATTGTTATTATTATTATTATTATTATTATTATTATTATTATTATTATTATTATTATTATTATGGAGGGAAATTAATTTTCATTCAAGATAATATACAAGATTATAAATTTATAATGATGTTGCAGCAAGGGAGCACGAGAAGTATCCACGCGATTTAATGTAACAACCAACTAACTTATTTATTATGATTTGTTTAACATATATTTATTGTTCATAAAAAACTTTACTAAATACTAAAATTAAATTAAAAATTTCCCATGCATTAAATAAAACTAGCGTATTGCGGCGGAATCGACAATACAGGGCGGAAACATAATTCAAACCTTAAAACGATTAAAAGAATCAATATGTAAGGTATACGTTTGTGTCTGTGTAAGCATCTGTGCTTCGTAGTGGGGTAATATTTTAAAGTTTACAAGGAGACATGATAGCATGCTACGTTCTATATACCATATGCAATTTGACCTACCTACTGGTAAGAAAATGGAAGTAGCTGTTTGACTCATTAGCAACTATTATTATACTAATAGTCTCACTCAGTTTATTGAAAGTGCCAAATCTGAAGAGATTGCCGAGGAGAAGAAAACAATATAAGATCTACATTAACATCCTGCAAAGAAGCATACCCATAACTTTTTTCACATGATAAAAGCAATGCAATAGGGGTGCAAATGAGCAGAGCAGCTCGCGAGCTACTCGAGATCGACTCGGTAAAAAGCTCAAAACGAGTCGAGCCTTATCGAGCTCGAGCCGAGCTTGAGCCTAAAACAAAGCTCGTTTACTTATCAAGCTCGAGCCTGATATATGAAGCTCGTCGGGCTCGTCGAGCCTTATCGAGCCTAGTATAACATTAGGTTTATTAATATTTTATACAATTTACCCCACATTTAAAGTTGTTTAATAAATGAGCCGAGCCGATCCGAGCGCTTGACTTATCGAGCCTAAACGAGCCTATTATATATATTATTTAATTTAATATATTAACTAATAAACACTAAACGAGCCGAGCCCGAGCCGAGCTCGAGCTTGAGAAACTACTAACGAGCCGAGCTCGAGCTCAAGCTCGAGCCTGGTCGAGCTCGGGCTCGGCTCGACCAACTCGTTTGCACCCCTATAATGCAATAAAACTGCTAATCAAGTGCACCATAAGTTTCAATCAGTGGTATCAAAAAGTGAAATTGGAAGTTAGGTTAGTTGAAAATATTCTACATAAGACCTCCCAACCTGAGAACTTTATAGATCTGCACAGATTGATTTTTTTTAGGAACCGAACCAGTTCCAAACCGGTTCGTGTCTATCGCATCATATAAGCATGTCAATCCCCCTCTTTGTAAATCGTACAAAAACATTTAAAAAGAAATGGGGCCGTGAACTCACCTTAGTGCAATAATCCTGTGAAATTTCCAATCCCGATCACAATCCTTCATCTAAATCACCTCCCGTATCGTAGGTCGATTTAGTAACCATACTAAGTCTAATTAAGTTATTCACCAAATTATCCCGACTTAGTAAACCAATAAATCCCGGATTTTAGTTATCCCTTACCCTATTAACCCCATTGGTGACACGTGACGAGAGGCTAAGTCTAACCATCGTATGGTTTATCTAACATTTTAAGCTTCACATATTGTTTTTAACAACTAATCCTCAACATGCAATTTGATTACATCAGATCTACATGCATGCATTTCTAGTGCATAAATTTATCAATATTATGCGTTTTTACGCGTCCTTAGCCATTATTCTTAAGTTTTAACCTCAAGTCTTTCATGTTAACCTTATAATACCTTATTTATCACAAAAAAAAAGCTATAAAAACCTGTTCTAAACTAGTTTTAGAAAATCATCATTCAAAGCTTAGTTTTTTGCATTTTAAGCCGAAAAATGGGTTCCGATCGTACATGCAAGGTTTCCCAATCATGTAGATCCAATCAAAGCTTGTTTTGCACTAGTTTAAGTTCATAAAATCCATTAAAACTTTATTATAATCAGATCTGAGTTTATACTTAAAATCGTCCCAAACTTATGTCTTATCAAAGTCCATTTCAAGTCCATAAGTCATCTTTCACCTAGTTCATCCAAAAACTCATTTATCTAAGTTAGTAATTTCTCTAATGTTTGGTTATTATTCAGATTTCTTATCATTCTTTAATCCTCTTGCATGTGTCCAAATATGAAGGATCTTAGCATAATAACCATCAAAACATCAAAACAATTACTCTATACACAAACACACTAACACACACAAGCACACACACACGGTTACACACACATACATACATACTCACGCATACATACATTACATACATATACATTCCCCTTTCATTTCCCCATTAGTTTTAGATTGAAAAACCTTTGTTTATTTGGTGAATACTTTTATAAATACCAAAATAATGAAACGTTTCCAAATCCGACCGATCCGAATGAAAAGAAGTTCAAGAGGTTGCCATAGTCAGGCAGGAAAGACGTGGAACGCTATTTCAATGTTCTAAAGGGAAAATGGTGCATACTTAGGTGACTCATGTGCAATATGACTGCAGACAAGATTAAAATCGTGATGTATGCATGCATTAAAGTACATTACATGATCCTAAGGGACGAAAGAAAGGCTATATCACCGATCTAGATAAGGGATCCTCCGGTCGAGTACATTTATGACGATAATGTCCTTGGTGAGTTTTTGAATGCAGGTTCGCATTTCCAGCTTCGATTTGATCTTGTAGCATATTTTTCAGCTAAAGATCTACCCTATCGTTTTGAGTTGGACGAGGAACATTTTATTTTTATAGTCATGCATTATTGAAGTTTTTTTTCCCTATTTTAATGTTTCTTATTTGACTTATGTATTTTTTTATTTATAATTAAAGTTCTAGTTTTTTTATTAGTTATTTAAGTTATCAAAACTAAAATAAAATCTAGGGTTTGTTGCTAGTGTTTTTGTGGATTTTAAGTAGTTCAGAATAAAAATGACATGCCAATGCAGGGATTGAAGGAGACTATGGTACATAAAAGAGTGTCCTTCCTCCCTAAACATAACTAATTTGTAGACTAGATAGTAACTAATTAAATGAATTATTTTCTAGCCTTTATCATGATGAAAAACTAAGTTTTTTGATTGGTCAAGATAATAAAGTCATCAATTACATAAGGAATATAATTATTTTTAAAAAGCCTTAAATTCATTCCACAACCCCCCTCTTTTTCTTCATTCCATTCCATTTGTGACCATTCATCACCAGCATCCACCACCACCGTCGTCGCCGCCACCCACCCACCATCGCCGCCTGCTTCTAGCCACCCACCCACCATCGCCGCCCGCCGCCACTACTGCCACCCGTCGGCCGCCAGAGTCACTGCCGACTGTCGTCGTCGCCATAGCCACCCATTGAAGCCAACCATCACCATTGCCACCACCACCTCCCACTACAGTTACCCACTGCCTATTTTATTCGTTCGTCTTTTCATGCCTACTAAACAACACAAAATAATGATTCAATTCATTCCCACATGGAAAGTCAACAAAACCATGAAATGACAATGATCCATTTTATTCCATTGTCCATTGCATTCCTTCATCCATTCAATTACCACACACCAAACTGACCCTCAAGGAAAGTAACAATCGTGAATCATATAGTTGAATAGACGAGGAAAAAGTAGATCGTAATCATCCATTGAAATATAAATGGAAACTAAAAGGAAATTATTTAGTTTCTAAACCATTTCGGAGATTGTCGTAATAAAATACCGCCAATATTCTTAGCTATTATCAATAAAGGATAATTTAATATATCTTCTAAAAATTGATTGAGCTAGTAACGTAACACTTCGAGATTTTTGTTTATATGGAATGTTCTCCCATAATTCTATTATGTCCTTGTCTTTTTTTTATTTGTAATTGTTGATCTAAAAATTCGAATTCTAACTTTTTACTCTAACAATCTCTATGATAAAGTACAATTTTCACTAAAACGATATGTGTGTGTATATAGGGCGAGTTTCATTACATGTACTAAATTGATGCGAGAACGGAAGAAATAAAACATACAACTTTTTTAGTTTTTTTAATCAGCGGTTGATATTTAAATTTTTTACTAAATTGTGTGTGTTTTTTTTATGTACATGGACTTAATCATTAATATGTTATGAATTTATAGCCAAAGACGGTTATATTTATTATGTGCATCCACAAGTTCCAATAATCACCATGCACACAAATTTTAAAGTATTTAATCCCAAATTGTAAAATGTACGGGAACGCAAAATAATTTTTAGCCTCCTTTCAATAAATAAAATTCGATATAACTGGATGTACAAGTGGGTTTTGCAATGAATGGTACTATTGGAAAGTTTTATATGACATTTTGAGTGTGAAGCAAGAAACTTTTCACATTCCATCTTAAAAATCAGGTGATTTTATAATTTTAGCCATCTTTACCTCTTGATAAGATAATAGAGATTATGATAACTTTAATGGTTATTATTATGTTTTCTATATAATACATATAAACCATGAATTCTCAAAAAGCAAAATATATCAACCATTTTTAGCAACGAAGAAAAACAGGTCTGAAGTCATGTCCAATACAATGTAATTGTATGGCTCTGGCTATTTACACCCCCTTCTTCTATTTCCACTCTCTTCAAAGCGTCTCACTTTGGCCAAAGCGAGGTGCTTTGCTCCCGTTTTGAGGGGGTCAGTACGTGGGTCAGAAAAAGCTAAAAAAATAACTAACAAACATAAGTATTTAAAAAAGTTAAAAAAATTTAAAACCAAAGTAATAACCCTAATCAAATTTAAAACCTCGATTTCAGAAAAAGCGAGGTGCTTCGGATCAAAGTTTTATTTCGGGGTATTTTTTGGTGTTTTGAATTGTTTTTTTTTTATTTTTTTAATTTTTTAATATAAGTATTTAAAAAAGTTAAAAAAATTTAAAAACAAAGTAATAACCCTAATCAAATGTCTATCTAGGCGTTTTCGATTTCCAAATGAATCAACGACTTAAACTTCACATCATTAACCACGTATAATCAAAGATTTTAACACAAAACAAAGTAATAACCCTAATTATACGATCATTAATAACTCTAAAAGTGTTTTATTATTTTTTTATTCATTACTTCCGGGAAAGATACAATATTAATCTTTGTTATCCTTTATCATCTCTTGACATGCTTGGTAACAGAGAGGAATACTTTCTTCTTTTTTTGTACAATGTTTGTTAGTTATTGTTTACTTTCCAATCGATTTCAAGTATGTTGTACTGGATGTGGAAAGAAATCAACAGTCGGATCGGTGTGACCAGGTTTTACATCACCAAAATATGAAGACCTTGATCTTCGAATGCGGTATGCACGTTAAATTTCATTAAATAAGTGAAAAAGGCGAATTAGTCAAACTTTGTAGAGGCCTATGTTCTACGGGAGGTGAGTTGGCAATCAAGGGATCCGCTTGGAGTCTAAAGCTTCGTGTGTCATCTTGGTCGAACTCATGTTGCAACATTCCCATCAAATAACATAGGCAAGTCCTCGTCTGATCCACAAAACAAAACCATAATCTTGAAGTGTTTTACTATAGCCATTTTCCCCTGGTTTACGAGGAATGGGTTGAAGGTGTGTGTTGCAAATATAATAAACAAAGATAATAGGAAGAAGATCAGAGCTCCAAAAGCAAGTGTGAAGATCAAGAGAAAGAAATTAGAAGAAGAAGAAGAAAAGTGCTCCAACATAACTTGCACCGGCTTGAGATATGAGTTTGATTAGCTTAAATCTCTCTGATCCATGGTATCCACTTTCAACTGAAGCTTTACTTTCCTACCTCTGTATTGAATTAGTATACGGAGAGCAAATAGACAAACATCATTCAAAATTTCAACTTCTCGTTAATCTCTGCGCCATCATTGACTATAGCAAACCGACGATCTTCCTCCACGGCTCTCCTAATAGGCCTCTCCTTATATCACGGTACGATTTAAGGTTCCAATTTTTGCTTTTTAATAATAACTTTTGTGTTTATCAAACCCAACGACTAAGTTTTAAAGGCTGAACACGAGTATAACCAAACAAGGGTTGCTTTGAAAACCACCAACGATAAATTCAACATTTCGAAACGCACCAAAAAGAGTCCGGAAGTCGAGCATATCGATTAGACATGCAAAAATTGTATTCTGAAAAATATGGGTATCGAATGTATAGTCCGAGTATCACGTACAATAATTCATCAAAGTTGTACAAAGCTGGCTGTTTATACCAAAAAACACAAATGAGTAATAAACGAACCGAAACGCCTCAAACGAAGTTTCTTGGCTTGGAGACAACTTAAAAGAACTAAAAATGAATTACAAATATTTTTTAGTCAATAACAAATATTTTTAAAGAATTAAAAAAACTTTATTTAAAAAAAAAGCCTAAAGCGCCTGGATTTGGCCAAAGCGAGGCGCTTGAGAGGCTTGATTAGACCACAGGTGCCTCGCTTTGACAAAAGCCAGGCGCTTTAGCCTTTTTTTAAAATAAAGTTGTTTTAATTCTTTTAAAATATTTGTTATTGACTAAAACATATCTTTAATTCATGTTTAGTTCTTTTAAGTTGTTTCCAAGCCAAGAAAATTCGTTTGAGGCGTTTCGGTTCGTTTATTGCTCGTTTGTGTTTTTCGGTAGAAACATCCCGCTTTGTACAACTTTGATGAATCATTGTACGTGGTGCGCGGACTATACCTAACACACAACAATTTGTTTTAATTCATTTAAAAGTGTTTTTAATTACTTTTCAATCAATCACATTGTTTCTGAGTAGCTTCAATCAAGGTCTTCACATTTTAGTAACATTTTAGACTAACTGGGATTTAGAACAACCACATGTCAAGAAATGATAATTTTCAAATATTGCAGATCAAGGTGTTACCAAGCATGTCCAGAAATGATAATTTTCAAATATTTCATGTCAAAATCATTGTACGATGTCTTTTCAGAGTAACCCTTGTTTGATTATACTCGTGTTCAGCCTTTAGACTTCGTTTTTGTTTTTTGATAGAAAGGAACTACTTTGCAAATATAATAATAATGTAAATAATAATAATAATAATGTAATAGTTTATGGTTTCAGGTTGCCTTCATCGTTGACAGATATCTCTCCGAGATGATAAAGGTAGATCATGGAAAGTTCAACTCAAGAAACAAAGATGAAACCGATTAATGTTCTTTATATATGAATAATGACCCTCTAGCCATCGTCGTTGGTATTAATGGTAAAGTGATTAAACGAACGAGATACCTAACTCCTAGACGTCTTGAAGACCAAATGTCTTTTTGCAAAAAGGTAGACCACACAACTAGAACACTGTTCAGGTGCTTAAGTCCACCAACCTACTTTCATCAGGAAAACTATTATCATAAGTCGTTTCAGGTTGCCTTCATCGTTGACAGATTTCTCTCCGATAACAGAAGAATTATCTTCAATGATTCTAAGAAACTTGAAAGAAGAGGTACCTTGAAAACTAGATTCGGTGCAATCATAATCTGAATATTATATTACAATAATATTACGTTGAGCAAAAAGTTGTGTTTGAAGCCTAATTCTTTTGACCATAGGTACAGAAAGGTTATAAATGTTCATGTCGTTTCAGGTTGCCTTTATTGTTGACAGATATCTCTCTGATAACAGAAGAATTATCTTAAATGCTTCTAAGAAACTTGAAAGAAGTAACGATCGCTTTACAATCCGATAATGAGTATCATCAATCTGGTATTTGTGGTTGGAAACCCCGATGACAAAGCTTGTGTTCATGGATAAACCATTCGGAATGGGTTAAAGGTGTGTGTTGAAACAAGGCATGGATATGAAGAACATGGGATGAGATGATTTCGATTTTCGTACAAAGATTCCATAACTGAACAGTTATTTGGAATGTTCCTGATCATTACAGTTATGGATTTTTTAATCAGAAAATATATTCCCAAAAAATTAAAAACAACTTTTCATGCAAGCAAGTAAATTCAGTTATTGGACATTGAGATGGAGAATTCCTTTGGAAGTTGATAAAATAATTAAACAAAAGCTGAAATTGAACAGTTATTTGGAATGTTCCTGATCATTACAGTTATGCCTTTTTTGATCAGAAAATATATTCCCAAACAATTAAAAACAATTTTTCGTACAAGGAAGTGAAATTCAGTTGTTGGACATTGAGATGGAGAATTCCTATGGAAGTTGCTAAAATAGTTAAACAAAAGCTGAAATTGAACAGTTATTTGGAATGTTCCTGATCATTACAGTTATGCCTTTTTTGATCAGAAAATATATTCCCAAACAATTAAAAATAACTTTTCATACAAGCAAGTAAAATTCAGTTGTTGGACATTGATTTTAAGAATTGTTTGAGAATATATTTTTTAATCAAAGGATCCATAATGTTTTTTATGCAGGCAATAGCACAAGTCCTTCATTAATGTTGTTTATAATTAAAAGGAACTAGGTTGCAAAGGAACTTCAGGTCAGCCAGACGTTTTGTCAAAAGGACATACTTGAAATCGATGGGAAGGTAAACAAAATCGTCTAAAATCAATTATAACTTCTCTTTAGGAGAAAAGTGTGGATTATCGGAAGATTGATTTTAAGAATTGTTTGAGAGTATATTTTTTGATCAAAGGAACCATAATGTTGTTTATGCAAGCAATAGCACAAGTCCTTCTTTATTGTTGTTTATAATTAAAAGGAACTAGATTGCAAAGGAACTTCACGTCAGCCAGACCTTTTGTCAAAAGAACATACTTGAAATCGATGAGAAGGTAAACAAAATCGGGTAAAATCAATGGTAGGGTAAACCAAATGGTCGATCCGACTGTTGATTTCTTTCCACAACCAGTACAACGAACTCTGTATGGGTTGCTTGTTAGCGTCGATCCGACTGTTGATTTCTTTCCGCAACCAGTACAACGAACTCTGTATGGGTTGCTTGTTAGCGCCGATCCGACTGTTGATTTCTTTCTGCAACCAGTACAACGAAATCTGTATGGGTTGCGTGTTAGCGCCGATCCGATTGTTAAAACTATCAAGAATTGGAAAATAGTAAAACAACTGTTCAGGCAAGCAAGTAAAATTCAGTTGTTATCGGAGAGATATCTGTCAACGATGAAGGCAACATACTTGAAATCAATGGGAAGGTAAACAATTCCTGCTCATCCTGAGGAATATCTAGTTCATCCTGGATCTTGGATTTTACATTGCTAAAGGTCTTGATGAATATCTTCATCAATCTCTTTGATCTATGCATAAGTGTGAGAGTCGATTTCCCTTTGCGGATGACTAACAAAGAGATGGTCTTTTGATGAATGTATTATTCACAAATATTTTCATCTTTCCCTTTGCGGGTGACTAACAAAGAGATGCTCTTTTTGATGAATGTATTATACACAAATATTTCCATCTTTCCCGCTACTTTATTCACAATTTTTTCCATCAAGTTGATGCAAGTTGGTGGTTATTATTTTGTTTTTTTAAATTTTTTTAGTTTTTTAAAATAATTATATTAAAAAAATTAAAGAAAAAAAACCAACTCAAAACACCAAAAAACAACCGAAAATAAAAATTTGATTCGAAGCGCTTCGCTTTGGTCAAAGCGAGGCGCTTCGGGTCACAAATCACCTTTTTCTGACCTCGGACCTCGGTAGTTAAAAAGTAACCAAAGCGCCTCGCTTTGACCAAAGCGAGACGCTTTGAGGTGAGTGAAAATAGAAGTGGTGGGGGGGGGGGGGGTAATATAACCACCCAATTGTATTGTATACATATTAAAGCACAAAGTCGATGCATGTTCTATTGGTGGACTTTGCTACCTAAAATAAAAAACAAAATATTATGCTTTAACCCTTTTAGTTTATAACAACTTTAGTTTAGACCTCTTTACTTTCAAACGTTTAAGGTTCACATCGTATTTTACTTCTTTGACTAAAATAAAGACTTCGTGACGTGCTTTTTTACGTACGTGTCGGTACAATATCAAGTTTTGACGTAGGTGGTAGAATTTCACTTTCAAGGTTCGACATAAATAGTTTAAATTCACGTTCGACATAACGTTCTCGAAAATAATTCTGGTTAAAAATAATAAATTTAGTTCTTTTACTAAAAAAACGCTTTCTTTACGTGCTTATTTTTAGGTACAAGCTTTTTTATGCATTGTTTACGAATCGAGTGTCGATCATCGTTCGTTCTAACTCAGTTGGTAGAGCGCCTACCTTTTAACTGCGTGGTCGTGGGTTCGGGTTCCACAGATGGCGTTTTTCACAACCATATTTAATCTTACAGGGTTAGATACGTGTACGTGGGGTAACGCCTGCGGGTCAATATTAGTTTAACTGAAAGACAAAGTCATGAAGTCAACACAATTAAATGAGTTGGGCATTATGAAACGTTACAAGTAATCCCTTATGGTGGAGTGACACCCTCTTTGCTTTCCTTTTGGGAGGTAGGGACTTCTGGTTCTATCGGAACCAAAATGCTGCTGATGGGCCTGGTTTTACCGCAGTAGGCTTTCAGGCGGCGGGTTTTCTCTGAGAAGTGTTGTGAAATTACTGGTGGACCCGGGTTACTCTTGGAGTACTGTTCAATGTGTACTTCGTAAGTGCTCGGGATTGATTTGTTTGCCATTCAAAAAAAATTATGAAACGTTACATAATTAATACAATTGTATTAAATGGCTATTATTATATTTTCTAGGTACTACTACAAAAACAGGCATTTGCTATGATCAAATCTGTAGCTAATCTGTAGCAAACACCCCTATTGCTATGGAATTGCTACGGACTTGGTCCGTAGCTATAAGTCTCGTATTTGCTACGAATTTTAGCTACCGATATCATATTTGCAACGGATTTAGCCACGAAAATGGGCGTCGCTACTTTAGCTACATATTAGCTATGAAAATGTTTGCTATGACTTTTTTGCTAGGATTTTTAGCTACCAAGTTTTTGCTACGTATTTGGCTATGGAGTTTTTGTTACGAATTTGACTACAGATTTTTGCTAAAGTTTGCTATGGTTTTTAGCTATGAAGTTTTTGCTATGTAATTTGGCTACGGACTTTTTGTTACGGATTTGGCTACATATTTTTGCTAAAGTTTGCTACGATTTTTGCTAGCTGTGATTCTATGTATTTAGCTACAAACTATGTTAAATTTTTCCATCGAACTAGCTGCAAATGGCATGTAATATTTCACAATTCGTGATTGTTTGTATAGTTTTTCTTTAATTAGTTGCTTGCAAACACTATATTCAAATTTCAATAAATTACTATATTCAAATTTCAATAAATTTAAGTAAATGATACCATAAATATCCAAACCAAATCATACAAATGTAATACAATAGAGATCGAATTATACGAAAATACAATACACTAAATATTTGAATCACATCTTAACCAACATAAGCATATCTAAACAGTTTGTTACAATAGTTGCTCTCATTTAGCTGAGCATTTTCTTCCATCACATTACAATCCCTACTTTATCTCTCATTCAAACTCGGGTTGCACCTGTAACCAAAATATAAATATGACTTTATTTAACATTTGTATAAGTTTTTTAATAACTAAGAACAATATTATTTTTTAAAAATTTAAAAAATAAGACAAATTTGTCACAAATTTACTGTAACGTATTCATCGTTAATGCCTAAGAAAGTCAGTCAATAGATGATCCATGGTTTTGAATGAATTTACCATCCTTTAGCGACACATTTTTAATACAACACTTTATGGAACAATGTAAAAACTATCATACATGCATAATGTACCTTGTGTCGAAACGGAGAAGTGGACAGACGAGATGCAGCGTCACTGGAGTTCCTTTCTCGTAACAGGCCAACGATCCGTTTTGGCTCATAAAACGGCCACATCGATGCGTTTGTAGTTTGTAATGGTTGACGCCGGGAATGAAAGCGATCCGGTAAAAAGAAGCGACAATATGTTTATTCGATGTTTCAGGGTCATCACAATTCACAGGCCTTAGGGATTAGGGAAGATATTAACAGAGAGAGGAGAGAATGTGTGTAGGTTATGGTATTCGTCCAACTTATATAGAACGGATTCTTTACGTCAGTTGAGTCCCACTGTTGATAATTGGCGATTTATTCGGGCAGTTTTGGTAAATAAGACGTGGAGATAATAATGGCGGGAAGGAAATCAGAAATTAACTTGACTTGATTTTGTAGTCTATTTTTATTATATTATTTTATGATTATTAATTATATAGTTATTTTTAATAATCTTAAAACCTTTTCTATCGAGCTCAAGCCGAGCTTGAGCCTAAAACAAAGCTTGTTTATTTATCGAGCTCGAGCCTGGCATGTGAAGTTTATTAGGCTCATCGAGCCTTATTGAGCCTAGTGTAATATTAGTTTTTTAATATTTAATAATATTTATCACTCATTCAAAGTTGTTTAATAAACGAGCACCGAGCTCAAAGCTTCACTTATCGAGCTCACGAGCCTAAACGAATTACTTATATAATTTATATTTAATGTATTAACTACTTGATAATAAATAAGCCAAGCCCGAGCCGAGCTCGAGCTCGAGCCTGGTCGAGCTCGGGCTCAGCTCGGCTCAGCTCGTTTCACCCCTAATATTTTTACACACACACACACACACACTAGGGGTGTGTGAATTTCGGTACTGTTATAGGTATTTGGTTAAACGGTTCGGTTTATTTGGTTATTTTGTATGTTTTCGATTAAGTTAATTTTGATTTATAAGCAAAACCAAGCTTGGTTTAATTTAAAAATATGAATTTGAGATATTAATGCATAAAATTGAGGCATAAATACATGAAAAAGATGTATAAATAAATGAAACGGAAGTAAAAAACATGAAATACATTAAATGGATGTATAAAAATAAGAAATATACTAGAATAGAATAGATCATTTAATTTTGGTTAAACGAAGGTAAAAGAAAAAAAAAACGATAACTGCTTTTTTGTTAACTAGTTTCAGTTAAATTCGGTTCGGTTTTATCAGTTTCAATTTGCTTCTAGTTACGATTCGATTATTGTAAAATATTCAGAGGAGAAAGAATACAATATAAAAATACACTCAATAAACAAAAAAAAAAATCATATTTGGTCATTATAAGTCATAACGATCCATAATAAGTCTTAATGTATTATATACATGATTGAGGCACATTGAGGCCCAATATGGCCATTAAGACTTATACAAGCTATTGTCGTCCATTGTGATCCATTATGACTTATACAATCTACTATCGTCCATTGTGATCCATTAAGGCCCAATATGGCCTGTCAAGACATACATGATCTATTATTCTCCATTGTGGTCCATTAAGGCCCAATATGTTCCATCAAGACTTATAAGATCTACTATCACCCATTGTGACTCATTAAGGCCCAATATGGTCTATTAGGTCATATATGATCTACTATTATCTATTGTGGTCCACTAAGGCCCAATATAGTCCATGAAGAGTTATATGATCTACATTCTCTACTGGGATTCGTTAAGGCCCAATATGGCTTGTTAAGACATATATGATCTATTATTCTCCATTGTGATTAGTTAAGGCCCAATATGGTTCATCAAGACTTATACAATATACTATTGTCCATTATGATCCATTAAGGCCCAATATGGTCTATTAGGACATATATGATCTATTATTCTCTATTGTGGTCCACTAAGGCCCAATATGGTGCATTAAGACTTATATGATCTAAATTCTCCATTGTGATTCGTTAAGGACCAATATGGTCCATTAAGACTTATAAGATCTACTATTCACTATTGTGATCCATTAAAGCCCTATCTGGCCATTAAAACTTATAAGATCTACTATCATCCACTGTGATCCATTAAGGTCCAATATAGTCCATTAAGACATATATGATATGTTATTTTCTATTGTAGTCCACTAAGCCCGATATGGTCCATTAAGACTTATACGATCTACTATCGTCCATCGTGATCCATTAAGGCCCAATATGGTCCGTTACGACATGTATGATCTACTATACTCCGTTGTGGTCCATCAATGCCTAATATGGACCATTTAGACTTAAACAATATACTATTCTCCATTGTGATCCAGTAAGACCCAATATGGCCCATTAAGACTTATACGATTTAATATCGTCCATTTTGATCCATTAAGACCCAATATGATTCATTAAGACATATATGATCTACTATCTCTAATGTTGTCCGTTAAGGCCCAATTTGGTCTATTAATACGTATACGCTCTAGTATCGTCCATCGTGATCCATTAAGGCCCAATACAGTTCGTTGAGACATATATGATCAACTATTCTCCATTGTGGTCCACTGTGGCCCAATATGGCTCCTTAAGACTTATACGATATACTATTCTTTATTATGGTCCATTAACGCCCAATATGGCCCATTAAGACTTATACGATTTAGTATCATCCATTATGATCCATTAAGACCCAATATGATTCATTCAGACATATATGATCTACTACTCTCTAATGTTGTCCGTTAAGGCCCAATATGGTCTATTAATACGTATACGCTCTAGTATCATCCATCGTGAATTCGTGATCCATTAAGACCCAATATAGTTCGTTGAGACATATATGATCAACTATTCTCCATTGTGGTCCACTGTGGCCCAATATGGCTCATTAAGACTTATACGATATACTATTCTTTATTGTGGTCCATTAAGACTTATACGATTTAGTATTGTCCATTATGATCCATTAAGGCTCAATATTGTTCATTAAGACATATATGATCTACTTTTCTCTATTGTGACCCATTAAGGCCTAATATGATCCATTAAGACTTATACTATATATTATCGTGCATTGTGACCAATTAAATCAGCTAAGCCTAAACATCAACCATAAACTCGTTGTGGTTCGACACTCTTCTTACCATCATCTATATAGTTAAGGGTATTAAGGAAAATTATAAATACTAGTTTTTTACCGAACCTTCGATTTCCGATCTACAATGTTTCCTATATGCCCCCATATTGTTCAATACGGGGTCATATAAGGGGTGTGGAAATAATATGACCCATATTTTATTATCTGTTTCTCGATGCTTTTTTTAAAATTATTTCTAAGGGTTTTATTGAATTAATTTGTGGATGAATAATATGTTGACGTTGGTACGAATTTTGCTACCAATATCATTAATTTATTTTATAAAACTTTCTTCTCGTTTTCGCAACGGATTTTCCTACGGATGTGCCATATATTTTTCTATGAAGTTTTTTAATTTTTTTTCAAATATTTACTTTTTCAAGTATGCTACTGATTTTGCTACGGATTATTTAACATTTTAATAGTTAAATTTTAATTTCATTCTTTAGTTACGGATTTTGCTACGGATGTTGTCACAACTTATGCTACGAATATATTTAATTATTTTTTAATGTTTAGTTTTTCAAGTTTGCTATAGATTTTTGCTACGGATGTTGTCTAATATTTTTTTAACTACTATTTTAATATTTTAGCTACGGATTTTGTTACGGATTTTACTAACCTGTTTTTTATAGTATTTATTTCCTCAATTTTGCTACGGATTTTGTTTGCGACGGAATATCCGTAGCTAAATTGTAGCAAAATGTGTTCGTAGCTAATCCGTAGCTAATTCATAGCAACATTTGCTACCAATTTTTTTCGTAGCAAAAATCCATAGCAAATGCCTGATTTTGTAGTAGTATATGATTATTACAAAATTAGGTATACTTACCATTTTCACCTAGTAGGAATGCTTGCGCGTTGCCACTTATGTTTTATTTGGCTTATGTTGCATGGACGTTTGCCCGTTAAGGACGGTTCTTCACTAGGGCTAGACGGGGCCTCGGCCCACCCAGTTTTTTCGTTTCCAATGTAAATTTTACTGAAAATTTCCTAAAATGTTTATATGTATTGAGCCCGGCCCGCTCAAATTGAGCCCGACCCTATTAGGTTTTTCGTTCAAGATCCGCCAAAGTTGCCCGTAATTTATTTTTATTACTAATTTGCTAAGACAATTACTATAACAATTCACAAAGATAAAGAACATATAAAGGAAATAACTGACAATAAAAATAACAATATAAGAGATGGTAGAAAACGTTATAGACAAATTGACCCATGCATAACTATATGGACCTGCATTGCAAGTTTCCACCTCTATCAAAGCCCATATCATGTACAACAAATATTTAGAACCCAATTTGAAGAGAATTGGCTAAGTGATATATTTCACTCACATATCACAACACAAAGAATAGATGACACTTTGCAGTCATATACATACTAAGGTGAAATTGGATATTGATGAAACCTTAAGAAACAGATTTTATAAGTAAGATCCTATGTATCAAAAAAAATGTAGCTTATTTGTAACAAAGATGATACATGGCCATAGGTACACAAATAGAACAATGTAAAATCACTATGTACAATCATGTATTTATGTAACAAATAATTTTAAGATATGTGTCTTAGCTTTTGTTTTATGAGGATGAGATTTTTCCTACACTTTACGCGGATTTTGCATATCATTGTCTTCTTGCATTTATGATGTTATATTTGTTTCTAATTTACCATGTTACTTTTCACCAGTGGTTCTATCGTTACTAGTAACTTTTATTCTATATTTGCAATTTTGTTTGTGTCTGCTGATTGTTTTGGGATTGGGGAACCCTTAAGAAGCAGTCTCTATTTTCAAAGATAGAGGTAAGGTTCAGCTACATTTCATGTTACAAGACTATACCAATGACTTCGGTGTTTGTGAGATTAAATGGGTAGAGTTGATTGAACATAAGTATGATACATTTCGTTTTGAAGTATGAATTCTCTTTTTGTTAAGTGGTACAACTAATTATTATATGTATCATGTGTTTATCTCACATGTTCTTACAGTTAAATATAGGTTATAATAATTGGACATAAATGCAAAAAAAAAAAAAAAATTATAAACTATATCCTTAGTGACGATATGACAAGCTAGTTAAAGTTGTTTATGCAATCATGAACGGACTTGATACATCTCGGGTGAACCATTCATGTTGTTTTCCTATTAGTACGACGTATAATTTTTATATATGTATATGTATATGTATAATTTATATCTCCGTAACCGTTTATGTTGTTTTCCATTATGGACCACTGAGGTACGAAGACTAATTTTGAAAACTAATATATATTACTTTGGATTAAAAAATAAAATAAAATAACCATATATAGGTGTGAATAATAAGTTTAATATAGATATATCCGTTAAATATATAACGTAATGCATACATGGCTTGTAATATTTTGAATATAAATATTTTATATTATATATAGACATCAAATATTATTTGAAGGCAAATTGCATAACTACACTTTGTACAAAAGTAGCTATATTATTATTATTATTATTATTATTATTATTATTATTATTATTATTATTATTATTATGAGTAAAGATCAAATACAAAGTGTTTTTTTGGTAAGAACTATGAGAATCAAAGGGGGTAAAAAAAATTTTATTTTTTTTTAGAATTTTTTTCCTATGTGCTTAAACAAACTTTCTAGATGAATAATACAAAAAAAAAAAATTAATTTTTTTTAGTGTAATTACGTCATTAAAGTAAATACATTAGTTTACACTAAAGTAATTATGTAATTACTATACACGTAATTACTCTACACCAAATTTTTTAAATTTTTTTTTTTTAGTTTTCAATACTATAATACATGTTTAACAATATGGGAAAAAAATTTCGAAAAAAAAAATTAAAAAAAAAATACCTCCTTTGATTCTCACAATTCTTACCAAAAAAAATAATTTGTACAAGATCTTTACTCTTATTATTATTATTATTATTATTATTATTATTATTATTATTATTATTATTATTATTATTATAATAATAATATTATCATTCACATCGATCTTGATGATGTAGGCATGGATCAATATGAATTGAAAGGCCAAAACTAGGTTTGTTTTATAGATTTTTCTTTTGAGAATTTTCCAAGGAGGTGATTGAATAATAAGTGGGCCAGTGAAATCACCAAACGTAACTAGTTCAATCTATTTTTTTTTCGTATAAACAAATCAACGTTTGTATGTACATTTTAACATTTCAGGTGTTTCATCGGTTTTGTTTCTGTTTGTTGAGTCTGTAATCCTGATCAGAAATGATTATTACATGATCTAAGTAATTGCTACTATCAAAGACATGTGGTCTACTGGTATCCAAGTATGTTGGAAATGTATCTCTCCTCATGAGATATTGAGATGAAGCGTTCTAGCCCCATGTGAATTAAAGTGGATATTAAAGTAGAATTAGATGGGCCTGTGTGTTAGCATTTGATGGAAATTTATTAGTGATAAGAGAGTGTGTTTTGAGGTGATGAAGTTTGAGAGTTAGTACCGAGAAGTGACTTACTTTTGAAGTCCAAAGTTGCTAGCGATGATGATGGTTACGACTTATGGATGTTACTACTGATAAAGAGATATATAGTATGTATACTTTAGTTCCAACTAAAGAACAAGTTGCTACTACAGAAGATCAATGCCACCAACAACTAAACTGTTGCCTTTAACATCCGGGTTTTGCGTTTAAGAAAATAGTTATATCTTAAAAAACCCGTGTATTACACTGGTTGAATATATGTAAATTTATATGCTAAGTAGTGAAAGAGTTATATCTTAAAAAAATCGTGTAATGTGGGTTGAATAAACTTGTGTATTGCACGAATTGAATAAATAAAATGTAATCGATTAACATATACAATGATCAATGTATTTGTTTAGTAAATGAACTTTGATTTACCATTTACTTATTATAATACTTTGTATTTTATTAATTATTTGGTCAGTAATTTAAGTATTAGATCAAGTTGAATCAATAAATATTAAATAGTTATTAATAAGCAAAGAAAATAAAAGAAACATGAATGGATGTGTGCGTATGACATTATTCTTTAAGTTAAGAATTTGGTCGAGCCTTGACGTTTACATAAATAATGGGGGAAAGTGGACTTATTACCTGTGTACAATGGTGTTAAGAAAATGGAATTCAATGCAAAAGGGGGTAAGATTTATATAAGGGGACTTGGTTATGGCTACTTTACTACAAGCACGGTAACATCGCCATCATTTATATTAGTAGTGGTCCCGTGAATCAATTTATGGTTTTAGTTAACGGGCTGTAAAGTAGTGTGTTAAATGCAACGGTAAAATTTATATGTTTTAATTCCATTTTTAACCGTTCAACGTTTATTTTAAATGAAACGGTAACTTTTGTTGACCGTTAATTTTGCAAAGCATATAAAACTCACACGGTTTAAATAAAAAAAAACACACAAACAAAGACTTGTTTAAGTTAACAACTTAAAAACACAAACAAAACAAATGGATCCAAGGAAATCAAAGGGTGTTTAGAAGGGTGGGAGGGGAACCTCGAAATCTAAAGTCGGGGGTTCTAATAATCGAGGTAGAGGTTCGGGTTTGGGTTTGAGCTCGGGTACGGTTGAACTCTATAGGCCCGTGATCAATTTTGCACAAAGCCAACCCCAACCACAACCGTTTTACCCACAATTCCAACAATTCCCACAAAGTCAACCCCAACCCCAACCGTTTTAACAACAACCCCAAAGCCAACCCATTTTGTATCCACAATTTTTTACGCCGCCTCAATTAACACCAACCCAACTAGATGACTTCGAGCTCCACCTACGTGACGATGACAATGAGGAAGAACAAACTGTGCCAGAGAGACAGTTCAAGGAACAAGGAGATGAAGGATTAGGCGATGAAGCGGAGGAGATGCTTGGTGTAGAGGTTGTAGAAGTTGATGCACGGGGGGGGGGGGGGGGGGGGGAATTTGGGGAGCGAACAAAAGCTGTGACGTGGAATATGGCACAAGAGATTGCTTTGGAAGGATCCACCCGAACAGTTGATCAAATTACTTCTAAATAGACTGCCATGAACCCACAAATAAATGCGTTCAATGACCTTTATCAACAAGCGGTAATGATTATGATATATTTAACTTACGGTTTTATTTAATTATATATGATTTTTTCTAAAATATATTTTTACTTACTTGAACATAGGAGCGCCTACGGGGGAGTGGATGTAGTGATCTTAATGTCATGCAAACGGCGTTGAAAGATTACAGAAAAACTCATCCTTCTAGTTTAAATCATCAAACGGCATGGAAGATTGTAAAAGATCACGACAAGTGGAAAAAGCAAGCATTGATGGGTGAAGAACCGTTCGATAGTCATTCTGACAAGAGACAGAAGGCTTCAGCAACCAGCGACTATCAGGCGACTGCCTTTTCCACACCGGACAACTCCACCCCCACTAGCCACATGCCGGATTTCAATGAAGATGCCAACCCAACGAGGCCCAAACGAAAAAAAATAAGAAAGTCTCCGCCGCCGAGTCTTCAAGCAAATAATCCTGGGTTGACGAATTTGGGTCATACCGAGCGATGAAAGAAGATAAACTATGACCATGACTTGAATATGTATTCAAAACCGCACGACCACCTCAAAGAAAAATCTTTGGATTGGTTTTGAAACGTAAAGAAGTAATCGCGGCGAAATACGAAAGGAGCGTTATTGGGTTGAAGACGACGAGGAGGATGAAGAGGATGAGTAAATTTAGGTGTTTCTATATTTATTTTTTAATTGATGTTTCTTGTATTTTTTTAGTTTTAATGGAACGGTTATTTTTTTAGTTTTTTTTACAAACAATTCTTTTAAATACGGTTATTTTTTTTAAAATGGTAATTAAATAAGGAAAACTAAAAAATAAAAAATTTAGTGAAGTGAATCAGTTAAGTGCTGCCTCCAAAAAAGTGATTCAGTGAAGTAAATCAGTGAAGTGATGTGGCAGTGCAAAACTGGTGTAAATCAGTGAAGTGTAAAAAACACTCTTTAAGCGCCCTTCCCCCCTAAGTTGATTATACAACTCATTTATTTTTATCTATTTAGTAAAATTAATAGATTTTAAAGTTAATTACTATTTGAGTCCCTGTGTTTTGATGATTTTAACTACTTGAATTCAAATCCAAAATGTATAACTCTCTGAGCCCCTAATTTTTTTAATTGTAACTATTTGAGTCCAATTTACTAACTTCATCCAATAAATTTGTTAACTATAATGGTATTTCAGTCATTTACACCTAAAGTACAAGCCACTAAAGCACAAGGTACTTTCAAGATAATCTAATTCATTATATATATATATATATATATATATATATATATTTATATGTATTTTTATACATAAAATATTAATATTTGTGACACCCGGCAATTCCCGATCTACACTGACGTGATTTTTATGATTAAAAATAAATATTTATTACAAATATTGCTAATTACTAAGTTTCGGAAGTTTACTGACCGTTTTTACAATCCAAACTGCGACCGATTTAACGCGATTTAAACGCGTGTTCTGAAAACACGCGTCGGACATCGAAATTATTTATATTCATGCTTGGTTTTGTATTTCGAACAAAACCGACTACTTTTTATAATTAATTATGGAGCCTAAATAGAAACCGAGACGTTTCGCGAGATTTCGGGTTCGATACGCGGTGTCTACCTACCTAACCCTAACCCTAGCTATTTAAGGACTTTATCTTCTTCTTCCTTCTTATTTGGCAGCCAACACAAGATGAAAACCCTCTCAAGCGCTCTCTCTCTCTCTCTCTCTCCCTGGTAACTCTCTCTCTCTCTCGCAGGTCTCTCTCTCTACCTCGCCTCTCTTTTCCTCCTCCTTGTATAACAGCCGGCCGACCACCACCCTTCATGGTGGCGGCGGCGGCGTGAGGTGCTTGCAGCCTAGACTGGCAGAAGAAAAGGGCGGCGGCGGCGGTGGTCCAAGGTGGTTGCAGGTGGTTGGTGTTTCGGGTCAGGTGGGTATGGTTTGGTTGGTTGTGGTCTGATCGGTGGTAGTTGGGTTGAAGGAGACGGTGGTTCACGATGGGTCTTGGGCTCGGGTGGTGGTTAAAGAAGCCGGTTATGGTGGATGGTGGTCCCGGATGGGTTGTGGTGGTCCGGTGATGGTGGTGGGGGCTGGGGTTTGGGTCTCGGGTTCGTGGTGGCTCGGTTCAGTTTAAGAAGGGGTGGCCGATGGTGGTTATGGTTATGGTTGTTGCTGGTAAGGTGACGGCGGATGTGGTGGTTGTGATGTGCAGGTTCGTGGTGGTCTGATGGTGGATTTCAGGTTAACTTGGGTCCAGTTCAGGTCACGAGCCGGGTCAGGTTTGGTTCCGGTTCAGATGGGTCTGCTGCGGGTTTTGTCAAGTCCGGTTTGGTCAGACCTGGATCTCCGGTTGCGGGTTGCTCGTTCGTCGGTCGGCTCGGGTCTGGTTCAGATCTGTTTGTGTTCGGGTCAAAGTTGAGTGGTTTTGGTCTTTGGGTCAGATTCGGTACGAGATCGGGTTTGGTTCGGTTCGGGTCTCATTCGGGTCAGATCTGGATAGTCAAAGCTGGTCAACTGTTGGTCAACGGGTCAACGTTCCGGTCAGCACGTGGTTCGAGGTGGCTTCGGGTTACGCACGTGTGATTCGGTATAACTTATATTCGTGTTATTATTACTTTATTTATAGATATTATATATTTATAAATATGTTGATATTGATGAAATAGTTTTTACTCGCGAAACGAATCGACTTTAATAATAAACAGTAACTATATATTAAATCGTACGATTGATAATAGTGGCTAAAAGGCGTGACTTATAAAAATCGTTACTGGACTAAATTGGTTGGACTATAATATATATATTGTTGCGTTTTTATATAGACAAGTAATTTATATAAATGTCGTCGAAACGTATAAATTGATATGATAAATAATCGGATTTGAAGTCTTGTATTGTATATTGATTTTTGGGAAAATTGTAGGCGACTTGTGTTGCCTGGTTTATACAAAAACAGAGGAAACTCTGCCGAAATTTCTACAAAATTATAAGCATGAACGGGATGATATTTATTATATATTTCATTATAACAATCTTCCAAATGTTTTGACAAATGTAGTTTTCAAACAAAAGGTTTTCGACAATTGATTTATTACAACATTTAAAGATAAACGTCGAACAATATTTCCAAAACAATTACATATTATTTACTGAGCGTCAATTGTTAATCTTCAAAGATTCTGATAACTAAAACATTTCTATTTAAACGGTTTTGAATCACAAAACGCTCGATATATTTGAGAATGATTTATACAAAAGTTTATGTTTCGAAACCTTTTAAAGGTTCGCGGATTTTGGAAAAGAAACGACATTGTTATTGATTGTTTTAAACAACTATACTTATATTTTTATCAAATAGTAATTTTCTAAAATATAATTATAAGATGAGTTTTGACTCATGATAAGTTATACGTTTCATGATAGTAGTCCAACGTGGTTTATACACGAATAGTAACAAGTGATTAACTTGAGTATTAAGTCGCATAAAACATATATAAGTCACGATCGGTTCGTCGAGTTAAAGCATAGTAGTACTCGAGTTAATACACGCGAGTCTGGATAGTTGGATAAACTATCTTTTAGCCGGATAATAGGCTAGGTTTATATGTGTTAGACTTTAAGGTGTCCTTTGTTGGTTATAGGACACGAGGAGGTCGGTCAAAGCTTCGGGCTGTTTGCTAGCTTAGCATGGAAATTAAGGTGAGTTCATGACCCCACTCTTTACTGTTTTATAAATATTTTCGGGGTGGAAGACATACTTCTTTTATGAAAACCCGAGGAATTCCAAACGAACAAGTCTTTGAAAAATGAAATGGGTGCGTGAGTGTCACAGCCCCACTTTTACAGTTTTGTCTTCGGGGGAGAAACATGCTATTACTTATTTATTAAAGGTCATGTTATACTATGGTTACTTTATGTTACTATACGACTTTTTCGGAAAGTCCCAGGGGGAAACCATGAATGTGCGGGAATGCACAACGGGGGGAAATGTGGATAGATCTATTGGGCCTCACAAGCCCCACTCGACGGCGGGGCGGGGCGGGTGCATATTGTCCTTAACATTCGGGTTACCGAGGCATCGGTAGCCCAGTCAGTCTGGGCTGGTTTCATCTTCTTGTACGTGTTTAGTAATGGGTTCCCAACCGTAGTAGTAAAAACACTTAACGTCTAGCTAACGTTCTTATAACCTAGTAGTAACGGATATGATCTTTGGAACTTATAACAACTCTTTTGTAAAACTTATGAACTCACCGACTTTATGTTGACTTTTTAAGTGTGTCTTTCAGGTTTAAACTTTGGTAACGACACGGTTGGAGTAGGTGTCAGTTTGGGATCGGGGATCCTAGAGGTTAGAATTGGCGTTCAGGAAACCAAGGTCTTAGAAGCATCTTTCCGCTGCGTTGGCAAAGGCACCAAACGTCACAACCGACGAAGGGAAAAGTTGGGGTGTGACAATATTAATACAATATATACTCATAAACATATATACACACACCAGCGCATACACCATCCTCACACACATCTCCCTCTCTCCCCTTCTGTCTGTCTTTCTCTCTCACCAAACCCCATAGAACCACCACCCAACTGCACCACCACAACACCACCACCGCACCACCAAACCGTTTTCCTATCTCTTCAGATCTGACGATTCACGTGTGACACCTGTCAACAATCCTGGTCAACATTCGTACACATTTTCCTTAATATTATCATTTCATGTGCATATTATACATTTTTGCACACACTATACCCCCTAGTCTAGTAAAGCCAGAACTATTGTAGAAATCCAATAGATATCCGATTACACATACAACACCCGAATCATCCGAGATAATTGGCGTTGAACAGTCAAGCCAATCACATGCTCAACAGAGAGCAACAATACACGTGATAATACCCAAGGGGAAAACTACACAATTCCACACAATCCCGAGCAATTAGAAATACGTTTTATGAAAATAACACGCACAAAGTCATGAAACATTGCTGAAGAACAAACATGGTTAACATGAGGTAATAACATCTAACAACACAAGTTTAACCTCAATTAACATACATATCTATTGCATGGACAATAATATTATTACAAATACATAGGTTATCGACACATTGGATGATACACACACGTATGTTAACCCATTCCTATGGACAACAAACTCATGGAATCATGAGTGCATTGATCTATAAAAATCGGCTATGCCTACATAACTATGTATACACTTATACACAACGTAATCTAAACGACTAGCCTATAAGAATCATGTGTGTGTATATACCTAATCGAACACTTGCACTTATTCATGTCCACAAATCCATATCAAGTGCTATGTTATATAACTTATAAACACATGACCACACAAAACCATTGTGATTGAAACAACACCTAGAGTACGCCAAACTTGTTGTCCATGGTGAGCCCGACATTCCCATTGGTCCGATGTCAGAGGAGCCGGTCGTGGAGGCACCTGTGCCTGACCCCGAGCAACCTCGTAGATTGAGGAGGAGATCTCAGGCCCACAAGCGGCCTTACCTCCACACTCTTGTAGGTGATCTAGCTCACAGGGATGGGGAGGACAATGCTGAGGTGATGACTTTGGGAGGATCTTCTGGCCGACCACTTTATACGGAGAGAGGTGTTCTTCTATCCCATGATTCGCGACCAGTGAGCTTGGGAGTTTAGATTCGGGAGTTAGAGGATCGTCTTTTGGAGGCTGAGCAGGGTAGACTTGCAGCTGTTATGGGATGAGTGGAGGCGGAGAGACGCTTGGATGCACTGGGGCAGAGAGTTTTATAGTTGGACCAGCGCATGAGGTCTGCCGTCGCTATTCTTGCTGCAGCTTTTCCATCTTCATATTCTTAGGATATTTCATGATTGTACCCTGTGATGATTTATTTTGTGGTTGTAGTAACTGTCACACCCCGCCAAGGCAGAAACACGGGATGCAACTTCGAATGATTTCAAACACAAAAGGTCACAAGAGCATCGATTAAATTAAAACAAGAATTCCCATTAGCCAATTTAGTTTTACAAACATAAGGTTAATTGTCTTAAATAAAAACCATTACATGAAAATGTTTATAACTAAAACCACACAACAATGGTTCAAAAGGTAGTATCCCATAATTCTCGCACGTGACCCTCCCAAGTTCCATGTTCCATGCTAGTTACCTAAAAAACATGCATGTAAAAAAATAGGTCAACATAAAGTTGGTGAGTCCACGGGTGATGAGTTGGTTAAAAGATGTGCATCAACACGTCTTAAAGTAAATTTTAAGGAATGTTAAGTTGTCGAATGACATTACTTTGATATTATTATGTTATTTCAAGTTTTGACAACTAAAGGGAGCAATTATGAAGCTTTGGAGTTGCTCGGGTGAGAAACGGAAGGCTAAACAAGTTGAAGGATCAAAATCCGAGGCACAGATGACTTGTGACGTATCCTACGCCAAAAGTGGCGTAGCCTACACCAATGGCGTAGGCAAAACCCATTTTTCTGGCGTAGGGCCGCAAGAAATTGCATAGGCAAATCAGGTCTGGCGTATCCTACGCCAAAGTTGGCGTAGCCTACGCCAAGTGCTGGACAAATTCAAATCTTTCCTTATTTTTCTCCATTTTGACGAGAGTTACGATTTGGGGAGATAAAAACGAATTACTTTGACCAAGAAAGACATTTTTTATCATTCCTAATCATAGGCAATCATCCCAATCCATCCTACAATCATTTTTTCATCATTTTCTTGATGATTGAAGAATCAAGAACACAAGATTTGAAGAACTCTATGGCCATGCTTGGCTAAATCTTTTGTACCACACTTGGGGAGTAAACAATTAGAGACCTAGGGTTTAACATTTGGGTATTTTCTTAAACTATTGAACGTGTGTTTGTGTGTTTGAACTATTGTATTAGATTGTGATTAATCTTATGTTGAAGCTGTAACACCCCGGACCTAGGGCCTAAAATTTTTGCATCTCAAAGTATTATAATAAGTTAACTAACGATAAACATAATAATATACAACGAATACGAAACTAAACCGGCGAGTACATAATTATTTTAATTAGGGGAATAATATTATAACCGTTACGTGACCGAACCGACAACCGTTAACGAACCCGTGACTAATCACTCTTGGGGACACATGTCACCACACTAGGAGGGACACATGTCCCCCATGATAAGTTGCCAACACAACACCCAAAACCAATGGGTGTTGATGGTTTTGGCTAAAAACCATCAAAGATAACTATTATAAAAACCCAACCCCACCTCCCTTTTCACCCTGATGAACAAATAAAACCAAACACCCTCTGTATAATACGATGAGAGAGAGAGAGAGAAGCAGGAGCCGGAGACTCCTGCCACCCCACCAGGCGGAGCTCCGGCCATTATTCCGATGAGTCACCCCTAAACCCCACACACATCACACCCACCTTCCTAGCTATTATATAGAGAGAGAGGAACGGATCTTAGAGAGAGAGGAACAGATCTAGAAGGAGATTCAGAGGAGATAGAAAAATGCAGAGGAAAGGGGAAAAAGGCAGAGAGGATGACGGTGACGGTGGTGGCTGGTAATGTTGGGGTTTCGATGGTGACCGTTCGGTTAGGGTTCATGTATGACGGTGGCGGCACTGGTTAAGGTTTCAATCGGGTTTAGGGTTTCTAGTAAGGGTTTTGTTCAAGGATTTGCAAGATGACGGCTTTGTAGATGAACGGTGGTGGCTGGTGATGTTGAAGGGGGTGGTGTTCGGTGGCCGGAGGTTGAAATCACGCCGGCACAGCCCTGTAATGGTGGGACTGGTCACGAACTCCGACGTCTAGGCTGACTCGTTTAAGGTAATTAAGATGAACCCTGTTCCTGTAGATTATCGTAAAGCTATGTTGGTGATTGATGGTTCGATGGTGATGTTTATTGATAAGGGACTGTTGTGCAGAAGATGAAGGGTCTAGACCCGAGTCACCCAGTTGACTCGGTCAACACTGGTCAACGAAAGTCAACACTGGTCAACTGACCAGTCAACATAGTTAAACCAGAGGTGGGACGAGAGGTATAAAGCAAGAACCGAACCTTCTTAGCATTTAGTATATTAAACAATAAGCGGACTAACACGTGTGGGACTTGACTAATATATGGACTCGACCCGAAACGAACTTATATATATAGTATATATTGAACCAGAAAGTGACCCAAGATATAACGAGACGTTTGATACTAGTATTAGTACACTTGATAGCAAGAAGGATAATATATATAGTTTTGATAGACTATTTGGAACTTCACGATATAGGCGACTAGTGGTATATTGAACATTGGAAAGATAGAAGTGGCCTTTGAACATAACTAAGCTATATACATGGATTGGAACATCGGACAATAGGCGTGACAACATAAAATATGCACAAATATAAGTATTGATTATGACATCCTTGAAGTAAAGTGTAAGTAGGACTCTTGGTATTTAATAGGTGACATTAAGAATAGAACAAATGAGGCAATGGGGACTTTAGATGAATATACATATAATTACATACTTTCGATCCGACAAATAGAAGTTGGATATACATGTATGATTAGAAAAGAAGCGTTACTGATCAATGCTAGAATGAATAAAACCATGACAATTAAATAACCTAAGCGTGCCCACATGTGTAACCGCCATGTTGGTTACACGCACTAATCTATATGAACATGGATAGGACCTTGACAATGATTGATAAATGGATCTTGACTTGGGATGCTAGGAGACCGTGTGAATCGCTGCTAAGGTGAGTTCGTGTACTTCCCCTTTTTCTGTTTTACTGTTTTGGGGTGAATACATGCTTCTGTTTTATAAAACGATTGTGATGTGACAAGATACCTGGCTGCTAGATATACTTGACACTCATTAGCTCAGAGGTGAGCCGACTTAATATATGGGTAGTACTACTTGGGGAAACCCCCACGCAAAGTGGACTCGGGACGTAAGGGCCCGGGAAACCCTCCACGACGGTTATGGAACCATTGCGGCATATATTATGCCTTGTAGATCTATAATAGCAGTAGATAGATCTAGTGTTAGGGTTGAGGTGTTGCTTGTACATCACGTGTGTTGTATTGTGTAAACTTGTTTTGAACTATTAAACTGTTTGGATTTACTTAACTACTTACACGGACTCACCGGCATAATTGCTGACCCCAACTCTTTTTAAGCATGTGTTCAGGTACTGCAGTCGGATGGATGGTAACGCGAGGTATATGTTTGTTAGATGCGGACTTGAGATTGATGTGTTAAAAGATTCGAGCTAAGCGTTACGGTTTAGAGCTTCTAGAGATATTTGCACGTGTAGAGATTTGGATTGGCTAGTGGATTACACTCCTCAACTACTTCGACGACCGCCGCGTCTCGTCCCTGCAATATACTTTAGTTATAATTATATTTTGCATTTGTATTATTTTGAGACTAGAAATTGTATAACATTTAAATATTTGTTATCGTTGCTTCCGTTGTGCAAGTCTGTTACCAAACTGACGTAACGTCCAGGCCCCACCGGGTCGGGTTGTTACAGAAGCCATTCCAGTTAATTGATCTTGTGCCAATTTCTAAATGTCATCAATGTGTTTTCTTGCTCTAATACAAATAAAGGGTTGTATGTTCTAGGTAATGAAGTGTAGTTTAGTCCATTGTTGAATGTTGATGAAACTTGAAACCTATTGAATAATCAATCCGTTAACACCATTTGCACCATAATTGTTTGACCCGTTTGTGAAAACCTTAGACTTCATTTGCTGAAACCTTGGTGTGGTCTTTTTAATCAATTGATTGCAACTTAATTTGTTTTTCACTATTTCTATTACTTGTCAATTACAAGTTTTATTAATCAAAAACTCCTTTCAACCAAATTTCTTAAATGAACAAAGAGCAATCTTCATAAGTAATTTAGCATTTTCATAAACAATATTTTCCAATCAACTAGACAATATCCACCAACCACAAACTCTTCATGGATCGACACCCTATTACCACTAACTATATAGTTAAAGGTGATAAGGTAAACATATAAATATTATCTTTGACCGGACCGCGACAACCGATCAAATTTTGGCGCCGTTGCCGGGGAGTACGTGCGCTTGGTGTTTAGTGATTAGTTGATTTTGTGATAATCTGTTTAATTGTTTATTGGTTTTATTGTATTCTCTATTTTGCCTTGTTACGCGGGGTGTGTTATTTGTGCAGTTTACAGGTAGTGCATGCGTACAAGACATTCGGGGAGGACATCTCCTTTAGTGTTCGAACCGGAAATCGAGAGAGTAGCAAGAAGTAACTGACAACACCGGTTCGAGGAGCCGATTCCTTCTAACTCACCTACAATCCAATCACCACTTCCAAATCAAAACTTGTCCCTTGGAACTGTCCAAATGGAAAACCCAAATAACCGTTCGGGTGGAAGCCGAAGACCAATGGACATGTAATCCAAAAACCGACTAAATTACTGCCTAGCTAGGGCAATAATTAATATGTGATCTGACATGAGCCCATAACAAAACCTTGACATGTTGTGCCTTGCCCATTGTACACTAAAGACAATGAAATAATGTGAAATACTAGCACTCTTTTGATATCTGTTAACCGGTCAGAGCGACTAACCAAGAGTGGGGGTGTCAACCCGATAGGTCTATTCCGGTGTTTCATGGCTAAGTCCATAGCTAATGGTTACGGTGTGATGCGAGGGCTTAATGGATCCTGAACCTTAATGTCTCAAGTTCACATAATAGTCATAGTTATAACTGAAAACTGTACGCATGTTTTTCCCCCAGAAAATGTAAAACTGTAAAAAAGGGGTCGTGTAAAACTCACCTGATGTCTGAATGCTAGACTGGACTGAATCTGATGTGGAAATGTCTGGTCTGGGATGCCCTATATTCAATTAAAGGCAACTTAAGTCTATGTTTTGTCATATCTACCATGCATTTGTTAACCCGACTTGCACACCTATGGACTAGGTGTTTCTATACCACTATCCATATGTGTCACACACTGCATATGTTGGGAAATGTTCGTATTTGTCGTTATTGTGGCTATGATTAATCTTTTATGGTAAAACCAACGTCTTGGCTTACTTAATGTTACCATGTGACACTTAAGTCTCGGTTATGTGTATTTAAAAGTAAGACATGGACATACACTCGGTAGTTTTGGTATTGAAATATCACACTTATGTATTTTGCCTTGCTAGCATACATGTTTTGAGAGCTTAACATGGTTTCCAAAAGAACTCTTGTGTTAAAGCTTATTAACACATGTTTTTGTTGACTTTAACACATGTTTATAAAACTATCAATGGTGTATGTTATAAATTTGGGTATATATTCCTTAGCTTGGGCTGGGTCATGACCCAATACATACACGCATAAACTCCCGTGTATGTGTGTGTACATGTATGTCTGTATACCTGTCCTAGGGTGTATATATTCGTGTATGTATGTGTGTGTATACATAAGCTTGTACATTGAACTTTTAACACAAAACTCGAGTGTTTTAGTTGGTTTTATCTAACATACATGGTGTAGGGTGTCATAATCGTGTGTGAGGGGTTCGGGTGAACCATATATGTGGTCGAAATAGTGTGAAAAAGAGGCAATGTTTCAATTAGTTTACCTTATGTAGGGTGGGTTTTGGTCGATATACATGGGGAAGGGGCAAGGTATTTGTGGTAAGTCAATATGATTGGGAAGGGCAAGTGTTTTATGTTGTTTCCATGTTGGTATAAAGGTCTAGATGTTTGTGATGTGTGGATAGGAATGGTGAGTAAGATGTGAGTGTATGTATGCATGCGTGAGGGTGTATATATGTGTAGGTGGTTTGTGTATCAAAATTCTATCATGTGTGTGTGTATACTCGTACGTATGTATATACGTATATATATTGAGTGTGTGTCTTGTACAAGGTGAGTAGTGTCCAAAATCCATGCACATTCCATTGCATTGGAATGCATGAACCGATTTGCCTAGGGAAAGATCATAGCTTCTTTGGCAAGTCAACTAGGATGATTTTGAGGGTGTAGGGTGGCTCATGTACTAGAGAGGGTAACACTCTTGGATTTGGTGAGATTGTGAAATGTGTGTGTGTGTGTGTGCTTGTGGTTCGACATATGTAGGTGTGTATGTGGGAAATTGGTTCAACAATGCGATGTTATGTATGAATGTGGGTATGGTCGAATGTCTGGGTGTGTGTATGATAATGTATTGGTTTGATTAATATACACACGCAAGTCTATATTGGATATCTATAGATATATGCACACATAGTTGTGTTTTGGAATCTTGATTAATGTAATTGTTCATGGTTTGTGTTTTTTTTTACTAATCGTTCAGCTAGTTTTTCATGAATATTACGTCGGGTGATCTATTGTTCTAGAACATTGTTTGTTTTTGTTCTTTTTGGGGCAACAAATTTAGAATCTTGTGTTCAATTGCATTGATTTCCACAACTAGGGTTTTGCATGGATTTCCTACAATCTAGCATGAATTATTCGACTAGCTGGGACCTTGTATTAACTAGTGTGTCTACTGTTAGACTGCATGCCTCGGGATTGACTCGTTGGAACCCTGTATGGCCCAATTATGATGAAATAGATGAAATGTAATGCTAGGCACAATGTATACATGTAAGTGAGTGTACAGTCATGACCTGTGATTTCGACGGGTGTCATAATAATAGAACCACAATCTGCAAGATGGTATTTTGTAACAGAACAATGGATGTACTTAAACTGCTAGATGAAATGAAACGGTTATGATGGTATTTTGATTCAAGATGTATCTTATTTCTTCTTTTCTTGTGGTTATGATTGACTTACTGTTCATGGTTATACTTGATTGTAATATTTGTGTGCATGATAATATTTGTGAAATATGTGTCTTATACTGTAGTCCCAAATTACTAGATCTTTCAAGTGCACAAGATTGTTATCACTTAGAAACACCTATTTATTAGGTGTTTTAAGTGATTAATCTTTACAAACAAAGAAACTAGATGAAAACTAATAGAAACCGACACACAAGATACTCAAATAACATGATTCCATTAATGATAGATCGTCAAAACACCATGGATACATACATACAAGTTCGCAGATTTGCTTGTGTTCTTTTAAGATGACCAAAAACCCTAACCCTAGCTGCACACATAGCATTATATTTATAGGCTGAGCATATGGGCCTGCGCACTTAGGCCTAAGTGCGCAGGGCCTGCTGCTAAGTGCTCAAATCAGCTAGGGTTATCAAAAGTATCCAACAATTACATAAAAAGGCCCTCTAACTTCTAAACAACATAATAAACTATCAAAACACTTGATTCTGGTAACTGTGGTCTCAAAATAACCCAACAATACTCCCCCTAGACCACAGCTACCAGATCTTCATCTTCAGTCGATCTCAACATCGCTTGACTCCCCTTGTTCTCTTGCTCGGCTTGCCGGGAGTGCTTGAACGATACTATCTTCAACGTTTGGTTCTTCAACTTGTGGTTCCTGGATGAATAACTCAGCGAGATCTTCAGTTGCTGGATCTTGCTGAGTTTCTGGGACTGGACTTGGTGAAGCTGGTGGGGCTTGAGTAGACTCAATCTCTGGATCAGCTGTTGCTGCAGGAACCTGTGTTTGCACCTCTGGGATAACCTCAGCTTCAGATGTCTTTGCAGCAGCAGCAGCTTGGGCAGCCTTTTCTTTGTCATCTCTAGCTTTGTCGGCTGCATTGATCCTGTCTACTAAGTTGAGCAATTCCTGCTTTCGCTTTAATGCCCGTTCCACCGCCCTTCTGAACAGAATAGCTTCTTCAAACAACACGTTTCCAGCACCCACATTGATCTGGTTTCCAAAGAGAATAGTCAAATCAGAAGGGTTGAGAGCAAACACGTCCACTGGGTCAAGAATTCTCAACGCCTCTGAATCGTCTTTCAACTTGATGACAGCTTCACCAGTCAAGCTATCATAAAACCACTTCTTGAAATCTGTCAGCATCACAGGAAGCTCGGGACGAATGGGAACCCTTGTGACGACCTGGGGTGGGTCAATCACATAGGTGATCATTCCCCGTCCGGTAGCTGGATCGATTCTTTTCTTGGAAATTCTTCTTCTCGGCTTCTGTGGTTTCCAGTTCTTGAAGTCAGACTCACACTCCCTTTCTATAAAAGCAGAGATCATGCCAGCTTGGGCGTCCAAAGAGTGGTTGATGAATGGCGTTCTGCACATTTCCCTGATATCCCAACGAGGAAGAGTTTTCAGCTCTGGTCTACCTTTGAAATACTGTATTACTCCCCCTCTTCTTTTCACAACAAACAATCTCTTGAACCCATCATATCCCCAAGAGATGATTCTTTCCTGGTGAGATTCTCGAGTGTGGTGGATGTTCTGGTGCAAAGCTGGAATAGTAATTGGTCTTCTTGGAAACCAGGTAGATCTCTCAGGGTCCAACCTGTATCCATCTGACATCTCATAAACTGTTTCTTCTCCTGCACCCATTTCTACAAACTTTTCGGGCATTTCATCCTCACTTATCTCATCCACGTCGCTCTCCTCCGCTATTCTTTCTTTTTCCTTTTCTTCTTCTAAAAACTTCCCAAAGTCAAACATTTCATCAAATGAAGTACCGGAAAGACCTGTCTCTTGTTTCTTCAGATCCTGAATCATATCGAACATCTTTATCTGTACCTGAGTCTGGAATTTGATAAGGTATCGTTGATCTTTAACAATCTTCTCCAGAATACATCTGGATGATGATCAGGATTATATGCAATAATCTCACAATCTCGTCCCCTGCACTGTTCTTGATCACAGACTGGATGATGATCAGGATTATATGCAATAATCACATCTCACATTCTAACACATATTTTAATACTCCCCTTAAACTTTTTATATTTTGTACGTTTTTTTAATAAAAACAAAAACAACGAGGAGGGGTTAACTGTTTCTCACCTTTTGCATACAAGATCATACTAACCATACCTGCCAGATCACATTTCAACTTTCCATTGGATAGTTGCAGCCTAAGAAAAACTGTCGGTATACTTGTCCACTTAAATCCATGCTTCTCGTCTTTCAACATACATTTGGTGATAAGATATATCATGTTTTGGTAATATTTACGGAAATTTTGTGGACCCCACTTGTGCTAGGTGTAAGCCTACCAATCCTCAAGGTTTATTGAGATATAATGATGAGAGCTTCAGGTCTATGTTTCCATAAGCAAAGAAGATGATCATTATGTCAATCAGATGGTGAGAGCTTCAGGTCTACGTTCCCATAAGCAGAGAAGATGATCATCTGATTGCTTTTTGAGCTATCTATATGTTTGCACGTCACTAACATTGCGTGTCTTTTGTTGCTCATTTGTTTGAATAGCCCCGCATTGGTAGCTTGCACACTTAGGTGTCTTTTGATTACATATGCACAAAATTTTCTGTGTCTTTTGATCTCTCAACCTGTGTATGACCGGACTCAGCTTGTGCAGACCTAAAACACAGTGGGAATCCAGCTTTCCGTGTAGATCTATTCTGTTAATCACCTATTAGCAGTTTACTCGATTCCAAGCTAAATCTACCGACATGTCGTTGCTTGAAGCCGCAACATCCTCTGGGTCCTATCCACATGCTGACAAAATATGATTAGTTCATATCATTTCTTGTTAATTTGCAATAGAGATATACTTTCTCCCCCAAAAATCTTGTTTTTTATGAAACTAGGATTTTTTTTTTTTAACACCATGACATAATGTGAGCTCACTCAAAATTTATCATTTCCAGCCAAGTGACCAATTGGAGGAAACGAGTTTTGTCAAAAGCCTTTGTGAGAATATCTGCCTTTTGATTAGCAGTATCAATGGATAACACTTGAATGTATCCTTTATCATGAGCATCGCGAATAGAGTGAATCCTGATCTCAATCTGTAGTGTTTTAGAATGGTCGATAGGATTCTTCACGATGTCACGACAAGCATCATTATCAATGAAGATTGGGGTTTTCATGACATTCAAACCGTAATCCAGCAACTTATTTTGTATCCACAAAGCTTGACATCAACAACTGGACGCAACAGTGTACTCGGCTTCATCAGTGGAGATAGACACTGTTATCTGCATTTTGCTTTGCCAAGATACAAGCCGATTCCCCAAAAATTTGCAACCACCAGAGACAAATTCTCTATCAATTCTACAACCTGCATGATCACTATCAGAGTAAGCGATTAAATCAAAATTATCACTCTTAGGATACCATAAACCAAGCTTTGGTGTTCCTTTGAGGTAGCGGAAGATTCTTTTGACTGTAGTTTCATGAGATTGCTTGGGATTTGACTGAAAACGAGCACAGCATCCAACTGCCCACATGATGTCTGGTCCGCTGGCGGTGAGATACATCAATGATCCAGTCATGGATCGATATGTATGGGGATTCACTGATGGTTCTTGACGCGCCCCTATCAACATGCTACATATATCTCATAAGAGCTATCAACCATTTATGCAGCTTATTCAAAAAATTACAATAATAATAATAATAATAATATACAAAGATGATCAAAACATGTATTTAGTTAGCTTTGGGAATCCATGTTTGTTTTAGTTTTGATCTATCGTGATTTTCACCCATCATTGACTCTTTTCTCTTCCAAAATTGTGTGGTTTTAACAAAACTTTTTACTGTTTCTTGAAGATTTTTGACCTGATCAGAAAAAGAGTTTTGAGTTTTGACATCATTTTGTGGTTTAGATTTTAAATGACACTTTTTGACCACGTGTCCTTCTTTTCCACATCTAAAGCATTTTGAGTGCTTAGGCTTGATCTTTGGAGAAGATCTGGATGATGATGGTTGTGATGTTCTTTTCTTGATCTTGTTTGAGCAGGAGCTTTCACTTGAACATGATTCATCCTTGTTACCACTTGATTCTTCATCTGTGCTGCATTCTTGAGTGCTGATGTTGCTTTCTGTGTCACTCTGTGAGTCTTCACAACTTAAATGACCTGTGTCACTTTGTGAGTCTTCAGAACATGAGATATCTGTAGATGAGGGAACAAATTCTGGAATCTTTTCTGTGAGAAATTTTCCGAACCGGTTTTGCTTTAGTTCTGGTACAAACACAGATGGCTTATATGCCGTTTTATCATCAGAAAATGCAGATTTCAAATCAACACACGTAGGCACAATATTGTCAACACAAACATTAGAACGTTGAACAGGTTTCTTCATGTCATTAGGGTCTACTACACCCTTTAGATCAAGTCTAGAATTAAGTTTAGTACAGTCATCCGAATTAAAAACAGTTTTAGTCTTTTGATTATTCCAGATGAACCAATTCACTGTAGAGTAATTGGCACCCGGATGACCTAACCCCAGTGTCTTTCCACCATAACTTTCATCATCTTCCTTCTCTGACTTTTGGGTCACATCTGCATTGCTTTTACTTATATCAGTATTAAACTCAGACTCAGATTTTACACTTTCCTTTTCACAAAGATCATTTTTTGGATGAGGTTTTGGAATTGGTATATATTCACTTTTGCTCAGAGGTAAAAATAAAGATCTTTCGATCCCATTTTTATCTTTATATCCAATTCCATCTTTAACAAAAGATTGCCTTGAGCAATCCACTAGATCAGCTTGAGCCTGTTTACTTACATTCCATTTGTCCACAATGATCTGAAGATGATTTGTTTCATTTCTAGATTTTTCTAACTTTGAGGTTAAATCATTTATTAGAAAATCCTTTTTGAGAACAAATTCTTTTAGAGTTTGCATTTCAGCTAGAGTTGCATTTAACTTTCGCTGATATGCTAGCTCATTTTCTTTCATTTCATTGTTAATTTTTCGAATGTCATCCATTTCTCTTAAAATTTTTCTATTGTGAGACAAACAGTAAGCAACAGCTGTAACACACCTTGGTGAGCACAAGTTTGTTTTTATTTCAAGAGGAATACTTACCAGATCCCTCTCATCAGCTTTCTTGGGGGCCTCTTGCTGCTTTTTATCTGCTTTGGTGACTTGATTCTTTTCAGCTATTAGTACTTCCTCAACTGCCTTTTCTTTTCCTTCATTAGCAATCAACACTCCCTTCAAACCCGCACTCTCTTGCATTCCTCCTTTTGGCACTC
Source organism: Ambrosia artemisiifolia (assembly GCA_032199755.1). Taxonomy (NCBI): domain Eukaryota; kingdom Viridiplantae; phylum Streptophyta; class Magnoliopsida; order Asterales; family Asteraceae; genus Ambrosia; species Ambrosia artemisiifolia. Next base: position 27,436,712 of record CM063516.1, on the reverse strand, counting down.
CCACTGAAGATCCTTCCACAGAGTTTACACCATTTGCGGATTTGGTGCATATCGTTGCTATCAATGCTTTGTTAACATCTGCTTTAGCTGCAACAGCTTCCTTCCCCCAGCCAAAGTCTTCAACCACTAGTGCCTTCTGTCCAATTGGAGTCATTAAAGCCAGATTCTTTAGAGAGCTGCTTGGAGTAACTTTTGACACTGTCTGATTCATCTCTCTCTTGGTTATGTCCATTTCAAATGACTTCAGTGTGTTGATGAGATCAGCTAGAGTGGATTGTGGATTTAAGTATTCCTTCCTAATCAGCATGCATTGAAGGCTCCATTCCTTAGGAAGAGAATCAAGCAGTTTCTTGATGGAGTTTCGGTTGTTGACAGGAATTCCAGCTTTCTTCATCTTTGTTAACAGGCTCATGAACCTGTCAATGTGTGACGACAAGCTTTCTCCTCGAACACTCCCAAACATATCATACTCTTTCTGAATCATGTCTTGCTTGTTCTGTCTCATCTCAGCATTTCCCTCGTAGTACTCACTCAATGCGAACCACAGATCATGCGCAGATCCGTACTCTTCAAACATGTTGTACACATCTTTAGACAAAGCCATGGTGAGAGCACCGTAGGCTTTGTGATCTCGTTGCATCAACTGCTTGTCAAGATCTGTGTAGATAGTAGGATCAGTGTTGAACACCTCTCCTGCTTCAGTGGTCCTCACTGGAATGTGAGGTCCAAGTTGCACAGAGTTCCATTGAGTGTGATCATTGACAAAATAGAATGCTTTCATCCTGTTTTTCCAAGTACCATAATCTTCAGCACCCATTAACTTGGGAATTCGGGTTATTGTTCCTGTTTCCAGTTCTGCTTGGGTTATGGGATTAAATTGGTATGAGTTGTTGTTTCCAGCCATTGATTTAGATTAATTTTAAAAGTCTGATTAATTGATTTTAATGGTTACAGTCCTGAAAAAGTCCAAAGTCCTTAATTGTAATGATCAGTCCACAAGTGCGCAAATAAGTGCGCAAATAAGTGCGCAAATAAGTGCGCCAATAAGTGCTAAGTGCGCAAAGTTTGTTAAGTGCGCAGTAACAAGACAGCAGCAACCTGAAACAATGGAGCAAACAGCTATGTCAAGATCTTGATCTCCTGATAAGTGCGCAATCTTGAAGTACACGAATAGCTAAGTGCGCAAATCTGTCAAGGCTGAGCAACACAAGTGCTCAGTCTTTGACTGATCAGTTTGCGAACTTATTTAAGTTCGCAAACACTTAAACTCTCGTTTAAGATTTTAAGTGCGCAGAAACCCTAGCCAAGTACTCAAAAATTGCACCCTTTCAGCAAGTGCGCAAACCAACTAGTGATTTCTGATAAGTGCGCAGAAACCCTAGTTGTGTTTGAGGAGATAAACTAATTGTTAGCCTAAGTGCTCAAAAATTTAAAATAAGTACGCAAAAATGAGACAAGTACTCAAAATTTGAAGCAAGTACTTAAAATATGAAACAAGTGCTCAAAATTTGAAATACGTACTCAAAATTTGAAACAAGTGCTCAAAATTTGAAATAAGTACTCAAAATTTGAAACAAGTGCTCAAAATTTGAAATAAGTACTCAAAATTTGAAACAAGTGCTCAAAATTTGAAATAAGTACTCAAAATATGAAACAAGTGCTCAAAATTTGAAATAAGTGCTCAAAATTTGAAACAAGTGCTCAAAATTTGAAATAAGTGCTCAAAATTTGAAACAAGTGCTCAAACTTTAAAATAAGTACTCAAAAGTTGAAATAAGTACTCAAAATGAGTACTCAAAATTCTGAAATAAGTGCGCAAATCAAGAAATAAGTGCGCAAAATTCAAGAAATAAGTGCGCAAAACATGAAATAAGTGCGCAAAACTGTCTGAAAATGCACTAAACACAGCAGAATCTTACCAAGCCTTTTTCAATTGATCTGAAATGCTCCGATGATGTTTCTACCAAAGATAAACAACTTTTAACACCTTAGAAACACAACCATAAGGGAAATTTGAAGCAAATGGAGATGAAACACCCTTTTTTTTTTTGATAAAAACTCACGCAAAATTAAAAAAATACAAAGAAACTAACAAAATGAGGGTTTTGGTATCTTTAATCAGATACAATCTAGAGCACGAAGGCTCTGATACCAAATTGTAGTCCCAAATTACTAGATCTTTCAAGTGCACAAGATTGTTATCACTTAGAAACACCTATTTATTAGGTGTTTTAAGTGATTAATCTTTACAAACAAAGAAACTAGATGAAAACTAATAGAAACCGACACACAAGATACTCAAATAACATGATTCCATTAATGATAGATCGTCAAAACACCATGGATACATACATACAAGTTCGCAGATTTGCTTGTGTTCTTTTAAGATGACCAAAAACCCTAACCCTAGCTGCACACATAGCATTATATTTATAGGCTGAGCATATGGGCCTGCGCACTTAGGCCTAAGTGCGCAGGGCCTACTGCCAAGTGCTCAAATCAGCTAGGGTTATCAAAAGTATCCAACAATTACATAAAAAGGCCCTCTAACTTCTAAACAACATAATAAACTATCAAAACACTTGATTCTGGTAACTGTGGTCTCAAAATAACCCAACATATACTTTTGATATGTGATGTATTAGAAGGGAAACATGCAAACTCGGCAATCTGCAAGAACCAATAAAGGCGAGGCATTTCTAGCCACTCACGCTGAGTTGGCTAGGGTGATTGCTGAAGCGATTGCTCGACATGACGCATCTCGAGCTGACTCTAACGGCAGTTCTGGAGGTACTAGTTGCCGACGGGGAAGAGATATGGATAACGATAGAAAATTTTGGTCTAAATTCTCTACTTACTACTCCTACGCAAAATTTTTGTGTTAATAATATTTACTATTGTATACACAGAAGTTGAAAACCCAATTCGGGGATGTTCATACAAAACTTTCATGGCTTGCAAACCATGGAACTTTCGTGGTATCGAAGGCGCTGTTGGGATTGTCCGATGGATTGAGAAAACAGAGTCAGTTCTTGATATCAGTGGTTGCTCTAAGGATTAGAAAGTGAAGTACTCTACTTGCACTTTCTAAGATGAAGCCCTTACATGGTGGAATCTTCAAGTACAGACTTTGAGTAGAGATGCGGCCTACAACCTCACTTGGGCTGAACTGAAAACACTGCTCATGGAGAAGTACTGTCCTAGGAGTGAACTTCAGAAACTTGAAGCAGAATTCTGGAATATGTCTATGGTGGATGCTAACGTTACTGCTTACACTACCCGTTTCCATGAACTTTCTCAACTTGTACCTCATATGGTTACCCTGAATACAAGAGAGTTGAACGGTATATTTGGGGTTTGTCACTAAAGATTCGAAGCATGGTTACTGTGTCTGCACCCACTACCATCCAGAGTTCTGTTACATTGGCTCACAGTCTCACCGATGATGCTGTGCATATGGGTTCGTTAAATCGTAAGGTTGAAGTCGCTGGTGAGAGTTTTAGGGGCAAGCGATCTGGTTCCAAGAAGGGTAAGAACTCCTCTCATAAGTGTCAAGAATCTGTGAAGGTTTTTGCTACCACTACTGCTGGAGAGCCCAAAAAGAAATACAATGGGCCCCACCCTTATTGCAGCAAATGCAACTACCATCATGTCGGCACTTGTGAGAGTATTCTGTGTAATAACTGCAACCGCCGTGGTCACCAAACCGCTAACTGCAAAGCCATAGGTACCAACACTGCTCCTGCCAAAAAACGAGTGTTATGAATGTGGTGCAACCGGCCATTTCCACAAAGATTGCCCAAAGGCCAGGGATCAAGCTCGTGGATGAGCATTCGTGCTAGGAGCCAATGAGGCACGAGAAGATCCGAACGTGGTTACCAGTACATTTCTCCTTAACAACCATTATGCATCGGTCCTTTTTTATTCAAGCGCTGATTTTAGCTTTGTGTCGACCGACTTTAAGAAATCCCTTGGATTAGAATCAAGTAAGTTGGACATGCACTATACCGTAGAATTGGCCAATGGTAAGTTAATTTTGTATGAGGAAGTTGTTAGGGATTGTGTTTTGGAACTTGGTGATCGTGTTTTCTGTATTGATCTACTGCCTATTCAGTTGGCTTGTTTCGATATTGTCTGTCATGAGAATTTGGTTCGTATCCCCTTGTCTAGTGGTGAAATCCTCTCGATTCGAGGAGATAGTGGTGGATCTACTCTTTGCATTATATCTTGCATCAAGGCGCATAAATTTTTAAGGAAAAGTTGTGTCGCGTTCCTCGCACATGTCTTTTAACAAAAAAGCTTAAGATCGGAAACTCGAGGACATTCCGGTAATGCGAGACTATATCGAAGTTTTTCCAGAAGACTTTCTAGGGCTGCCACCACCACGACAAGTCGAGTTTTGCATTGATGTAGTCCCAGTAGCTCGTACTCCGTATCGTTTGGCACCATCCAAGATGCAAGAGTTGTCTAACGAGCTTCAGAAATTGTTAGACAAAGGTTTCATTCGCCCGAGTTTTTCTCTATGGGGAGCCCCGGTTTAGTTTGTGGAGAAGGACAGTAGTTTTGGCATGTGCATCGATTATCGGGAGTTGAACAAGTTGACCATCAAGAACAAGTACCCGCTGCCAAGGATTGTGTCACAGCCCCCAAGGAGGAAACATGGGACGCGACACGAAAGGTTTTCAAGCACAAGATTCGAGCAAACATTCATAATATCATAATATTATAATACTAAACATTGTTCAAAAGCAACAACCATCACAAAAGTATTGTTAATAAAACCACATGTTTTAAGTTTTGGTAAACACAAAAGAGTGATAGTAGAGAATGAATGCTCAAATATGCCCCAAGTTCCATCCATAGCTTTAGTTACCTGAAAAACATGCATAAAACTTTCTTAACGTAAAGTTGGCGAGTTCACAGGTATGAAATAGTTGAAAATGTAAAGTTTAATTAAATCCATGAATGACCCATCAATGTCTAGCTAAGACAATGGCGGTAATGAATAATCATACGTCCATAACCAAACCTTGACGTGTTGAGCGACTAACCAAGAGTGGGGGTGTCAATCCAATAGATCTATTTAAGTGTTTCATAGCTAAGTCCATAGCTAATGGTTACGGTAAACTAATTACACGAGGGCTTTATGAGTACTCTAAACATATTGTCTCATGTATACCGGTCTACTAGGAATTCAATCTAAAACTAAGTAAGCAATGCATGTCTTTCCCCAAAATATAAAAATAGTAAAAAGGGGTCGTGAAACTCACCTCAAGTCCATGTGGAAGCTAGCAAGAATATAACTCGGAGTGCTTAGGAAAACAGATCTACACGTCCTTTAAAGATTGAACATCTTTGATCTATGTTCTATGTTTTCCTCATACACATTCTCGTGGTATGTTTTTGTGTTTGATATCATTGGTGACGTTTTATACTTTCCAAACTATGGTTTAAAAATAGTTGTCTTATCATGTGGAAAACTCTTTTCAAAACCATTGATTTCTAACATACGTTTTTAGTTATAAAACACATGATATTACTTAGTACAAAATGTGTTATACTTATTTATAAAACATATGTGACTCCATGTAGGTGTATTCAACACATGCCTCTATACCTATATCTATACATACACACGGGCATACACATCTATCTATGTATGGGTGTTATGATACACACACATAAGCATTCATATCCATGATGTCAACACCCATACATACATAGCCATATATGTATGTAGTTCGGTACATACACACATCAATACTTATGTTCATGAAATCGTCATACACATACATATATATTATGTACATACACGCGCACATATATAGATACATACATACACAACTCGCATTCATATATTTATACATAATGTTCTCACATATACATTACAAATATTACTCTCATACGCACACATGATACATACATATATATATATTATTTCGCGCACACATACACATACATACATATATGTATAAACATACGTGTACACACACATATACAAACACATATATATATATATATATCCGCACGACACACACACATATGCATAGTATCCATGTATATATACATACAAACATTAACCTTTTTCTAAGACGTTTCCCCACTATGTGACATTTAAAGATTTGTTTTTAAGAGTTACTGTATATTATCAAGGGTGAACTTTGTGATTTTTGTGTGTAAGAAAAAGAATGGTTGAAGTTTATACCTCTTGTCCGAAAGAAAAGCTAACGTGCGTGTATGATGATCCACTACTCGAACAAGCTTCAAAGCACCCTCTTACACCTTGTGATGGGTTCTCTATGAGTGAAATAGTAGATTTTGGATTAATTAAGGTTGGTTGTGGGGGTGGGGTGTGAGCCAAAAGGAGAGGGAGAGGAGAAGGAAGGTGTTGTGGCTTGTGTTGTTGAAAGGTGTTGAGGAAGTTTGTGGTGGTCGATTCTTATAGGGCAAGAAGGAGAGAGGTGATGTTTTTTAAGGTAAGTCAACTATCATCAATCTAAATGTTTAAGGGAATAATTCTAATTATGTGTTAACTCTTGCTTTATGTCAAGAACTTTCCTCATGGATGTGATTAGTCTAGGTGTTGGATAAGTATTTCTCTTTATCCGTTATTATTCAAGAACACTTATGTGTTTGTAAATATATCAAAGAAATTTGCACAGCGGAATAGTAAAGTGTTCAAGTTAAAGTTACACTTTTAACAGGAGTTATTACTCCCCCTTAACACAAGCAGTTAATGAGAATCTAAACAGTTTAAAGCATATAACAATAAGTGCAAGTATTGAATGATTCTCAGATGTGAAAATGGATTTTCTATTATGAAGCCTTTGAAGGATTCCAGTTGATGTAAGATGTCCATTTCCTCTAAGTCATCACTACTGAAAATTTTCAAATCATCCATTATAAAACACATGTTATCAGCAGTTTGACTTGTTTCTTCATTGTCATAAGCTGGATATGATCTTTCTGATGAGATCCCAGCAGTTATGTCAATGTGATCAAAAATCCAAAATTATTAGAACAAGATGTGAGTCTTGTCCCAACAGTGTTGTACTACCTGGAGTATAGTCATTAGCAGTTTTACCAGATTCTTGTAACGTTTTCTTTTGATTTATCTCTCTTTTAAAAGTTAACAATATCCCATGTAATCTTGTTAAAGTTAGGGTATTAAAATCCGAACTTGTTCTGAGGACTATTGAATAAGTTTCCCATTTTGTAGGTAAAGACCTTAAGAATCTATGTAACATAGATGCATTTGAATAGGTCTAACCATTTAATTTTAACTCAGAGATGAGTGAAGAAAATCTTTCAAATTGTTGTGTTAATGTTTCACCATCTACATGAGTAAAAGTTTCATATTGTTGAGCTAAGATTTTTCTAGTGTTGGCTATCACCTCATCAGTTCCTCCAAACTGTTCTTTAATACAATCCCACAGCTCATTGGCATTTTCACAATGTAAAAGTCCAGCATAAATTTCATTTGGGAGAGCCATAGCCAACATAGAGAAAGCTTTTGCATCAAGCTCAAGTTTTAGGAAATCTTCTTCAGTGTAGTCTTTAGGTTCTTTTGGTCTTTCTATTTTAGATTTTGGATCAGTTACCACTGGTTTATGGGGTCCATACATGACAGACCTCCAACATCCAGTGTTGGTCTGAGATATAGTGTGAGCCAACCTTCTTTGCCAGATGTTATATTCATTTCTGACTAGCATAGGAGGTTTATTGGCAGATCCAGTATTATAAGGATCCATTTTTAAGAAGTCTGATTTGTCATTACTTTCTTAAAGTGATGGATGTTTAAAATAAAGTGAACTTTTATCCTTGATTGAGTATCAATAAGAGCCTGTGTCTGATTCTCAATTTGTTAGATTGATATTTGATCAGATAAACCAGATGCTTTGATACCAATTGTTGGATAAGTATTTCCCTTTATCCGTTGATATTCAAGAACACTTATGTGTTTGTAAATATATCAAAGAAATTTGCACATCGGAATAGTAAAGTGTTCAAGTTAAAGTTACACTTTTAACAGGAGTTATTACTCCCCCTTAACATAAGAAGTTAATGGGAATCTAAACAATTTAAAGCATATAACAATAAGTGCAAGTATTGAATGATTCTCAGATGTGAAAATGGATTTTCTATTATGAAGCCTTTAAAGGATTTCAGTTAAAATCGATGTCTAAAATAGTGGGATTAACTCATCTATTTATAGACGAATACATATATACAGACTAAGTAATCAAAGGATTATAATACTCTAAGATAATACTACAACAGGCTGTAGTATTGGAACTTGTTCAAAGACTTTAACAAAACAATATAATACAAACTACTGAAGTACTTGGGGTCGGTTAGAAGCTTCTATCAAAACATCTGATAAGTGACAAAACTACTAATGAGTAGTTTTGTCTTCAGCAGTTCTTCAGTTGACTTGTCTGGTTTGACTTCAGAAACTCTGATCATTACTCTTCAGCACTTTGATGTTTTCTTCTTCAGTACTTTAATCTTGGTCTTCAGTAGTTCTTCATACTTAGCATAATTAGCATAAATAAGATTTAGACTAAGGTAACAAAAGTGGTTTCTTCAATCCTTTCTGTCCTTACCCTAGGTTCCATCATATCACCTTGGATGTGATTAATCCTAGTGATCTTTGTGACATCTCTTGGTGATGACTCCATAGGGGGCGGCGACTAAGGGACCAAAGAGAAGGAAAAGAATGTGAAAGATGTGATAGATCATTCATGTGTGCAATCTTGAATTTAATTTGACAATGCATCTAGGTTTCCTTGGTAATGTGATCAAGAGAATGATGATGTTGCCTTGGTGGTTGTGAGCCGAAAAAAGAAAGGAAAAGAGATAGAGGGAGGGGGCGACGGTTCAAGGAAAGAAGAAGGAAGGAGGAGGAGGATCATTCTAGTTTGGGACATAATATTTCATGGATCCATGTGTTTAGAAAGCATCTTTCCTTATTTGGTTTGATTACATCTAAACTTAGATTATCTAGGAGCTGACCATGCTTTCTTTGATTAGTCACTTTAAGATAATTGTCATAGGATTTGATCAAACATGGGACTTCAGATGTGAATTGGGATGGTGATGTTTCTAGTGTAGGGTGATTAAGAGACAATGTAGGAGTGTTGGTGACTTCCTAGAGGGTGTTTGGGCCGAGAATCATCAAGGAAAAAAGGGAAGGGGTGGCGGCTTGGGTGGTGAGGTGATGGTGGTTTATTTTGAGTTAATTATCTTTATAGTTCTTAGTGATAGTTTAGTATCTTACCATAAGTGGCTTAACTCAATTCTTTGGATTTGAGAGTTTGTAAAAGGTGGGACAATAGTGAAAGTTGATCATAATTCTAATGCATGTATTCTTATAAACCTCCCATGCATGCACACATGTAATATATATACATATACACACATAAATATATACTAGTAGAGTGCCCGCGCGATGCAGCGAGCAACACAAACACTTCTAAGGGTGTGTATGGTTCGGTTAAGTTCGATTATTAGCCTCAACCGAAACTAAAATCAAAAGTCATCGATTAATCAATCTTATTAAACAATTGGTTCCTTGGTTCGGTTAGTATTGTTAGATTATCGGTTTCTAGTCCGGTTTAGTTAATTTTGGTGAATAACAAAAACAAACTTTGGCTAAATTTTTGGCCTAGAATACATGAAATGGATATACATACTCGAAATATAGGTAAAAATAGGCCTGTAAACGAACCGAGTGTTCATGAGCTGTCCGTGAACTTGTTTGACGGGAAGTTCGTTTATGTCGTTTATTTAATAAACGAATAAACACGAACAAAAAAAAATTTATTCGTTTAGTTAAATGAAAGAACATGAACAAACGTTGAGTTAGTTCATTTATGTTTGTGAACGTTCGTTTATGTTCGTTTATTTATGTCTGTTTTAGTTTATTAATTACATACGTAGTTATGTTAAGATAAATATAAACATAAATAAATTGGGTTTTAGATACTTGTATAAATATAAAACCAATTAGTAATTGGGTTTTTTCAGTAATACAAAATCGTTCACATTTATAATGTTCGTGAACATCCGTTTATGTTTGTTCGTGAATTGTTCGTTTAGGTTTTAAACGAACAAGAACATGACAAATTTCTTAATGAACGAATAAGAACACAAAAATGTGTTTGATTATGTGTTCGTGTTCGGATAAAATTAAATGAACAAACACGAACATCGTGTTTGTTCGGTTCGTTTACAGGCCTAGTTATAAAAGCTAAAAATTTCAAAACCTCATCTATTTATACCGCCACTACAATTCATAAACCTATCTACTCAGCTTCAAACCATATTAGAGTATAATTTGCTATATGCTTTTAATTAAAAATTTGTTTTTTACGAGATTAACAATATTTAGGGGTGAACAATAATTGAACCTCAACCAAAATCGAACAAAAACATACAAAACCGAACTGAAAATTAACCAAAACTGAGTTAACCTAGTATCGATTTTTTATACCCTAAGTTAACCAAAATTAACAAACCAAAACTGAACCATTGACACATTTATATCTTTTATACATACATTACATGTATTTATACCTTCATTTCATGTGATTCTAAGCAAAATTTTAACCAAAGTATGGTTTTGGTTATTAACCAAAATTTATACCTCCACTACCTACTGGATTCGAGCCGACTCCCGTACGTCACACTCACTACTCTGTGCGGGACATGATTGGTCATCATGACACACAGGTTAGGGTGCTACGCGAGAGGGTGCAGGAGATTAAGGATGACCTATATCTGACATGTAAGACTAGGGACCCCGTGCTCTACTAGTTGGCTGAGTTGGGTATGCATGTGTACGAGGCAGAGCGTGGACGTACCATGGTAGAGGAGCGTACTACTAAGCTCGAGGAGAGATTGGACGACTTGGAGGCGAGGATGACGGCAGCTGTTGCTGCATTGTCTGCTGCTTTTCCACCCCCACCCCCGTAGGATATCATTTTGTACTTTGTTGTGGTAGTTTAAAACTTGTAAGGCAGAATGCCTAGTTTTTTGTATTCAAGAACAAAATGTAAAAAAAGTATGTAAACTCTATGAGAAGTTGCGATGTTTTGATTCCTATAGTGTTCTTGTGATTGTGTCATGCATTTGTTATCTTGTTTGTCGCTTGTTATGATTGTACAATTGTTTGGTTGGTGTATATTTTGACAATATTATACAGTGATATGTGTCTCATTCTTTTAATCTTGTGTATTAGAAGAACATGCCTCCCAAAAGGACTACTCGATCGACTTCTGAGGAAGAAGCTTTCCCGACCACCTCAGCGGACCTAGCCAGGGTGATTACACAGGCTATCACGCAACATGAAGTGAACCGCGCCAACTCCCGCGCCACACAGGCCGACGCAGAACCCGGGATCTTGAGACTGGTAAAGCTCTTGCCTATTCCTTCTTAGTCTTGATCTTGCGTCAATTCTCTCGTTGATAATCCATTTTTCTGACAGCGCAGAAGTAGAGAACACCGTGCCTGGGTGTTCCTACAAGATGTTCATGGCATACAACCCCTGGAACTTTTGTGGTTCAGAAGGAGCAGTTGGAATTGTTCGATGGATCGAGAAAACAGAGTCAGTGCTTGACATCAGTGGGTGTTCAGAAGATCAGAAGATCAAATACATCACTTGCACTTTCCAGGCGAGGTGCTGACCGGGTGGAATCTGCAGGTGCAGACTTTGGGTTGTGAAGCTGCCTACAATCTTTCATGGGCTTAGTTGAAGACGATGTTGTTGGACAAGTACTGCCCACGTAGTGAGCTTCAAAAGTTGGAAACCGAGTTCTGGAATCTGACCATGAACAGGGCGGATATCACTCCCTATACCACTCGATGCCACGAGCTTTCTCAATTGGTTCCACACATGGTTACCTCGGAGTACAAGAGGGTTGAAAGGTACATTTGGGGACTCTCTTCTAAGATCCCTAGCATGGTAAATACTGCTGCTTCGGCTTCCATTCAGCATGTTGTCACCCTTGCTTACAGCCTTACCGATGATGCGGAACGCATGGGCACACTGTCACAGAAAGAATCAGACAAGGGTGAAAGTTCTGGAAACAAGCGCAGTTGGTCCAACTTCAAGAAAGGAAAGAGAACTGAGGGTCAGACAAACATGAAGCCTGAAACAGTCAAAGCCTTCGTTGCCACCACTAATGAAACTCACAAGCTGTATAATGGGCCCACCCACTCTGCAGCAAATGCATGTACCACCATGTGGGGACATGTGACAGCATCAAATGGGAGAAGTGTAAGCGGATAGGACATCCCACAGTGAAGTGTCAGGCTAAAGTGGTTGAAAACTCGGATGGTAAACCTGGATGTTTTGAGTGTGGAGCTACCGATCACTTCAAAAGAGACTGCCCCAAGCTGAATGGACAAGCTTGTGGCTGGCCTTTTGTTATGGGTGCAGATGATGCATGCGAGGATCCCAATGTTGTCACGGGTACGTTCCTCATTAACAACCATACTGCTTCTGTACTTTTTGATACTCGTGCCGATCTAAGCTTCGTGTCAACCGACTTTAAACGGACCCTTGGATTAGAGTCAAATAAGTTGCACACAGGTTACTCAATAGAATTATCCAACGGTAAAACAAGTAAGTCCGAAGAAGTGGTTAAGAATTGTACGTTGAAGCTGGGAGATCATGAGTTCAATATCGACCTCCTACCGATCGAAATTGGAAGTTTCGACATTATTATTGGCATGGATTGGTTGTCGAAGAACCACACCAAGGTTATCTGCTTTGAAAAAGTAGTTCGAACCCACTATCCAATGGTGAGGTTTTGTCCATATAGGGGGAGTACAGAAGGACCCCACTGCGACTCATATCTTATGCATGAAAGCCCAGAAGTGTTTGAGGAAAGGTCATTTTGCATTCTTAGCATATGTGATCGAGAAGAAACTGGAGGAGAGAACAATTGAAGACATTCCAGTGGTGCGATATTTTCCAGAAGTCTTTCCAGAAGATCTACCAGGATTGCCACCCCTGAGACAAGTCTAGTTTCGTATCGATCTCACTCCAGGAGCTGCTCCCCATAGCTCGATCACCTTACCGCTTAGCTCCGTCCGAAATGCAAGAATTGTCCAACCAGCTGCAAGAGTTACTCGACAAGGGATTCATCCGACCAAGCTCTTCACCCTGGGGAACTCCAGTACTGTTTGTCGAGAAGAAGGATGGATCGTTTCGTATGTGTATCGACTACCGAGAGTTGAACAAGCTTACTGTCAAGAACCGTTACCCTCTTCCCAGAATAGATGATATGTTCAACCAGTTGCAAGGCTCCAGTTTCTACTCAAAAATTGATCTAAGGTCAGGTTATCACCAGTTGCGTGTTCATGAGGAAGATATTCCCAAGACAGCCTTCAGGACGCGGTATGACCACTATGAGTTTCTGGTTATGCCATTTGGCTTGACAAAGGCACCGACAATATTTATGGATCTGATGAACAGGGTGTGTAAGCCTTACCTCGACAAGTTCATGATTGTATTCATTGACGACATTCTGATCTATTTAAGAACCCAAGAGGAACACGACCAGCATTTGAAGGTGATTCTAAATCTGCTCAAGGTTGAGACATTCTATGCCAAATTATTCAAATGTGAATTCTGGATTCGTGAATTTCACTTCCTCGGACATGTGGTGAACCTGAAAGGTATACATGTTGATCCCGCTAAGGTAGAAGTGATCAGAAATTGGGATAGACCTAGTACCCCAACCGAAGATTGGCAATTTCTAGGGTTAGTTGGCTATTACTGGCGATTCATTGAGAATTTTTCAAAGATAGCCCTGTCTCTAACAATCTTGACCTAGAAAGACAAGAAATTCAAATGGGGAAATCAATAAGAATAAGCTTTTCAGCTCTTGAAGAACAAGCTATGCAGCGCACCGATTCTCTCACTGCCGGAGGGAAGCTGATGATTTTGTGGTCTATTGCGATGCATCTCACCAAGGTCTCAGTTGTGTTTTAGTGCAAAGAGACAAGGTCATTGCCTATGCCTCTCGTCAGCTCAAGGTGCACGAGCGGAATTACACAACCCATGATTTGGAGTTGGGTGCAGTAGTATTCGCACTCAAGATTTGGAGGCACTACCTGTATGGGACCAAGTGTACCGTCTTTACTGATGAAAAAAGCTTACAACATATCTTTGACCAGAAGGATCTGAACATGCGTCAGAGACAATGGGTAGTGCTGCTTAATGATTATGACTGTGAGATTAAGTACCATCCATGGAAGGCAAATGTTGTAGCAAACACATTGAGTCGGAAGGAGCGTGTCAAGACGTTGTGCATTCGCACGTTAGGCATGAATATTCACACCAGTCTCACTACTTGTATTCGTGAAGCCCAGCAGGAAGCTTTTAAGGACAGTAACTATGGGAAAGAAGCTATATACAGTTTGGCTAAGCAGTTGGAAGCAAAGCCTGACGGGACAATGTATTTCTTGAATAGAATATGGGTTCATTTGTATGGAGGTTTGCGTGATTTGGTTTTAGATGAAGCGCATAAGTCCACATATTCGATACACCCTGGTGCAGATAAAATGTATAAGGACCTCAAAGAATTTTATTGGTGGCCTAACATTAAGAGTTGTATTACAACCTATGTCGGACGTTGTTTAACGTGTTCGAAGGTCAAGGCTAAGTACCAAAAGCCTTCGGGCATGTTATACTAGCCTGAGATTTCCGTTTGGAAATGGGAACAAATCTCTATGGACTTCGTCACCAAGTTACCAAAGACACCCCGAGGTCATGATAGATTTGGGTAATTGTCAGCCATCTAACAAAGTCTGCATATTTCTTGCCATATAAAGAAACAGACAAGATGGAGAAATTATCCAGGTTATACATAAAGGAGATCGTGGCAAGGCATAGTGTACCTACTTCCATAAGCTCTGATCGAGATAGTCGCTTCACTTTGAGATTTTGGCAGTTATTGCAATAAGCTCTTGGTTCTCGTTTAGACATGAGCACAGCTTACCATCCCCAGACAGATGGGCAGAGCGAAAGGACCATTCAGACGCGGGAAGATATGCTTCAGGTAGGTGACAGGGTTCTACTCAAGGTATTACCATGGAAAGGAATGCCCATATTTAGGAAGCATGGGTAACTCAATCCCAGATACATAGGTCCATTTGAAATTCTTGCACGAATCGGACCGGTTGCATACAAGCTCAAGCTGCCCCAAATATCAGTGGTGTTCACAACACATTTCACGTTTCAAATCTCAAGAAGTGTCTTGCTGATGAGTCATTGATAACCCCTCAAGAGGAAATCCACATTGACGAGCAACTACATTTCATAGAGACGCCACTTGAGATAACAGACTGGGAGGTTCAGAAACTTCGCCGCAGTCAGGTCAAAGTAGTCAAGGTGCATTGGAATTCCAAGCGCGGACCCGAGTACACTTGGGAGTGTGAGGATCAAATGAAACGCAAGTACCCACATCTCTTCCAAGATACCACCAGTTCAAATGACCAACACCGAAAATTTCGCGAACGAAGTTTCTCTAATAGGACGAGAATGTGACACCCGCGAGATTTTTAGGTCAAGATCCGTACACACTCTCACCATTTTGTCCATTTCCAGTTATGCATTACACATTTTATTACAATATATGTGCCATCCCGAGTCTAGGAAGACCTATGATAGTTCAGGAGCCCATCTCAATGACTTGTTTACCCATGCAAACCCGAACATTCGCGAAACATCTTATGAATGCTCAACACATGAAATCATGGAATCTCACCATACATTAATTTCCAAACATATGTGCCATGTAATAATTAAACAATTCAACATATGTTAAAGGTAAATTAACACACGATATGATGTGAGGATGACACAATGTTGATAGCATTACACCATGTCACAACTATATTGTTGATACCAAAAACACAAGAGCCCAAACACACAAGCACATACCAACTGGTTATTTCAAATGTGTAGATTTAATGGGTTCGAAAATATGTGCACTTATGTATATGAATGTATATATATAGTCAATCACATGGACATGAACACAAGATAAACATTCACATAGGTGTATGTCTAAGGCAACTTCACAAATGTACATTATTAGAACTATTATGGAACAAACCAATATACATATGTATACATACACAAATACATGGCAATACACAAACACACACATACACACGTAGATATATATATGTGTGTGTGTGTGTGTGTGTGTGAGTTAATGGAACTAATATACCTACATACACATATATACGACCATACATACATACATAAATGGACATTATTTTGGATAAGACCCACAAACCAAACAGTGCATACACCCACACCCACATTGAACACACACACACACGCACACATCCTTACAGCCCTATTCACATTCCAATTACCCAAGTGTATCACCAAAGTGGAAATGTGGACAAACACAAGGCAATCTTACACTATGTTGACTTCCAAAACTTCATGTTTCTTTCCCTAGGAGTCGACTACTATGCACAAGACAAGACACAAACATCCATGAACCAAGCACAGATGATCACAAAATCTTAGATATTTCACCAAAATAGCACTTTGACATTCCATTCCTTCCATCCATGCCATTTTGACTTCCTAAACTACCCTAAACACTATGCATAGATCGATTCTTATGGTTCCAAGGATGGCATGATCACACAAGTCTATACCTTGCCAAAATTGTCACAACTTTATGTAACCAAGTTGAAGAAGAGTTGACTTACCTAGACACTAATCCCTACTTATCCAAACTCTCATCCACTTCTTTCCCTATATACGTGATCGGTTTGGACAAGAAACAACACACCAACACTTTGAATCATCCAACACTTAGAAATTATACCCTTTCACCCTTGAAGACCCCTCGGCCGAAACCAATCCTCCTAAAACCGAACCTTTAGTCGATCATACACCCTCATCACTACCCACTCAACTCATTTCCAAGCACTAGGAGATCAAAAGTGGAAGGAAAGTCGGCCATAGATCCCATTCATCTTCATTCTAAGTCGTTAAAGTTTGGTATGTACACTAACTAATTATGAATTGATTTTGTATATATTTCGACTCACATTTGTATTCACTCGACTAGAACATCACTCGCACACATACATATCACCATAACATGTTGATAATAATATTTTTTTGGTGGCCACAAGGTCGAAATGTATGAAAATTATAACACTTATGTAAATAACCATGTGTGGCATGCATACAATCGAATGAACACCCATATCCGAAGGCACATACTCGCACACCTACAAGGGTCGATATTAAGGCATGGTAATCGTTTTTGGAACTTAAAGTTAACATAAAGTACAAAGGTGATTTTAGAAACATATGTTAAAAGAGTCTTAAATCAAAGTTTTTAGAAAATGGGTTAATAACATGGACACATGTGTAAACTATGGTAAAACATTGGAAAATGAGATTTTTCACAAGAAATACCTTAAACATGTGAAAACACGCCCTATTTTGTACAAATAAGCGGTACACATAGCACATGGTGGCAAAAATAAAACCAAGACATCGGTTTTTTCCACAAATGGTTGATCACAGACACAAATAACAACAAAAACGAGTTTTCCAACACACAGTTTGTGAGGCATATGGATAACCGTACAATAAACACGCAGTCCATAAAAGTACAAGTCGGGTGAGCAATTGCATGGTAGACAATACAATACATAGACCTAAGTTGTCCTTATGTGAATCTAGGGCACTTTTGTTTAGACATTCCACGTCAGATACAGCCAGTAGTTAGCACTCAGACATCGGGTGAGTTTTTCATGGCCCCTTTCCACTGTTTTACTTTTCCTGGGGGAAAAACATGCGTATAGTTTTCAGTTACATCTATGACTATTATGTGAACATGAGACAATAAGGTTCAGGATCCATAAAGTCCTCGTGTCATACATCACACCGTAACCATTAGCTATGGACTTAGACATGAAACACTGGAATAGATCTATTGGCTTGACACCCCCACTCTCGGTCAGTCGCTCTGACCAGATGACAGATATCAAGAGAGTGCTTGTATTTCACAATTATTCATTGTCTTTAGTGTACAATGGGCGAGACACAACACGTCAAGGTTTGGTTATGGGCTCATGTCAGATCACATATTGATCATTGCCCTAACTAGGTAGTGATTTAGTCAGTTTTGGATTACAAGTCCATTAATTTAAAACCCATGGACACACCAACTTTATGTTGACCCATATTTTTACATGCATGTTTTTCAGGTAATTAGCATGGGACGTGGAACTTGGGGGGTCACGTGCCAGAATCTTGGGCTACCATCTTATGCGCCGTTGACCGTTGTTGTATTGATTTTAGTCAATGACAATTACAAACAATGGTTTTATTTAAGACAATTTAACTTTATATTTTGTAAAACAATGTTGTCAAATGGAAGTCCCTACTTTTAGTTTATTTGGTGCTTTGCGTCACCTTTGTGCATGGAAATCATTCGAAGTCGCATCCCGTGTTTCCGCCTAGGCGGGGTGTGACAGTTATCGCCTATGAATCTCGTCAACTCAAGGTCCATGAGAAGAATTACACCACTCATGACCTGGAGTTAGGTGCAGTAATCTTTGATCTCAAGATCTGGAGGCACTATCTTTATGGCACTAAGTGCAACATCTTCACTGATCACAAAATCTTGCAACACATTTTCAATCAGAAGGATCTGAACATGTGGCAGGGTAGATGGGTGGATTGTTAAATGATTACGACTGTGAGATCAAATACCATCCGGGAAAGGCCAACGTTGTGGCGGACGCCTTGAGCTGGAAGGAATGACTCAAAACCATGTGTGTGCATGCGCTAGGTTTAACCATTCACACAAAACCATGGTTGATCTGTTGGAACCAAGATCTGACGGCACGGTTTATTTGGCCAATCGGAGCTGGGTACCACGTATTGGCAGAGTACGCGATTTAGTTCTTGAGGAGGCCCACAAGTCTAAGTACTCGGTTCATCCTGGAGCCGAAAAAATGTACAAGCATGTGAAGGAATTCTATTGGTGGCCCAACCTGAAGAGTAAAAATTGCAACATATGTAATATGAATTGATAAAATATGGGTTATGATGTAACATAGAAATTAATATACTACAGTATGAAAAAACAACAATTTTAATCATGTGCATAAGAATGAAGATGTATATACACTCTGCTCTGGATGAAAATACATTTCCTAGTTTGTACATAGTTAGTGACTTGCCTAGACATGATTAATGAATTAACTGAACACATTGTGTTTGTTTTTTTAGTATGAATAAAAACACATAAAAAGTCATTTTTTGTATAGCAGTATGATACTCTTTGAAAAAATAATAAAACACTTATTAGTTTGGTGTAATTTAAAAAAAAACAAATCTCGTATATAAAAGCTATTGACGTTTAAAAATTGTGATGGGAAACATGAGAGAGAAAAAGACTTTTGTAGAGAAATAAACAACTAGTGTTACATGACACATCTAAGTAGGGAGGATGATTTCATTAAAGGCCGTATTAAAATTCTTGATTGGTTCAACATAACATGTACGTTCAAAAAATTGAAAAGCAAGTTCAAAAAAAAAAGCAAGGATGGGATGGGTTCTAAGGTTAAATAGAAAAAACTCTAAAAAGAAACTAGAAGTCGGCACAATAATCTTGTAAATAAATGTATGTTTATTATTAATAGAAAGCTAGTTAAGAAAAGAAAACAGAAGATGAAAGATGAAGGAGTTAGATGTAAATTTAGAATGATTAATATATTATATTATATTGGTGTAGGGTGTATAAGATGATGTCAATGGGTTTGTAGAATCTGATGCTGAGGTAAGCATGATGTCGCGTGATGTATTAATCTTAGATCCCTTATTTATACATCAGGTTGAATTTCCCAGGGTTCGTCTTTGCCTTTAAACTCAATAAGCTTGAGTAATATCTACTTAACAAACTGTACATATTAGTTATCTCCCTTTACTTTTATACACTTTTGGGGTGATCCATGTACATTTATACAAACTATACGTTCACGTACAAGGTCACATCTTTACAAATACAATTCAATACAATGTGCCTTTGTTCACAATATGTGCATTACGCTTAGACATTAAATGTAAAATACATATGTTCCTTAGCTAAATCATTAACTTAGTTAGCCGACCTTAATAGTGGGTAGAACTATTTGGATTGACAACCCGCCTTGGTAAACTCTCTCCTAGTTGAGAAGGTCTTGGTCATTGTTTTGTGCATTCTGCCCATTTATCTTTGGGAGTACAGCGTCTTCCATTTTAACTTTGATTTTGCCATTTGTACGCTTACATGTTTACATAATCACATTAGTAACTAAGCACATGAATTGTACAGTTTTTCCACTTATACTATATATACACACACAAACACACAAAACAAGGTATGCTCACAAACATATTTGTGTTGGTGTACATGTTTTAGGTGCAACATGATTACTTTTAGTAGGATACATCTAAGGCTTGGACCTAGTATAGTAATAATTAAACATCATGCTATGTTCTTTGTATTGAGACAATTGTTTTGTTTTCATTTCCATGTAAGGCAATTTGATCACTTGAAATAATAAATATTTGCATTTTAGTACTATGAGTTTTTGAACAATCGTAACTACGTGACACCTCGATGCTACCGCCATCGGTTGGGGTGCTACACATGCCCTCACATAGAGTATAGAGTGATAGTATGTTATGTGCAGAGAATAACACATGTTTTACATGTGCATTTGTACCCATTTTTGCATCAAATTCATGCTTTTATCATAGCATGTCATGCCTAAATCCCTCATAATTGATAATTTCAAGTTTTTGGGCTCAAGAAGCAAAAACAAGAGAAAATGGGACAAAAGGCAAAGAATTGAAGACTTTGAGAGCAGCAGCAGATGCAGCACGACCGTGCACTTGCCCTTGGTGAACAAGTCAACAGTTCTAAGTCAAAAGGAAGAAAAAATACGTGCACGGCAGTGCACCAAGTCCGCAAGCCCTAGAAGGTTCTAGATCCAACCAATACTAACAGACGGTTTCCCCATGTGGCCGTGCATGGGCGTGCACCTCAACAAACCCGATATCTGCTGTAAGCAATGACTCTGCACTGCTCCTAGATGTTTTGCATGGGCGTGCAGGGTCTGCCAAGCAGCCTATAAATAGAGGCCTTTTCCTCTCATTTTGGCATCCCACTCTATCATTCCTACACCTTCTCCCACGAAGTTTCTATCCTCTTTGGCTATTGAGAGTGGCCTTTGGAGCTTGGGATAACTCCATAAACACTTAGGCTTAGAGAGAAACCACCATATTCACTCAAATCAACAAGAAATCTCCATACAACCCTCACCATGATTTCCACTCAAATCAAATCTTGTGAGCCTGTTGTATCACCTATGTTAGGCTAGATTTCTTTTGGTGTTGCTAGGGTGATGATCAAACTTGGTATGGAATAAATAGTTTATTTTTATAATTAAGTGGTATTTTGTATTCTTAGTAATTATTTCTACTTTTTCTTTGTTTGATGAACTAACTAATTAATCAACATAGTCTTTTGTCATGTGGGTGTTCTTGGTAGGAACTTATGAGTGTACCTGTGGCGTGTAAAAAGGCGCGAACTTGTAAGCGAACCATTAACTTCACGTGTAGTGATTAGCCCGTTTGTGTTGTGGATTACTCACACTTTGTGGTCAATCCTCACCTATCAACTTCACCTAGGGTCAGTACGGCCTATATACTTGGCCTTGTTGTTAAGCCAAGATTTGGTTTTACAACTTAGCTACTAGGTCTATGTTTTATCTTTGGCGCAAAAGAAAGATTGGTGAACCCACGTTAGGAGTAAACAGTCTATATTTATTCTTATTATTATATTGCCGCACAATTAATAAAGGTCAATCATTTTTTGATAATTTAATTATTTCAAGTAAATGATGAGCGGACTCAGAAGGAGACGAGGCCTTTGCCATGTCAAGTGGGAGTTTGTCAATCCCTACAGCTTTTAGCAAGTTATTCACAAAATAAAACAGTATTTGGATGTCAATATCGCCTTTTTGTGGAATGCGTTCTCATGGGTGAGACATCGTCTAAGACCCAACACGAAAAAACGGGGTTTACGAATTAATCACATGATTAAGATTGTAAAATTTGGGGATAATTTAAAACCCTTTTAAACTTAGATGTGATTCCCAAAGGTTGGTTAAACAAATGTGATTAACCAACGAGTGTCAAAGGTTCATGTGTTTACGAGTTAAGTACTAACCCCATTACCTTACAATGTTTTTAAACAAGAATTATGCAGAAGCGTTTTATGAGACTCACGCATTCGGGTCTTTGAATACCTTGATCATCTTCCAGCATCCATAACCTTCATACCTAGATTTTAAATGACATTAAACAACCCATTAGATGGTTAAAGAATTTAAATAAAAGAAAACTGAATGTAAATATGAATTCTAACAAGCTTTCCTAGTCTAAGGAAATATCCTCTACTCATTTTTTCCTTTAGTCTAACTATCCTCTGGTTTGAGCAAACATCCTCTGCTTATTCTTCCTCTAGTCTAGACTATCATCTGGCCTGAGTAAGGGGTCTTTTAGTAAGCCTCTTAATGAGGATCTGAACCATTCAACGTGGAACGATTCAGCATTCAGTCTGTTTGTTTTAGCTTCTGAATGGAATGGTTAAGGCTGAACCATTAAGACTTGAGATGTTGATGAACCATTAAGCACTTAACTAGGCTGAACCTTAATGAGGCTCTCCTACCAATGTGGGATAAGAAAACTAACCATTAAGAGGTCCAACTTAATTATTCAGCACTTAACCATTCAGACTTCTTAATGGTTCAGCACTTAATCAACCAAACAACCTCTAAATATCCTCTAGTCATTCTTTTGCAATTACGACCCCAAGGATTGTTCATGCGCTGGTATTCAATCAAGATTTTACACGTTTATTTACTAAACGAACTTTTGATCCGTTTAGCCTTTCTTAACGCGATAATTGACCTTCAATCAAAGTTATTAGTTACCGAGTTCACCAAATGACCGATTAATAATGAATTGAGTTAATTTCATGCATTGGACCATTCTAAGGTCTCTAATACTTAATACTTGTTTATCCAATCCACCCAACATACAATTTATGTTGGTGTTATCGATATGGCTCAAAAAGGGTGATTACACCTTGGATAACAACTTAAACATCCCTAAATTAGCATGACTCGCCTATGATGTTTAACCACCCATGATCCCCAGTAAAGACTTAAGATTCTCGAATGGTTATATATACCAATATCTTGGTAAAATAGGTATTTATCTTAGTCACACTACCATTGTGGCGCTGCCCTTGCGTCCATGGCCACATGTGCAATTTTACTTAGTCTTACTCGCCTGGCTCGTATGACTCAAGATTCGGTAGTATTATTTAAATTTCAAGCTTCGTGGGGATCACAGTGGTTTCCAAGTTTCCTTAAACTCAAGATAGCATAACTAAGATGTGAAGGTCATGATTAAAGACTTGATTCAAGTTGATTTAATGGAATTACTGTTACATTGCTTTGCTATGTCTTTAGGCGTAATATATATCTAAATATGACACCTGGTGGGTTGGGTAATATGTCAAAAAGTTTTTTTTTCTTTTTATGGTTGGGTTTCTATTGATATGCCATCTCATTTATAAAGTTATTATTTGTTGTCTATGAAGAATGGCGATTTTATCAATTTGGTGCGATTAGGAAAACAATACTTTTTTATTCCTTTACTTAGGATATACCAATTACTTTGTTTTCATTAATGCTTTCATTAATTAGTTACATCTACGTAGAAGAGACTTCTATAACTGTTCTTCTTATAGACATGTAATTTAAGCTATGATACCTATCACAATTTATCACCAGCGTGAGAAGCTTCAGAGAAGCTTTAGGTCAATTTTCGTATATTGTTTTAATTGTCAAAGTTATTTGCAATTTGTTAATTTTTAGCCCAACTTATCACGTTGACATTGAATTTTATTTACATGATTGTAGTTATCAACAACATAAACTTCGACTCATTTATAGGATATTAAGAATATTATGTTTTTTTTTTGTCATACAGACAACGAGCATGATATTTGGTTTGGCCAAAAGAAAGACCCACTAGTTTTAAAAAAGAATAAAGTTTTCTTTTAAAATATATATTTTAATAACATTATTATTTATATTTTATATGTAATGAAATATAAAAATATTTTCGAGATTCATATTATAATATATATTTACGTTTTAGATATTTCAAAGATTATTATGGTGATTATGATATACATATAAATATATGTTATTTACAATTTAATATATTTTAGATAAACATAAAATTATAAATGAAAGTAAAAAATATATATACATGCAAATCCCAATGCATATAACCGATATCTGTGAGTATGCTATATACCCGCGGGTATAGAATGGGAATTTATAACCGGGTATGGGTATGAGATTAGCCATACCCAACCCGTTGTCATCGACTTCTTAGGGGGGACGGGGCGCTACAAAATTTGGTCACGGGTACCTCACTACCAGCATGGTAACACCGAGCCGAGCCAGGTCAAACTCACGCTCGGCTTGGTTATAAACCAAGCCGGCTCGGCCCGGCTTGGTTTGGCTCAAATTTAAAAAGAAAAATGGCGTTCAAAATTTAATAGTCTAAAATATTATTCAATAGTTAAAAATGTCACATTTAAAATAAGTTCAACCTAATATATTACAAGCTAAAATCAAATTCAAGCAAATACAAAATAAGTCTCAAATTTCAACGGAATACAGTATAAGTTCATTAGCATACGAATTAACCCCTTAAATATGCAATAGATGTCTGAACTCCTAAATACTAACCCTTTTGAAATCATAAGCAGTATTGAGTTTGATAACTTGAGTATTTAGACAATTATCATTATTGTTGTAGAACAACGGTCTATTAGCAACTAATACACAAGTAATATAAATATGATAACAAGATTATAGAGATAACGTAGAGAAAGACAGAGTGAGAGAACTCTATTATATTCATTGCAATATGAAATACAAATGCCTCTATTTATAGGCTCTTAGAGTAGTACAAGAGTAATGTAACATGGGAGTTAAGCATATAGAGAGTCACCATGTATGTGAAGAGTCACTATAATTGATACATTCATACCACTCCCCCTTGACTATCCACATCATGAAATAATATATCATTCTTTTAATACGCTTTGCGATGCTGCCTCGTTAAAAACATTGCCAGGAAAAACCCAGTGGGATAAAACCTCAGCTAAGGGAAAAAGAGTGCAGCGCGTGTTACTGTTCCTGATACTTCTGGATCAGGTAAGTTGCCTCATTAAAAACCTTACTAAGAAAACCCAATGGGACAAAACTTAGTTAAGGGAAAAAGAGTGCAACTTGTATGACCCTCCCCTTCATTTGAATATGTAGTCTTTTAGTAACATGTGTCAATCTTCCTTGAAAGTTGCTTAAAGCTTTCGTAGCCAATGAAATGTCAATCGATCCCTTAAAATACAATCCTTTATGTTTAGCAATGGTGTATGATCTTCATATGAGATTTTCTAGTACCTCCTCTCGAAATAAATATCATATGATCCACTATTGTTGTGTTATATTCCCAACATCTACAAGACTAAGTAAACTTGTTTCCATGGGTTAGAAAAATAAAATTAATCATCATTCATACCTGTAATATTTGTTTTAACTCATTCCAATGTCTGCTTGCTTGTCATAGGCTATATCGTGGCGATAAGTTCAAGTGAAAAATATTATAATCATGCATAACTAGCAAGACATATACTAATGTGCATATATATTTCACTATGGTACTTCTAGAGTGAAAATATCTACTTTGGTAGGAGATGAAATTAATAATTTTCCATATCAAGTAATTGGACAACCTTTAATGCACTTTGAGTATGAACTATGTCCATTGTAAAATGTCCCACCATCTTTTCACGGTATACTTTGATGGACTGGTAAACATATCATTACACATATACTCAAATTGTAGGTCAAGCAACAAGCGCACTATGTCAAGGACTTTCAAAAACAAATCCCCCTTTTAAAAGTTCTACAGAGTCTCTCGATAATGTTTAGACATCATCACTGTAAACTGTGAGTGAACTTTTAAGAGAAACTTTTGATTTAAAGTTGGATAATACTATCAAACTTATGTTGCTCGTTATCAGGATATTTCATGAGTTTTACAACACTCAACCTCCTTATTTTAGTCCATACATATTTATTACCTTTACATAATACTTCTTAAGATATTGATATCAATGTTGCATGCATCATCAATCCATCAAGGACTTTTCCATCTTGACCAATTACTCAAGTGCTTTCACTCTTCAATTGAAAAAACAATAACATCTATTTCACCAATATATATTGTACCACTCTTATACATTGAAGTATTATAATCACCAGGTTCAGTTTATTACCTGTGGTGTATTGGTGCACAATAATTACATCCTACGATGTTTCATATTACCTTTTAAGCATTCAGTTGCTTTAGGATACTCGTGAGGAGTTCCACTTATATTCAATTCAATCATATAAAACATAAAGTATTCAGAATTGAATCTGTTTCTTCCGATCATAATGTTCTCGAGAACTTACATTACAAGATTTTGACACATTAAGTCCTTCATCAGGTATTTTCATGTAAACTTTCAGTGTCAAGTGAATCATGATATTTATTAGACGCATTTCAATTCTCTCTTTGCATTACCAGACAAATAAACAAAAATCATTGTATCCACCACTGGAGAATGCGTCTCCTCATAATAACTTATGGGTCTTTGTGAAATTCTTGTTCCACCAATTTTACCTTATATCATTTTCTTTTCAAATATTGATTCACACAAAAGACCTTTTCGTATCTATATGTTTTACAACTTTTGTTGTATGGACTACTGGACCAAAACTTTCATTTTCAATAGAGAATTCAACTCTGCTGTATTTGCGTCTTTCCATTTTGGCCAATCATCTCTTTGTTTTCCTTCATAGGCAGATCTTACATCTTGATCCTCATTTCAAGCGCTACATTACATACAAATTTATAACGACGTTGATTTTATTTCGATTCCATACATTCGTAGACATGATACTATATAATGAGATCTCTTTATTTTCAGGTACCTGAGGTTCTTCTGGAACCATCATGTCTAATGTCTCTTCAGGAGACCTTTTTACTATACCTCGACTCGACCATTTTCATTACCTGCTCCATTTTTGAGGATTTTTATTCTTGGAACCGACTAGTCTACCACGCTTCAGGCATGCCATAGATATGTCAACAATGTATGGTTGCCCTTTCTGGGACACTAATTCAATTGGAGCACTAGCAGTTGATACATGTGACTTAGCTAGTCACTATATTTAGGTCAGTTAATACACTTGGTAATCAATTTATTCTTGAAAATGAATTATCCTTTGTACTTTCAGTTCACACTTATTAATTTGAGGATCAAGTGATAATTCATTTCATCTTTTCAGCTGCTTTTTATCTCCCCCTCATGTTGGAAATATTGATTGTTGAAATAAAAATCAATCAATCAAATCGCACCTTTAACGACTCTAAGTACGTGGTTATCAATACTTATTCTTATAGAACATATATTCTCAACATTCTTTGAAGTCCCATCTTTTGTGCATTGTGGTGGATCAATTACAAAATATATCGCACATTAAAACAATAGATGGGAAATGTTTAGTTGGGGAAAGGTTAAATAACTTGTTGGCTTGATGTGGATTACTATTAGTCATGTATAGCCATATGTACTCATATATAAATATGTACTTTTTCTCTCATGATTATTATCTTTGCAATAAAAATTAGATGTTTAGTGATCTTCTCACCAAAACACGTATTCTAATTATCATTACTAACTTGAGAATTAAATTCACAATTATAACCAAAATATACATGCTACTCTGGAATAATATGCTTGCTATCTTATTAGCTAAGTCATAAATAACGCAAACTCCAAGTTGTGAACTTGATAACCATTTAGACGATGCATCGATTTTAAATACTAAGTGGTATCATGTTAGGATATATGTATGCTTTATTCACTTCCAGAATATTTAGGGATACTCACCCTACATGGCAAATATATAATTTCACTTTAGAGCAAACATTACATGATATGTATAAAATGGAAGAATTCTTAAGTTCTTCATTATGTTCACATCATCATCGACTCGGTGTGGTCTTACCGGTCATGCCAACTAATTAAATAATTATGATCCATAAATTCCTAGTTTATGATCATATATGTATTACTTGCACGTATGTAATACAACCGTAAGATATGAGAGTATGTACGAAATCTTCAAACCATCATCTCATTATTAATCATGACCATCATTACAATTTCAAATGGTCAATCTCATCATTACAAATTTCTCAATTATCTCCCAGATCATTACCTTTACAATGATCAATATGTTATCACATTCACTTTAGGGAATGGAGTATAAACAAAACAAGCTTCATAACTTTTCATTATTTACTTGGTCACCAGAATATGAGATGATAAACTTTTCATACTCTCTTAAGGATATGGTTACTTCAAATTATTAGACATGTTGCATTCTTGCTTGTCTAATACACGACAAGAAATACGAGAGAATAATATATCACTATTTCAAACATTCTTTTTATACACATGTTTCCCATATCTAATTCTCGTGTAAATACTCCCTTAGTGTGCAACTTCTTGTGATCGATTTCAATATTAACATGTTGACCATATTATCAACATGACGATCTTTACAATTTTTCTCATTCACCATGATCACGACTTTCATATAGATCATTGTATAATTATCACAATATTAACTTATTTGATCTCATTAACTTGAGCATCGTAATCATTTCCTTAACCACCATGATCATGAACTTTACACGGATCATTATATCATCACATTCACTCCAAGGAATGGATTAGAACTACATAACTTTCATGGTGGCATCGTTATCCTTAATTATGTACATGGTCATGACTTCTACAATGATCATTATATCACATTCACTTCATGGAATGGATTAGAACGATAAAACCTTCTTGGTGGTCATTTCAAACCTTAAATATTTCTTAATAATATTGCCGCTTTATCATTTTTTTTAGGTTTGGAAATTGTTTCTCTACATTTTCTTGTAATAATCTTTTCATCACATAATATTTATTTAGATGTAGTTTCATGATCGATTCATGCAAGATTTATCAATCTTAAATCTTATGAGCTTTCATAATTCATGCGATTCGGGGATTATGACACTTTAGGCTCAAAGCATATTTACAAATTTTCATGAGAATGATAAAACAAATCATATACAACTGCAATAACGACATTTTTCAAACAAAACATTTAGACGTCTACATTATCGTCAAATATGTGACTTTAAAAAATATTGTTTTTCTATAAAGACAAAATTTATATATGGTGTAAGGCGGCGCCATGAAATCGTACATCTTGAATCATAAAATACATTTATATATGCATGCATATAAAATTCATACTATAATCTTAAACAAATAAGATAAATCGTGGTCTAACAGAATACTGAAAACTACATCACTAAATACAATGTAGATTTGATAAAGCATACTTTTCTTAGTTCTTACTACTTTCTCAAGATAAAATAAAGAAGAGAAAACCATTAATATAAATAAAAATATCTAGCTTGTACATCCATATATTTTTCAAACGTAAAATATAAACATGTTTAAATTCGAAGTCAGAGAACCCAAATCATATCCACAATATCAACAATTCGAATTTGATAAAGTGAAAATTAACAAAGAAGGATGAAGATATATACCCGTGGTTTGAAAATATCTTGCTCAACGAAAAAAAACAGATATACTTTTAAAACCAGTTATCTCCCAACCTCGCTTGGTGATTCTACCAAATCACTATGGACTTTTTTTTCTATATAAGTAATAATAAAATATTATGCATGTTATTACTTCTTAGTCAATTTTATGCATAAAAGTTTATTATAGAAAATAAATGGAGTAATAAAGAGGTAGCGAATCAAACATTAAAAGGTAGTAAAAATGATTAAATACTAAATTAACTGAATATCCATAAACGCATCATGGAAAGCAATTGATCAGTTACCATAATTCTTTGTCATTCAATATATTTTTTTTGGAAAGAAAATTTCATTAACCAAAAAGCGCACAGATAGCCCTCAGGAAAAGGACCAAAAGGCGACCCGAACAAAACACATCAATCCAAGGGATACACATACCACCTAGACCAGTCTAAATCTTTCCATCTAGATCTATTACAAATCCAAAAAAACGAAGTAAACTTTATTGTTTCCACAATCTCTAACGGTCTTCGACGCTTGTTGTTGAAAATGCGGTTGTTTCGTTCATTCCAAATGACCCACATCGCCGTATACACTATACCTTGCAAAAAAGTCTTCGCATTCTTGGACATTGGAATTGAACTCGGCAGCCTCAGAATGTCTTCAACATCAAAGAGAATACATGGAGGAAGACGGCACCACTTTGCGAGTCTATGCCAAACTTCTTGCGCAAACGAGCAACCCGTGTACAGGTGTATAACCGTCTCGACTACCTCCTGGCAGAATACACAGTAGGTATTATGAATGGGAACTCCTCTCTTTATCAATTCGGCAATCGTAGGCAAGCGATTTAAAACCGCCCTCCAAACCATAACCTTACACTTAAGTGGAACCCAAATCCTCCATTTGATCTTATGGTGCTGGATCGATGGAACAGGGCCAAATAGAGCAGCTTTAGCGGATTTCACAGAGAAGATACCATCAGTAGCAAGTGTCCATTTCCATCTATCAACACCCTCCCTCCATTCGTAGTCGTGGATCTCTGATAAGAGTTGAAATAATTCCGAAATTTCAGCAGCCGAGTAAGGGACAGAACTCCACTCCCAGGAAAGATTTTTTGTATTGTTGGTAATCGAAATTCTATCCGCCACTTTAACCCATTTGCGCCTTTCGAGTTTAAAGAGATTAGGAAACGCCACTCGGAGGGGATCATCTCTAAGCCATGGGTCACACCAAAAACTAATTGCTTTACCATCACCAAGTTCTCCACCGAAATGAGAATTGATACAGACCCCATTTGATAATTTCCGTTCCCCGACTTTGATAATGCGTTTCCAGCAGCCACTTGAAGAAGCAATACAAGGGAGTAAAGCCCACGGTCTACTATTCCCATGACAAGCCAATATAATTCTCTTCCAAAGACCATTGCCTTCCACTTTGAATCTCCACGTCCATTTTAAAAGGAGAGCATCGTTAACATCTTCTAATCTAGAAACTCCCAACCCTCCTTTATTTTTAGGGGAAGTGACAATATCCCACGAAACCCAATGAATCTTCTTATCTACATTAGGCCCCGTCCATAAGAAACGGCGCATAATCGACTCCATCGAATCAATAATGGCCTTAGGGGCCTTGTAAAGAGAAAGATAGTAAACGGGCAAGCTTTCTAATACCGATTTAATGAGAATAATACGACCTCCAATGGATAGATTTTTAGCTTTCCACGGTTCAAGCCGGTGACGGATAACATCAACTACCGGTTCCCAACTACAAAGCCGGGACATCTTAGCACCCACTTTTATGCCAAGATAAGTAAAAGGATACCCGCCTCTTTTACATCCAAGGAAATCCATCATAGTATCCACTTCGGAATTCTCCACACCAATCCCATAAATATTAGATTTATGGATGTTTATACGAAGACCGAAGCAAATGTAAAAAATGCGAAGGACTCTAGCAATTCCTTGAATGTTACCTTTGGACCACTCACCCATTATTAAAGTGTCATCCGCGTAAAAAAGGTGTGTTAACTCCAAATTATCATTCGAGAAGTCAATACCTTTAATAATGCCAAGGAGTTTTGCTTTGTCTAAAAGCCAAGATAAGGCTTCCATCACGATTAAAAAGAGGAAAGGGGACAACGGGTCACCTTGCAAAGGCCCTTTTCACATTGAAAATCAAAAGTAGGGGATCCGTTAACTAAAACTGCCGCTCTAGAAGAGTAACAAATACCTTCTATCCACTTGCACCAACGATCATGAAAACCCATTTGGGACATAATAGAAAGCAAGAAATTCCAATTGACGTTGTCATATGCCTTCTCAAAATCTATCTTTAATAAGAACGCCTTTTTGTTTCTTCTTTTCAGGCTATCGATGACTTCATTGACCATTAAAGGCCCGTCTAGGATGAAGCGCCCCGAGATAAAAGCAGATTGCGAGTAAGAAATAATATTCCCCAAAACATTTTTAAGCCGATTGACAAGGATTTTGGAAATCACCTTGCTAATCAACCATTAATAACCAAAAGCTATTTTTTTTGAACGGCTAACAAATTGGAATCACTCACAGAACACTGGAGTATCATCGTGTCACCAGTGTTGCTACGCGATCATATTCCACCACCAAGTCACCAATTCAGGAGGAAACTCATAATTATGAGAAAACCCCCTTTGTGAGATTCGAACCCAGGACCTTATGGCCCCTAAGTTTTATCTCACCACCAAGATACCGATGATTTAATTAGCGATTTCTCTCTCTCTCTTTTTTTTCAGATTTTCACCGTAATATGGAATAGAGATTATATTAAAAACAATGGATATTGATTGGTTACCTGATTTTGTTAGCAAATGTGGATTGAGAATGGGCATACGAGTGCTCGAAAACCACCATACACACCAAGCATCCACATAATCACTTCAACAGATGTCAAACCCAAATCCACATACAATCTAAACGCTAACAGTTACTTCCCATATATGAATCTTTGATTGAACACTTTCATGATCGAGAACTTTCGTGCTGATAACGTGGCGGATCCAGAAATTTTTTTGACGGGGGGCA
The DNA here is from genome assembly GCA_032199755.1 of Ambrosia artemisiifolia. NCBI lineage: Eukaryota > Viridiplantae > Streptophyta > Magnoliopsida > Asterales > Asteraceae > Ambrosia > Ambrosia artemisiifolia. Next base: position 27,403,784 of record CM063516.1, on the reverse strand, counting down.
CAAATTGGTTGGGCTAAGAACATGCGGGTCAAATCAAGTTGGGTCAAAATGCATCGGGTAAACCAATATAAACTTATTACTTAATGGTATCGTAATACTATTCATACTTATTTACTTAATAATACAATAAATTTTAGAACAATGGCAACAAAAAAAAAACTATCACTTATAAATCAATTGACTGATCTTATAAATCAATTAAGTAGTTATGCTCAATGCATAATTTCATAATATGAAATGTTTAAATCTTTTTATTTTTAAATAAATTACGTTGTCCTAGTTTTTCAAGTTGAATACCATAATAAATTATGATAAAGAGATATATAATTGGTGATTATATTATACGATAATATCAAATTAAAGAAATATATTTCCTCTATCAGATTATCAGATGACATTTGTACACAGGCCATAAAAAATAAATGTCTGGACACTTGGGACTTGAACTAAAATAACAAAAATATTATATAGACAAATACATGTTTTGTAGGCTGCTACGGTGGGCACAGGCCCACCGTGATATACAAGTGAATCCGCCTTTGTGTAGAACAACGGTCTATTAGCAACTAATACACAAGTTATATAAATATGATAACAAGATTATAGAGATAACATAGAGAAAGAGAGAATAAAAATGAGAGAACTCTATTATATTCATTACAATATTAAATACAAATGTCTCTATTTATATGCTCTTAGAGTAGTACAAGAGTAATGTAACATGGGAGTTAAGCATATGGAGAGTTACCATGTATGTGGAGAGTCACAATAATTGATACATTCATGACAATTATGCTATAGTTTATTTAAATAACTTGATTAGTTCTAACTTCAACCCAAGCACACAATCTCCATGCTACTATTGCCAAATATTAAATATTTAACATGTTCCCCATCTTTTTTAACATTTTTATAATATAATATTCTCTCTCTCTCTCTCTCTACATATATATATATATATATATAATATTAAAGATTAGAATTATCCTAGCCAAACCGAGCCAGCTCGGCTCAGTTTTAAACCGGGCATATCGAGCGAGCTTTTTTCTTGCCAAATCCGAGCGAGCTCCGAGCCACGAGCTTTCTGGAATGCTCTAGCTGGTAGTGGATCCGTGAACCAAATCCTGGTTGTAGTTAATGGATAGTGGAGGTGAATTATTTAATGAAACGGTCATATTTTTTTACCAACAAACCATTTACCAACGTCTTTTTTTTGTTTGACCGTTAATTTTTTTGACCATTTTAATTTTTAACCGTTTATAATTTTACCCTATATAAAAACCATATCACACATACAATTTTATACAACTACATATATGAATATGGGTGGTGGCAATATGTTTCCGAAAACATATCGTCGACGATGATCATCCCGCGCAAACCGCCAAGATACAAACAACCTACTTGTTACACACCAACCCAACTACACACCAACCCAACTACACACCCACCGACAACACACCAACCAACTACACACCCGCTGACAACAGACAAGCCAACTACACACCCACCTACTACACAGCCTACCCCAACATTTGAATATTACGAACCACAACATCCTGACAATTTGTGCACAGAAGAATTGATTTACACACATGACTACACAATGACTCTACTACAACTAGGAGCAATACGGGTTGGAGATTTGGTAAGAGTGCCGGAGCGTGTCAATCCTCCTATAGTGCAAAACCCACCGGTTACGGTGCAAAACCCTCGAACGAAGGTTATGAAACTGATCCCGGGGCCGAATAAGTAATGTATTCGAATGAAGAAATGTCTTGCCCGACACCTGAAACTGAGGGATATCGATACGAGAGGTTGGACGGGCGTGATAGAGATCGTGACGTTTCTTCGCCCGAGTCAATTGCATATTCTTTCTTTTTTTAGCTATGTTTAAGTAATATTTTAACTAAGTTTATGTTTAATTAATGTTTTACTTAACTTAATTATGTTTGTATTTTGATTTTTAGTTTTTAACTTTATTTTTTTTCTTTTAACGGTTTCTTTCATTAAACATTAAACAATAAACCTAACTTGCAACAATTGCCATGTCGCAACATGGTTGAAATTCCCCCCGTGTACATTCACATAGTCGGCGTGCGTGACTTGGATTGACATGTCTTCTTGAAGATTAGGGTGCTGCGCAATCGGGACTTCAAAGAGGCATTCCATCGGTTACACTTGGCGAAGTGATCATACCACTTACTAACGAGCGAATCCTTGTTGCGGTCATTTGTGCCAGTTATTTGATTGAATTCCACCGACACTTGCGCCAAAATGAATCTCTCCGTAAACCGGGAGGATGATTTGTATGTTTGACTTCCATATACGCCATCACTAACGCGATCTCCTCATTTACATTGCACGAGACCATTTTTATGATATGATTTTGGTTTTGGTGTGATTTTGTTATTAGAAATTATCGGGTTTCACAAGGTAAAAAAAAGGTAGCCGTTAGGTTGCAACGGTTAGAAAATTAATTACCGTTTGAAAAAAAAAACGGTTACTTTTTTAATATAAATGAAAATAAATAAAAGAATCAGTGGTATGCTACCTCCAAAACTGTGTTTTAGTGAATTCAATCATTGAAGTTGTTGAAAATAATAATAATAATTATAATTCAAATCCTTTGGCTGGGCCATATGTATTGGGCTTTTCTATTTCAGGTTTTATTAAAGAAGAGTGGGCTTAACAGATGGGCTTATTATGAATGTTGGAGACTGGATTAAAGATGGCCCAGTTATGTGTGTTTGTTATCAACGGTTGGGATCATCTCTGGAAGGAATGTGTGGTTTAGATTAAAACTCACACGGATCGTGAACAAGAGCTATAAAAGGCTTTTATCAGCTCATTTTATTATTATTCACTTTTTCTTCTTCGTTGTGTATTAGGGTTTCTCTGTATTTGTTTAGTCGTCTTCTTCGTCTTCTGTATTAGTATTAAACACTGTAAGTGTTTGTATTGTTCTTAATCAGTTGTGTAAACTGATCTAAACAATCAGTAGACATCAACTGATCTCTGTTATTTCTGAGATTCATCTATTGTTGAATCTCTGGGTATTTGGGGGGAGTTTTAGGGTTGGTTTAATAATAAGATTTTGGTCACCGTTTTGTCGCTTCTCTCTTGTTCTTTGTTATTGTTCATGTTGTTGTTATCTTTCGAAGTTAGATCTATACTTTTTGACATGGTATCAGAGCCAAAGGCTCTCTGATTCTGGTCTCGGTCTTCCGCTGTCTGTATTTTTTTGGTTGTTAGGGTTTTGATCTTGATATTTAGATCTTGACCTCCTTTGTTAGTAGTAGATCTGATCTGTGTAGATCTTGTCTATTACTTGTGTCTGGTATCTACTGTAGATCTAGGGTTTGTCAACTATTGTTGGCTGGAGGCTCTGGATCTTGGTTCTGGAACGTGGTGTTGGGCTGGACGTTTGTGCTGTTGCTCTCTGGCCGTGTAACCCTAAGTGAAGGTTACAGGTTACGAGTTATCTGGTGAGATTGTTCCATTCTTGTTGTTTAATATTGTTGTTGTGTCTAGGAGCAAGGCCCGGGTTAGGAGGACCGGTATTGGCTCAAGTATTTGGTTGTGTCTGTCTCTTTGTGATTGATTGTTTGATTGTCTGTGATTTCTTGTTATTGCATATTATTAGTATATATATAAATACTAGTTAATAAAAGAACTCCTGAGTTAAGAACTGGGTGGACACCTTGAGTGACGAATCCACTATCTGTACACTGACTCAGCTTCGTTCTTCTAGGTTTTTTCTCTGTTTCTTGGTACCTGGTATTGTTTCTGTGTGTGTACTGTCTAATTTGATTGTTTGCTATGGGTGATGCTATTGTTAACCCACCACCACCAAATAATGCTGGTGGTGGTGGTGATGGATCTGGAACACTTATCAGTAAACTGGATATAGGAGATCCTTTGTATATCCATCCCAGTGACACTAGTTCATTAACCATCATCAGTATAAAACTTAAGGGAACTGATAACTATAAAGTGTGGTCTAATGCTATGAAACTTGCTCTTGAAACTAAAAACAAGTTTGGGTTTATAGATGGGTCTGTTATTAAGCCTACTGATGATGATATTCTAGCCAAACAGTGGGATAGATGTAATTCAGTTGTTTTGTCTTGGTTATTAAATTCTATTAGTGAAGAATTATATCTAGGACAAGTTTTTTCAAAACTTGCTAGAGATGTTTGGTTGGATTTAAGGGACACATATGATAAAGTGGACGGGTCTGTGGTTTATAACTTGCATCAACAAATTTGTTCTATGAGTCAAAATGGTATTTCAGTTGCTGAGTACTATCACAAGTTAAACACCATGTGGAAACAGTTTGATTCCATTGTTCAATTGCCTCCTTGTACTTGTGAGGCTTCAAAAGAGTTTAATAGTTTCAATGGGTTAATAAGACTTATGCAATTTCTAATGGGTTTAGATGAAATTTATCAACCTGTAAGGACAAATTTATTGATGCAAGACCCCTTACCCTCTGTGAAACATGCATTCTCTATTGTTTCTAGAGAAGAGTCACATAGGAAATCTGGTAGTAGTAGTGCTAAAGAAGCAAATGTGTCTTTTCTGACTAGGTCTAATACTGGGAACATGAACAGGAGGGTTGGTAATAAAGGGTCTAGTAATAATCAGAACACTAATTCTAATTCTTTTACAACTGGTAATAGAGGACCCAATCCAAACCTTAAGTGTACACACTGCAATATGCTTGGTCATACTGTGGATAGATGTTATGAGCTTATTGGGTATCCTCCAGGGGTTAGAAAAAGAGGATTAAATCAAAATGCTAGGTCTAATATGTCTTCTAATGTTTCTAATGAGAAACAGTCTAGTTCTAGTTCATCTGGCTTGCCTTTTTCATCTGAACAGATATCAAAGCTCATGAGTCTGATCAGTGAAAAGGGTGGAAATGAGACTCAAACACACAATGCAGGAGGTAAGAGTGTTTTTATAAATGGGTTCTCCTGCATGTCTAAAATCTCTAATCTTGAAAATATTTTTAAAAATTTTTCAAACTGTTCAAACTTTGTCAAGGCTGCTATTAGTCATGGTTGGATCACTGATTCTGGTGCAAACCAACACATGACTAGTAGTGACAAAGATATGATTAACTGTATTGAAGTTTCTGAATATGACATTTTGGTTAAACACCCAAATGGCACTAGTGCCAAAGTTACTAAGATTGGAGATATAAAATTGGCTGATGGTGTTATTCTGTATGATGTATTTCTTGTTCCTGATTATTGTGTTAGCTTGTTATCTGTTCATAAATTAGCTAAAGACAATAAGTTGAGTGTTTTGTTTGATGAACAAAACTGTTTCATTCAGGATTCCAAGTCCAAGAGAATCCTGGTGACTGGTAAACAGACTGATGGTCTGTATTTTGTTGGTAGAAATGTAAGTGTTAATCATAGTTGTTTTAATAGTGTTGATGATGCCAATTTATGGCATAACAGACTTGGTCATCCCTCTGATCAAGTCTTAGCCGTGTTAAGAAATGAAATGAACTTAGGACACAGAGACTCCCAACAGCCTTGTGAGATATGTCATAAGGCCAAGCAAGTTAGAGTACCATTCCCTATAAGTGATCATCAAACCAAACAGATAGGTGATCTTGTTCACCTAGATGTTTGGGGACCATATAGAATCACTAGTAGAGAAGGGTACAAATATTTTTTAACAGTTGTTGATGATTTCAGCAGGACTGTTTGGTGTTATATGTTAAAAACTAAAACTGAGGTATATGAAAACTTGGTTATCTTTCATGAATTAATTAAAACTCAGTTTAAGAAAAAGGTTAAAATCTTTAGGAGTGATAATGGAACTGAGTTTGTTAATAAGCAGTTTCAGGTTTTTTGTCAATTAAATGGTACCATTCACCAAACAACCTGTGCTTATACCCCTCAGTAGAATGGTATTGCTGAGAGAAAGCACAGGCATCTTCTTAACACAGCTAGGGCTTTGCTTTTTCAGAGTGGTTTACCACTTAGATTTTGGAGTGATTGTGTGTTAACTGCAACTTATTTGATTAACAGGATTCCCTCATCTGTTCTGTTAGGAAAGAGTCCATATGAAGTTGTTTATGGGTTTCCCCCCACTCTCAGTCATATTAAAACTTTTGGATGTCTGTGTTTTAATACAATACTTAATAATTCTGATAAGTTGTCAAGTAGGTCTGAAAAATGTGTCTTGATAGGATACTCAAATGTAAAAAAGGGTTACAAATTATGGTGTCTTGATTCAAAAACAGTTGAGTATTCTAGAGATGTTCGGTTTTATGAAGAAATATTTCCTTTTAAACAACTTTCAGGAAAACAGTCAACTGGTTTTAGTGAAACTAATGGTCTTAATAGTCTAAATTTTTTTGATTTGTATGAAACCACAGAGTCTATGGGTTATAATATGACTGAATCAGAAAAGGTTCCCAATGATGAAGGGGGAACCAATGTTACTCAGGGGGAATTAGCTAGTCTGCAAACGGATGTTCCTCCCAGGGCTGCTGGGGGGGTAGACTCTAGTAGTCAGCAGCCTGGCAGTCCAGGTTGTAGGACATCTGGTATGGTAGACCAGGATGCTGAAGCCCCTAATGATGAGTATAACCCATCTGAGGGATCAATTAGGAGGTCTAGTAGAGTTTCTAGTATTCCTAAAAGATTTAGTGATTACATAGTTGAAGGTAAAGTTAAATATGGAGTTGAAAAAGTTGTTAATTACTCTAATCTGTCTAGTGATAATTTTTGTTTTACTTCAAGTTTAAACAAATCTTTTGAACCCACTTCTTATTCAGAAGCTTCTAAAGACCCTAAATGGGTAGAAGCTATGAATAATGAAATGGAAGCACTGTATAGAAATAATACCTGGGAACTAACTGAGTTACCTAAAGGTAGAAAACCTATAGGGTGTAAGTGGGTTTATAAGATAAAGTATAAAGCTAATGGTGAAATAGAAAGATTTAAAGCAAGACTTGTTGCTAAAGGTTATAATCAAAGAGAAGGTTTAGACTTTGGTGAAACTTTTTCACCAGTTGTCAAAATGGTTACTATTAGGTGTGTATTGAGTCTTGCTGTTCAGTATGATTGGTCCATGTATCAGTTAGACATTAACAATGCTTTCTTATATGGGTCAATAACTGAAGATGTCTATATGTTACCACCAGAAGGATATCATTCTAGTTCTGATAACAGAGTCTGTAAACTGATAAAGTCTTTATATGGGCTTAAGCAAGCTCCTAGGAAATGGAATGAGAAACTTACAAGTGTTTTATTACAGTTTGGATTTAAGCAGAGTGTCTGTGATCATTCCTTGTTTATTAAATCTGAAAATGGTATTTTTATCATCCTACTTGTGTATGTGGATGATATTATAGTCACTGGAAATAATGAACAGGAAATTATTAAAATTAAAAAATTTCTGAGTCAAAATTTCCAAATTAAAGATTTAGGAATCTTAAAGTACTTTCTGGGGATTGAAGTATTACATAATAAGACTGGTCTATGTCTAACCCAAAGGAAGTATTGTCTTGAACTCTTAACTGAGTTTGGATATTTGGGTTGCAAACCTGTTTCTACACCTATAGAGTTAAGCTATATAGTATCAAGTAAAACAGGAAAGAATGAGGCCTTGTTAGATAACATTACTGGTTATCAAAAGTTGATAGGTAAACTTATATATCTATCTTTAACAAGACCTGATATAAGTTATTCAGTTCAGTTTTTAAGTCAGTTCATGCATAAGCCTACTTTTGGGCATTTGCAAACTGCCTTAAGACTTCTTAGATATTTAAAGAGTTCACCAGGAAAAGGCATTCAGTTTAAAAGGTCAAGTGATTTTAAACTAAGTGCCTATGTTGATGCAGACTGGGCAAAATGCCTGGTCACTAGGAAATCTGTGACTGGGTATTGTCTATTTCTTGGTGAGTCTTTGATATCTTGGAAAAGTAAGAAACAAAGCACTGTTTCACGATCCTCAGCAGAAGCTGAGTATCGAGCCTTATGTTCAGGTACATGTGAAATAATGTGGGTACTAAATTTGTTAAAAGAATTGCATGTTAAATGTAGTCTGCCTGTTAGTGTTAGTAGTGATAGTAAGGCTGCTATATCCAGAGCTGCTAATCCTGTCTTCCATGAGAAGACAAAACACTTTGAGATTGACTTACACTTTGTTAGAGAGAAGATCTCTGATGGAGTTATTAAAACTGTAAAGATCAGCTCAGATCTTCAAATAGCTGATATATTTACAAAAGGTCTTAATGGGTCACAACATGATATGTTGTGTAAAAAACTTGGTATGATTGATATGTTCAGCAAGGATTTGAATTAAGGGGGAATGTTGAAAATAATAATAATAATTATAATTCAAATCCTTTGGCTGGGCCATATGTATTGGGCTTTTCTATTTCAGGTTTTATTAAAGAAGAGTGGGCTTAACAGATGGGCTTATTATGAATGTTGGAGACTGGATTAAAGATGGCCCAGTTATGTGTGTTTGTTATCAACGGTTGGGATCATCTCTGGAAGGAATGTGTGGTTTAGATTAAAACTCACACGGATCGTGAACAAGAGCTATAAAAGGCTTTTATCAGCTCATTTTATTATTATTCACTTTTTCTTCTTCGTTGTGTATTAGGGTTTCTCTGTATTTGTTTAGTCGTCTTCTTCGTCTTCTGTATTAGTATTAAACACTGTAAGTGTTTGTATTGTTCTTAATCAGTTGTGTAAACTGATCTAAACAATCAGTAGACATCAACTGATCTCTGTTATTTCTGAGATTCATCTATTGTTGAATCTCTGGGTATTTGGGGGGAGTTTTAGGGTTGGTTTAATAATAAGATTTTGGTCACCGTTTTGTCGCTTCTCTCTTGTTCTTTGTTATTGTTCATGTTGTTGTTATCTTTCGAAGTTAGATCTATACTTTTTGACAGAAGTAATGTAACAGTGCATGATTGATTGAAAGCAGTGAAAGGAAAAAACAAATAAGTCATTTAAGGGCACTTAGCCCTTAGGTAATTTGTTGAATCAAAACAATGTATATATTGTGTATCTGATTGAGCTTAATTTTAATGCTAGTTTAATTATGTTACACGGTACTGTAGTTTGTTTAATTCCTTGAAATATTTATCAAATTTTTTTGTAGTAGAACTATATATCATTAAAGGTTACAATTTCTATTTATAATTTTATTTATAATTTTATACAATTTCGTCATACCAATTGGTTGAAGGAGACACCAAGTAATGATCATTTTAAGTTAGAGTTGTTCATATGGCTAGCGTCTTTTTAACTAGCTCGCTTGAAAATGACACGGTTGTAAATGGTTCCAACCATGAAGTCTATATCAAATGCGCACAAAACAACAGGGTATTTTTAATAAAAAAACAAAAAAGGTAAAAGTAAAATGTGGAAAAAAAAGGTGGATTTGTATGGATGCACACGTGGTACATGGTTTTCATGTTTTTTTGTCTCTAAAATCTCTATAAATCCTTCCCTAAACACATTCATTATCCTCCCACACCTCTCTCCGATAAAAAAAAAAATGGACGTTCTCCGGCGACCGGTTAAGAACGAATCCCCCAAACGGTCCGTAAAACAACCGACCGCCGGCGAACTTTTAAAACCCTCAGACGCCCTCCCTCTCCCTCTTTACCTTACAAACGGTCTCTTCTTCACCATATTCTTCTCGGTTATGTATTTCCTCCTCCACAGATGGCGCGAGAAGATCCGCAACTCCGTCCCCCTCCACGTCCTCACGTTTTCAGAGCTTGCGGCCGTGGCGTCCCTAATCGCCTCGGTAGTCTACCTTGTTGGCTTCTTTGGCATCGAATTTGTCCAATCTATCTTTAGACCATCTCCCGACTCATGGGAGATTCAAGATGATAATTTGGATCAAATCATGTTGGATGAGGATAAGCGTGTTAAGCCATGCGGGGAATCAATAGAAGCATTAATTCCCCGCATTATTCCCGCCACTAGTACTGATGCAGTAGTGGCGGAGATGTCAATACAAAAAAGTAAAAACAAACCACCACCAGCTTCTGAACACTCATCCTCAGAAGAGGATGAGGAGATAGTAAAGCTGGTGGTGGGTGGGTCCCTCCCGTCGTACTCTCTAGAGTCAAAACTCGGAGACTGCAAACGTGCAGCAAAGATACGACGGGAGGCACTAGAAAGGATAACTGGGAAGTCATTATCCGGACTGCCCCTTGATGGGTTCGACTACGAATCCATTTTGGGGCAGTGCTGTGAAATGCCTGTAGGATATGTCCAGATTCCCGTGGGGATCGCGGGGCCGTTGTTGCTAAACGGGGCCGAGTTTTCGGTGCCGATGGCGACTACTGAAGGGTGTCTAGTGGCGAGTACGAATAGAGGGTGTAAAGCTATATATGTATCCGGTGGTGCCACGTGTATATTATTAAAGGACGGCATGACGAGGGCTCCGGTGGTTAGGTTCGGTAGCGTAAAGAGAGCGGCGGAGTTGAAGCAGTTTTTGGAAGATCCGATGAATTTCGAAACTCTTGCCGTTGTGTTTAATAAGTCAGTATTCTTTTTCTTTATTTTTATCTTGTTTAATATTATATAATTTGTATTTATTTGGTTGGCATAAGAGAAAACACATTTTCAGAAAGTCACGATTTTTGCCTGACAAACGTTATTAAATACGTATTACCTACCTTATATTTATCTTAGAGGTAACATGTACATACATTACTTGCATTGTACATATATGTAATATTTATATTTATATATATATGTATGATTCGATATTTAATATGTATGCGTTTATGTTTATATTGTGAATATTTTAATATAAAAGGAAAAAAAAAGATGGTCATTACCAAGACGAAGAATTGAAAGAGAGTATATATATTAAATATCCGTTCAAAAAAAAGTATATATTAAATATACCCAACCAACTTATACTTCACAAAAAGTTTCCTCTAACTTTATACCCGATTTGTTTATATGTTATTTAATATATTTTATCTGTGTTGTTTTATTGAAAATGAAGTGAATATTGAAAGATTAATGAGCACCATAACTTAGACTTCATTTTTCTAATACATATGTAGCATTAAATAAACCGTGTTAGTACGTTGTTGATATAAATGCAGGAACATATATTATCTCTCTAGTTAGAAGAAAACATATAGGGATTTATTTCTATAACTATCTTAAAGTTATATATATCGCTAATATATAGGTTATATGTTAAACGAAAATATGGACTTTTGGATCAGAAACACTCACGGGCCGAGAATGCCCCAGCCCCATCATTTTTTACTTGTAGTGTAAATTTAGGTGTTTTCTTTTTCTTTGAACGGCAAATATTATTACACTCGCATTACACACACTAAATACACCATTGCCTAGATTTGTACATAGGACCTCCCGTCTAAGAGGCGTAAGCCACTACCAAGTGGGCTACCCCACATTGGCTGTAAATTTAGGTGTTTTCAGCTGAAAATTTTATACGTATTGAGTCAGACCCCTCCGTTTTACCGGGTTTTAATGGTTATGTAACTTTCGGGCCCACGGAATTTTTTCCATGTTACGCCACTTGAAACACATACCTTTATTTGTATTTACAGATCAAGCAGATTTGGAAGGCTACAAAGTATTAAATGTGCCATTGCTGGGAAGAATCTATATATAAGGTTTTGTTGCGCAACCGGGGATGCAATGGGGATGAACATGGTCTCGAAAGGTGTCCAAAACGTCCTTGATTTCCTTCATGAAGATTTCCCGGATATGGATGTCATGGGCATTTCCGGTATTAATTGTATATCGTATAAGTTAGATTCATATAAATTTGTTGAATACTCAATATTTATAAGTTACATTCATATAGATGTGTCAAATGCTTCCATATTTATTTTATTACCATTTTTGTTATAGGAAACTATTGTTCAGACAAGAAGCCTGCTGCAATAAACTGGATAGAAGGGCGTGGGAAGTCGGTGGTATGTGAGGCGGTAATTAAGGAAGAGGTTGTGCACAAGGTGTTGAAAACCACAGTCCCAGCTCTGGTTGAGCTTAACATGCTCAAGAATCTAACAGGATCTGCAATGGCTGGTGCACTTGGAGGCTTTAATGCACATGCTAGCAATATAGTCTCCGCAGTATACCTAGCCACTGGGCAAGATCCTGCTCAGAATGTTGAGAGCTCTCATTGCATTACCATGATGGAGGCTGTAAATGCTGGCAAAGATCTTCATATCTCGGTCACCATGCCTTCCATTGAGGTACATTAATCTTCGAATTAATTTGCTAAACAATCGATTGCATTATAATTTAGTTCATAATCATGATTTGAATTTATTTGCTAAACAATCATTAACATTTTAAATTAGTTCATAATCATGTGGCCTTGGCTTTCCAAATTATTTATGTTCATCTGGCCTACTATGTTTTCCAATAACCTCGAAAGAGGGTGAAGATTACAAATGGATTTAAATATAATTTTGTGTGCCGTTCCTTGTTGATTATTATGAACATATTGTATATATGAATGTATATATACAATATAAAAATGATCGAGACAAATTGTGTTAACTTTTATCTATAGTTGGATTATTTTATTATGCTGTCAAAGTCGGAGTAAACTATATATTTAAGAAAAAAAGTTACGAAATTTATAAAATATTCAGTAGCTTAAGAAAAGATTAGCAATTAAAAAAAAATAATTGGATTATCGTGTCGTGCATAATTTTGAATTGGAGATTTCTTGTAATCAAGAAAGCAATCCTTTCTTGACTATTAATTAGTAGTGATTAAATTTTTAAACCACATCTTTCAAGTATCTTGTTATCGATTACGAATATATATATATAGGGGAAAGTTAATTTGAGAACACCTATATTTAGTGCGAACCGCGAGAACGCCATCTAAAACCATTCAAACCAAAAATTTCTTTTTACACTTATCTTTATTACTAAAATACAATCCCAAAAATATAATTTACGCGTAAAAATTTAAAAGTATACGGAAATAAATTGTTTTTACACATGTGTAAATTTACTGTTTGTACATGTGTAAGCTGTTTCATTTACACATGTGTAAAAAGTTAATTTGAAAGTGTTTTTAGAAGAAAAGTTGAATTATTTGGAAAAAAATTCGTTTTTTAATGTTGTATTTTGATTATAATTAGGTTTGTATTGAAAAAAAATGATTTTGATTGGTTTTCTCAATTGTTCTCACGGTTCTCGCGATATTTAGCGTTCTCAAGATAACCCTCCCCTATATATATATATATATATATATATATATATATATATATATATATTAAATTATTCACTTACTACGTACCATGTATACACACTTATATCACTATTAAACATGTAAATAAATAAAATGCCTTTGTATACACGGTTACATCACTACTAAACAAACATATATTTGCTACGGAAAAACTATCGCAAATTGGTTATGGATTAGCTACGGATATATTTAGCAAAGTATCATCGGGACCCTGTGACTGCCCATGACAAGGATTCATGTTTCCGCTGTTTTTTAATCATTTATATATTGTGATTATAAATGCTTGGATGTTGGAACACCCCAGATGCATTGACAACTAATGTTCTATATATTTATTTACTATGTTTATAATCAATAATACTACGTTTGTTTAGTAGAAATAAAGGGAAAATTACCAAATTAAACATGTTAACCCTAAAATTATCAAAATGAAAATTAAATTTTACTTTTTTATCAAAATATTAATTTTTACATCTTATCAAAATAAACAAAAGCGGCTGCTAAAGTTTAACACGCACTTTACATGTGGTCTCCTTTTCCTTTTACATGTGTAATATATCGATTGGTTTTTCATGGATTTCATTATACTTTACAACGTTTTTGGTGCCGGCTTAAATTTAGCCCACGGTTTTCCTTCTTAGTTGACACTGCTTATTTGGCCTCTACCAGCCACTTAGGTTATAGCCTAGTGAGAGAGGAAATCCCCTCTTGGGTGAGGTTGGGAATTCAATTTTAAGGGTGTGCAAAAAAAAGGTGTAAAAAAATGGGTGTAAGAAATTAGCTGTTAAAAAAAATTTGGCCTCTACCAATTTTTTTTAATGTCTATATATTGCAAAGGTTAAAATTTAATAATATATTTTGGTAACTTGTTGTTCAGTGTATATATTTTAGTGGTTGTCCCTTGTAAACATAATTTTTACCAATTCACATGCATGTCATAGCCCATAGGTTCATGCACGCCTGCTTATGTCTACATATGAATAGGTCAAAAAACACAACTTTTTTAATTAACAAGAAAGCTTATTTTATTGCATAAAATTCTGGTTCAGGTTGGAACAGTTGGAGGTGGTACACAACTTGCTTCACAGTCAGCATGTTTAAACTTATTAGGTGTCAAAGGTGCAAGCAAAGATGAGCCAGGGTCAAATGCAAGGGTGTTAGCCACAATAGTAGCTGGTTCAGTCCTTGCTGGTGAGCTCTCTCTGATGTCAGCAATATCAGCTGGTCAACTTGTCAAGAGCCACATGAAATACAACAGATCCACAAGAGATATGTCCAAGTTAACCAGCTCTTAATCAATAACAAGTTCATAAATGTAGGAACAAATATATAAATATTTAAAAAGGAATAAAAGGGTAGATCATGGATGCATCAAGGAGGGATCAAAGTGTTGTTTGTTTTTTGAAGATGCCCATGTGAGTTTGGATCTGTTTCCCAAGTGTATAAAGTTGTTGTATGTGTGATAGTGGTGATGAAGTGGTGGTGGTGTGAGGGAATCAAATTAAGGAAACAAAGAGATCCAGGGGTGTACAATGGTGCTTGTTTTTTCTTGTCTTTGGATTTTATTTTATTTTATTACTGTAGTTGGTGGTGGTCATTTGGTTTGGCATGTGCAAATGTTTCTGTTTTATTCTTATGATCTTGTCTCTATCTCTGTTTATTGTTTTGTTTATCTTTTTAATTAGTTTGTTTATATATTGCTATGAACTCCTGAATAGATCACCCGAAACAAATTGTCTTTCTTTAAAAATGTTTACTATGTATGTATGTATAATACATGTATGTATAAAAAGTTTTTCACGCTCTCAGAATATGTATATATGTATGAAATATAAGAAACTCTTGTTTCCCTAAATATTCATGTTACTTCAATGTTAGAGCATCGTGTCATATTAGTTTTTAAATGTCAGTATTTTTTTATGAAAAAATTCCTAATAAAAGTTTTATTTTTAAATCAAACGTACTTATTTCAATGATTTGTTATTGTTATTTTTATTATTATTATTTTTTTTTTCTGAAGGGGGCCTCACTCAAAGGATCACTTGACTTGCATCGGGGATTATTGCTATCGACATTGACGATCTCTCCTGAAATGATCATTGATGTTGGATAAATATCAACATTTCTATTTTTATTGGCCGTCGATCTAGTTTTTATGCAACAACTTCTCCATCAATTAATCAGAATCCCAGAGATCGCCTAATACAGAAACGAAAGAAATTTAATGGCTCAGTAAGCATTTATTTAGTAAAAGTCTCTAATTCAAGCCAAAGGTAAGAACAAAGTTTTTATCGATTTAAATTCATCAAAAACCAAACAAACAAAAACTCTAGACCCTAATTTATATAGTATGAAAAATAATTAAACTAGATAACAAAAAGATAAACTAGGAAATTAAAATTCAAATATATATGATAAATAATCTTCAATTCAATTGATATCCCTACATATATAATCGACAATAAATAGCTAACAATGGTGACATTTAGCCAATCAACATCAAATCCATTCACGAGAGATTGTCAATGCTACCGGTGAAGACCCGGCCCCATGTGTTGCAAGTCTAGGTTTTTACCCCCTTGTGATCCTTTGAGCGTGGTATCATCTTCCATAATAAGTTTCATCTTGATAGATTATATGTTAGTAGATTTATCGTATTGAACCGCTATTCCGCAAAGAACCTCCTACACAAAGGAACATTCTTCCTCATCGGGTTCAATCCACGAAAAAGAAGCAACGCTATGGATACCATGACCGATCACCATGGATAAAGAAGAATCTTTCTAAATCATTTTGGGTTAATTAGCGGGGCCTTCAAGCATCCGAAATACGCCAAGCTTGTAAATAACATAGCCTTCCTAAATGAAGACTCCTTCAGAAAAACGAAGTTATTCAAGTTCTTTTTCTCAAAGAAGTCAAAGAAGGTCTTCATAAAATTTGGGTTGTCTTCCTATAAACACCCTTGATATACCGGCTCGTAGAACCAAGGGTAAAAATTGCCAAAAGTATGTTCCTCTTTCTCTTTCACATCGTCTTGGACGATGGGTCCTGATTCGGTTTCCTTAACACGCCTTTCCCATTGTAACTCAAGATCTCGTACTCGCTGGCGGAGCCGTCTAATATTTTTTTTTATATTTCAAGATCTCGAAATTGTTGTTAGAGTCATTTAATTTTAAGATCATGTGGGTAGTGATAAATATCATAGTTACCTCAGTCACGATTTTGCGAGTAGGACGTCGATTTTCTCCACAAACACTTGAATATAAAAACACTCACGTCCTTACCTCTTTCACAAATTCTACAAGCAAGCAAGTATAAACCATCACACCTAGCCATTTGAGAACCAAAATTAAAGCTTTTATACCAAATGATGCGGGGAACGGAAGCAATTAGATGGTTCTATAAGCAATTAGTTAATTAAAGTCTCTAGTTCGACCCAAAGATTCCAAGAACAAAGTGCTTATCAATTTAAATTTATTGAATATTAACCAAACAAAAACCGTTGACCCTAATTTATAGTGTAGAAAACATAATTAATCAACTAGGAAACAAAAAAGATAAACTAGGAAATTGTAATTCAAATAAATGATAAAATAATATTCAATTCAATTAGATATCTCTATATCATCGCCAATAGCAATGTTGCTCTTTAGCTGACTTCAATACCATTCACGAGAGATTGTCAATGCTACTGGTGATAACCCAGTCACCTGTATTGCAAGTATAGGTTTCTACCCCTTGTGGTCCTTTGAGTGTGGTAACTTCTAACGTAAGAAGTCTCATTTTTAATAGTTTATACGATATGGGTAGATTCCTCATTTGACATGATGTCTTGTAGCTATAATAACATTTAGTAAGCTTGCTAGGAGCGGAATGTTGGAAAATTATTATCCAAGATAATAAAAGTTACATATGAAATAAACATATCATTTCATTTAAAGTAGGTAGCGACTTTCAACAAAGCATCACAACCTTGGCTTTTCCACATTGCATCACAAACATCCATGCTTGTCAACAAAGACTCGCTGTCTTTTCTTTCTGAGGATATAATAAAAATAACTTCATGCTATTGAGTTCTTTTATTTATAAAGCGGAAAATAAATTATTACAAGACACGTGTAGTCAAGGTGTAAATATATACTATATAATAGAACTATAGAACAAATAGTTTTGAGAAACCAATCATCTTAATTAACAAGTACAGATGCATACATCAATTCCAACATTGTACCTGTAATCGAGTGTATTGTGATATTGATTTAAATTGGATGGATATTAGTGATTCCTTGACATAAAGCTCTGATTATCCGAATTTAGATTTCTTTCCAATTTCGCTAATCTTTAATATTTTCGATTTGTAGCTTAAAAATCGTAAATTACTAATTAGCATAATTTTTGAGTTTATTTACGGTTCTAATTGCAAAATTGTCCGGTTGGTTTGTAGTTTTTTAAGAATTTGCAAACGTGCATTTCTTATTCAGTTTTTTAATTCAATTTCTTTCAGAACTACCAGCTACTTATTTTTTGTGCTACCCACTGAAGTATCAAATAATATAGCTTTTTAAATGCGGTAATAGTTGTTAGCATAAAGTGCATCCCACATCTATTTTTATCTTTATCCACAATTTTAAAATATGTTTTTTTCCCGACCCACACACTAAAACTCGACGTTTGCAAGCGTCTTTTCTTCAATTTTCTCGCATCTCACACACTCTCAACAAGTGGTGACGGACCTAAAAATTATTTCAACGGGTGCAATCGAACCAAACTTTTAAAGGGTGCAGTTAGGATTTTTGCCTACAAATTACACTAAAATTCTTTTTTCAAGGGGGCGCCCGCTCCCCTTGAACTATACCTAGGTCCGCTCATGCTAGTCTCAACTACAACTTAGAATATTCTTGTCATCATTATGATCCATCGGTAACAACTAATCTTCTCTCGACATCAATGTTGTATTCATTTTGGTCCTTTTTTTATTTACATCTGCACATCACATCTTTGTGTAAAGAGTACAATAGTGAATCAAACCTAATTAAGAAATTAGGCACATTGTCGCAATGGATTAAACGGATCATCAACTACGTTGATTAGTTGTTAGACATCATATATAGTTTTTAGGCATTGTTCCAATGGCTTGATGCATTTTTCTTGTAATGAGCTTTACTTACACACCGGTATAATACATGTGCTTCGTTGTAATTAAACGATGTATCGTTCTAAACTTTTACATCAAAATCATTGCAATAAATATGCAAAGTTGTACACACCGTTAAAAATCTTTAAGACCCACCATGATATATATGTGTCTTGCGAAACGCTTAAGTTCTAGGGCAATGCCCCTTGATCTTGAACACTAAACGAGTAGCAGGATCTTGCATGGAGTCTCACCCTTAGCCTCTGCTTTTGTTATTATTTTTTTTTTTTGAACGGCAAATTTCTACTCCATATGGGACTTGAACCCATGACCTCCCCCTTAGGTGTTCCTAGAAGCTTTGCTTTCTACTCCTCTGCTTTTGTTATTGACACGCGATTTTATATGATTTTTCTTACCATTAAGATCAAGTTAATAAATAATAAATCTAATTTTTAAAAATATATTATAGCAAGATTCATATTAAGTTAAATCGCATAAAAATAAGGAATTTAAGGTGTTATTTTTAAAATTAAATAAAAAGTCAATGCATGTAAGGGCCAAGGGGTATTGTTATTCGAGCATTTCTCTTTTCCTATTTAACTTTCTAGTTATTATTATAACTTTATCACCAAATCACTCTTCACCGCTAATTTGATGCAAACAAGGGTAAAAAAAAAAAAAAAAAAAAAAAAAACCTTACGCTTTGTATAAACAACTTTTTACCATAAACTACGCGTGTGTGTAAATATGTACACACACATTTAGGATGAGAATGAACAAATACAACAAATTAATCTGAATCTTTCTTTTAATAAATGTTTCATATTTATAAAATAAATAGACTTGAAAAAAGTTCATGCTCTTACATACATTATTAGTGTAGGTTATGTCATCAAACAAGTTTTTCATATACGTTATAATCTTATGTTGTTTTATCTACATTATGTTGTTTATCTACTACACATGTGTAGATTTTATTACATATACATGCTAATGTTATATTGTTGCTATATGTGTATGTTATGGATAAATACTAGATTATATCACGGAAGCTTTTCGGGATAAATAAATCTAATATGATATGATAAAATATGTGTTATGATGTGCATAAAAATTAATGTACTATTATATGAAAAAAAACAACAATTTCAATCATGTGAATAAGAATGAAAATGTATATTAAAAAGAAGACGTATATTTGGATGAGGAGCAGAGCTAGAAACAACCATTACAGAGCGATATTGAGGCGGTAGTCTGTGACTTTTTTTTCAGAAATAAGTGGTTTTAACCAATTCTGCTCTTGATGAAAATAGAATTCCTAGGTTGAACATGAATAGTGATTTGCCTAGAAACAATAAATGAATTACCTGAACACATTGTATTTTTTTTTCCTGTATGAATAAAAACGACAAGGAAAACTGTTTTTTTTTTCGTTTTTTGTATGGCACTATGGTACTCGTTGGGAAGAAAATAAAACGTGTTTTAATTTGGTGTATGTTTTTTTAAAGATCTCGTATATAAAAGTTATTAACGTCTTAAAATTGGGTGGGAAGCATGAAAGAGAAAGAGACTTTTGGATGAAAATAAAGAGAATGTCACATGGCACACTCAAAGGGTCAGGATAGCCTCTTTAAGGCTAGTGGGTGTGGATACATGAAAAAAGCAATGTCTCAATGCCAGTTAGGACAAGACCCATGTTTTCATTTTTGGGACGTGGCAAGGGTGTGGAGACACCATAAGGTTCATGTCTCTTGCATTTATTATTATTTAATTAATTTTTTTTAATATTAATTTTAATTATAGTTAAAAGTAACAAATAAAAAATATAATGTTAAAATAAATACTAAAATTACAATGAAAAAACATCTAGTGAGAAAAAAAATACAACATTACATGACGTTTAAAATTAAATACTAGTCGTCGCGTCTATTGTTTCAAATGTATTCAATCAAGTTGGCTTGAAGATGATGATGTATGTGATCGTTACGTAACGAGAATTCGTTTAACTCTTGCTGCTCTGGGCCAACGGGAATAGTATTCTCCCCCACCGCGTTTTCGTCGTACTCACAAATAGCTCGGCCTTCGTCTTCGATGATCATGTTATGCAGCAAGATACAAGCATACATATAATAACGTAGTTTTTTAGGTGTGAAAGCACGTGTCGGGTTTGCGATGATGTGCCATATTGCTTGTAGAACGCCAAATAATCGTTTAATGTCCCTTCGCACCGATTCTTGATACCTAGCAAATTTCTTTCTTTTTTCGTCGGGAGGGTGCTGAACATTTTTAACGAGTGTAGAGTAGGTTGGTTATTCCATCAGCAAGATAATACCCGCGCCTGTACTCCACCCCCGAAACAGTAAATCTTGTATCTGGACCGGTTCCATTTACAACATCCTCAAAAACCAATGATTGATTAATGACATTAATTTCGTTATTCGATCCGGGAACACCAAAAAAAACATGCCAAATCCATAAATCTTGTGACGCAACAACCTCAAAGATTATTATTAGATGGCCTTGATCACCTCGATAAAACTGGTCACGCCATGCATTAGGGCAATTCGCCCAAGGCCAATGCATGCAATCGATGCTTCCGAGCATTCCTGGAAAACCATGCCTTTCGTGATGGAACTCATACAATTTTTGGATGTCACTCGAGTTTGGTTTTCGCAAATTTTTTTTGCTGTACATCTTGACAACACGTTTGCAAAACTTATTCAAGCATTCACGTGTTGTTCTTTCGGACATCCGTAAATACTCGTCCCACGAATCGGCTGCTGTCCCGTAAGCTAGTTGTCGCAATCCTGCTGTGCATTTTTGTAAAGTTGTGAACCCCCTTTTGCCTCTAGCATCGTATCGTAAAATAAAAAACGGGTCACAACTGGACAAGTCATCGGCAATACGTACAAACAGTCGATGGCTCATTCGGAACTGACGCCTAAACATCTCATCCGTGCACATCGGTTGATCGGCAAAGTAATCAGCTACTAATCACTCGTTGGCACCTACACGTATGTTGTAAATAAATATAACTATTGTGGCGATATAAATACTAAAAAATAGTGGGGATATAAATTATAAACATAAAATAGTTGCGATATAAATTCTAAAAAAAATAGTTGCTATATAAATTCTAAAAAAATATACACTTACCCTCCCGGTCTCTGTTTATGGTTGCTTGCCTAGTTCGCGGTTGCGAGTTCACTTATTCGTCTTTCTCCGCCAAAATTATCTTTGCGGCTTTCCAAACCGCGTTTATAAAAAGCTGGTTTTCCTCGTTCGACGAACAAGAAGAATCAACCAACGGTAGATAAGACATTGTTTGGCTTCTTTTTTTTTTTAAGAAAATATGACGGTTTTTATAAAAAAGTAGAGAGGATTTAATAAGAATGAGGTGAGTTGTGTTGTTATATATAAAAAAAAAAGCTTTTTTTTAATTGACCGTTGCATTTAACGGGTCTTTTTTTCAAACGGTCGAATAATTAATGGGTTAGTTTGTGATTGGTTCGTCTCTCATGTTCTTTTGGAGACGAGAGGGAGAGGGGCGGGAGAGGGGGGTGGTGTGCGAGACGGAGACGAAAGAGAGAGAGTGTGTGGGACGAGGCATCTCCCGTCTCCACAAGATTAATGAATTACCTGAACACATTGTGTTTTTTTTCTTGTATGAATAAAAACTGACAAAAAAAACTATTTTTTTTTTCATTTTTTGTACAACACTATGGTACTCGTTGGGAATATAATAAAACGTGCTTTAATTTGGTGTAATTTTTTTAAAAAAAATCCTGTATATAAAAGTTATTAACGTTTTAAAATTGGATGGGAAGAATGAAAGATAAAGAGACTTTTGGATGGAAATAAAGAGAATGGCACATGGTACATTCAAGGGGGGGGGGGGGGGGGGGGGATAGCCTCTTTAAGTGTCATATAGCATTTAATGCTTTAAAATATTAATATACAAAGTTAAAACTAAAGATAAACTGTAAATTAAAACTTATTAAATTTTAACGTAGTCAAAGGCATTATAACCCAGCGGCATTTTGGTGGTGGGATAAGACTTAAGGACTATAAGGTCCTGAGTTCAAATCTCACAAGAGGGGGCTTTTCTCATAATTATGAGTTTCCTCCTGAATTGGTGACTTGGTGGTGGAATATGATCGCATGGTAACACTGATGACACGATGATACTCTAGTGGTCCGTGAGTTATTCCAATTGACCGTTAAAAAAAAAAATTAACGTAGACAGGTGAGAAAAATGCATTTTAAGTCATTCTCGAGATATATACACACACGCACACACTGCCCTATTAATACACGATGATGCATTTTTATGCTTGCATGGTCACTATTAATACACGATGATGCATTTTTAATTTTTATGCTTGCATGGTCAGCCACGAATATCTAGAATATTTTGTGGTAGGTCACGAGAATATATTTGATATGCAATTTGTGGAAGATAAGGTGATCATTACTTTTGTAGCCACCTAAAAGTTCGGTAGCATTAAGATTTGGCGGTGGCAAAAATGTTAGTTTGCTAGAAACTTTTATTACTAGTTAATTGTCATGTAGAATGTCGTGAATAATGGATGCTATATGTAGTTTCTTTAAAGATAAAACTTTACTACAACAAATACAAACACAACACACTACCCCCAACCAAAAAAAAAAGGGACAGGCCACAACACAAACTCCACCTACATCAGAAAAAAAAATTACAGCAGTTCGACCATGAAATCACTTTATTTTGGGACTTATTCTTGTATCATAAAAAAAACTTAGAGAATTCACACCAACAACAATATATGTTTTCAATCTTCACTTTCTTGTTGGAGAAAATTCTTTCATTTCTAGCCTTCCAATCCGCCTACAATAGATCATGACAATACCATGAAATGCCACCCTCTCCGTATCACGCAATCTACTATAATTGTGAGATTCTTACAATTGTTTAAACAAGAAAACAAAAACTTGTGCCACCCGACATCACTTACTCACACAATTCCACATCACTAAAGCTATCGCATCAATTGTAGGAAGACGATCCAAATCCGCCCCCTCGCAAAAATATTACACTTTAACAACACCTATTGAAATAAATATACGTAAAGTTTGAATATTTATCGATAGCCATTATAATCATTTATATAATGATGATCAATTAGTAATATTATTCTAAGCCCAATAACAGATATGTCATTAATGGACAGACTTATCATTAGATGAGCCTTATTAGGGTGTCCCCTGGGTATGTATAAATATAGAGAGCTTATTATGAGATTAGGGTTGACACAATCATAACACCATAATGACTATTAGCCGTCATCTATTACACTCATCTCTCTCAATGTGTTCATAACTTAAGAACACACAAACCATTATAACTACATACCCTAAAGGGAACCCGATCATACTGACAAGGATGTCGTCTTCCAATACGCTTACAACATCAGTCTCAGGTATCACCGATCTGTCAGGTATCATTATTATTATGTTTTCCATTACATACAGTCAAAACTGATCAACATGTGGTATTAGAATTAGAGCAATGTTGCTCAATCAGTTTTGATTGTTTTCCATTAAGATCTGGAATTAAAATCAGAAACCATTTATGTTAAAACCTGATAATGATGTTTATGGGTTACTTAAAACCTTTCGGCTAAAAAAAATTCGGTTATATATTTATTTTAATTTAACTGATTTTTTTAATGATATGATTAATTTTCGAAATCTGTTAATAAATCTTAAAGTTGTCAAATTTCGATTCCAGATTATGAATGTTCTAAAGTTTATGGAAATTTCGGTTGATGTTCTTCAAGAACACCATATTTTTTTTTTTGAAAATTCCCTTATGTTTTGGTTCAAGATTGGATTAAATCTTGTTTCTGATATTTTAGAAAACTTAATCTCCAGGAATTTTGAAATCATGTTGATAAAGTCAAAGATTTCAAAATATTATGAAATCTTTTGAGATAATTATTCCTATCTAAAATTCGAAAAAAGATATAACTAAATCCCTAAAATTTTTGAACCACTAACTTTATCAGTTTTTAGTTTTCGATAATAATAACAGTTTTCGGTTTTAAGGATTAATAAATTAAGTTCTCGGATTATCAATTAGTTCCCGAATTCAGGTTCTCGTTTTTAAGTTCTCGGTTTTAAGCTTTCGATCAGGTTCACGGACGGGGGATCTCGGTCAAGGTCTTCTACTTCGAAAACCCAAAATGTTTTTTCGAGATTCCATAATGTGTCCGAGAACCCATCTTATTTATCGAGAACTATCATGTATTCGAGAACCAATATTTTTCGAGAACTATTAAAGAATCCGAGAACTGTTAAAGTTATCCGAAAACATAAGTTATTCGAGTACTCATAATATATTCGAGAACTCATCAGTAAATCAAGAACTAATTCTGATATTCGAGAACTCATTAAGTCTTCGAGTACTCACAATTTATTCGAGATCTCATAAGTTTCCGGGAACTCATCACTTTCGAGAACTCATTAAGTCTTCGAGAACTCATAATTTCGAGAACCCGTTATGTTATTCGAGATCTCATAAGTTTTCCGGGTATTCATTATTTTTCCGAGAACCCCTTATGCTATTCGAGAACTCATATAATTTTTTTTGTTGAGAACCCATTATTTCGAGAACTCATAAGCTAATTCGAGAACCTCTTAAGACATGACATTCCTATGCTCTATTTGATAAAGTATTACAAAATAACATATGAGCATAAGAAATGGAATATAATGTCTCTTATGGTAATTAATAACGTTTTTACTGATTCCTATCAGGTGAGCTATTAAAGATTCTAAAATTCTTAACACTAATGTATGATCTTGGAAATGAAAGAATATAATGAATTCCTAAGAAGCATGAAATAAATAAGTCTAACTCTATGGTTAAATGGGATCTGTGAATACATCTTAATATTGAATAACATGACCCATAAAGCTAAGGGTTACACATGGAAATCAATAAATTTCTAGTGCATAATAACTTTTCCATAAGTACGATTAGGTGCATTATGAATCAACTATAAACACCCAGAAATATCAAAGAAATGAGTGTGTTGATAGCAAATTACGTACAGGAAAAGTAACGCATTAAACTAGAAAAGTTGATGTTATTCACCGTACTACCATTAAACCTAAAAGAGAAAGAATAATTACCATAGAGAGGATAATTCTAAGGTTTAGAAACAAAATACAAGTACTACTTTCAGCTATAAGTTTCTCCAAAGGGAAAGTCTTACTAAGCAAAACTGTGCCATTAAGAATAGGCATAAGCAATGAGAGTACCCCTAAGTAGAGAGAACAGTTGGCTAAGATATGTAGTGCCTGATTAAGGATAGTTAACTCCACAAATGCTAATGAATTCCAATTAACACATGATGGTTGAGTCCAGTTTTATACGTTTCCTTACCATAATTCAACAAATACTTAAGATGAGAGTTTGTGGCAAAATTAAGGGTCTATTAACCATTAATAATTGATCTTAGTGTTGAAACTTTATGATACCTTACGATATTCTTAAGATTACTCAGAAATTAGTATCAATACTAAAAGCTACAATTTTTTGACAGTTACAAGGTTTTAATGACCAAACCAAAGCCACTATTAAGTTAAACTCTCATATTGTCTGTTGTCATTATCTGAATACAAACCTTATGAAATAAAAATAGATGATCCAATAACGTTTTTACAACTTTGTTATCATGAAAATTTAACAAAGGAAAATGAGGTCGGTGCAATTCATCCACTAAGACCAAAATTTCTTGGGAAATCATGATCAGATCACTAAAGGATGCTTGGCTATCAAATCTCATTCTTAGTGACTTTAAAGCATGTGTTAAACGCCCTAAACATTAAATGACGAAAGGAATAAATGGGTTTCCATCATAAGTCATAACTAATTGACATTAGTGGAACTTAGATAAAATATCTATTCCGTTTCCTACCGACCGAAGTATTAAAGAAATCAATTCATATATACTTAATAATATTCCCTCTAAGTATGTCATTAAAATTTCTTATGAAATCTGTACAAATAAGGGAAATCAAGTAAAAAAATATATGAAATATTCTTGCTCACGCGCATCGCTAAAACTTATTATGTGGAGGTACTAGGAGACTTAAAAGATTAGTGGGAGCATTAAGTGTCCTAATTGTAACTTGCAAAAGTTAAAGAGGTGGGGGGTGACAATTTGATATATCCTCAAATTACACCTCTTGCACTGGACAACGCTCTATCACAACTTGTCTCCTTAGCATTTAACGCACCCCTAACAAAGTTTTGTGGATGCTTAAATATGAGTGAACTTAGATTTCTTACTAAAGTAATCTTCATCAAGAGAAATGATAATAAACGTCATCAGGTTGTTTTCTCTATTAAAATCTATGGATCTTCCAAATGTTAGACCTTAAGCATGCTGAATTCATTAAGATTTCTAAGGTATGTGGGAGCAGTAAAAGTACTTATTATGACTTTCCGGAAGTACAAAATGCGGGGGAGAGACTCATTAAAATTCGAGAACTCGTTAAGTTTAATTCCAAATTTAACTTCGATTATTCCTCTTGTACACCTTACTGCACCAACTTTTACACACTTAAAAACTGATGTTGCTCTTTATATACCTGAAAATAAAAAACACTTAACTAAAGTTAAGTTTGTATCATAATAAACCCAATGTTCAACTCAGGAGGCCATCTGGGTCTAAAAGCCCATTAAATTTAAGGAGGAGGCGGCGGTGGGGAGGTTGGGGACGGTGGTGGTAGAAGGAGAGGGGGGAGAAGATAGGGGAAGGAGAAGAGATGAGGAAGAAACTTTTTTGGGTTTGAAAGGGGGAGGAGAATGTGTATCTATGTGAGTGAATAATAGGGAGAAAAAAAGTTTAAAAATACCATAATTTGCCATGTGACACACTCAAAGAAGGATGATAGCCTCAATGAGTGCCATGTCAACCCACACATTTTCTTTTAGTTATAGTTATAGATTATAGATTCACAAAACAGACATGTACATAGTATAGACTAGTTGAAGAAAAGTCTACTATAGGTATATTTGGCAAAACTAGCTGGTAGCTGAAAGCTGGTGGCTGGTAGCTGGAAGGTGGAAGCTGGTAGCTGTAGTTTTTTAAATATATTTTAGTGTTCGGCAGAGTAGTTGTAGCTTTTAATAAAATGTATAAAATGATCAAAATATGCATAATTAAAAGCTTGTAGCTAGTAGGAGTTTTTTTTAAACGCTAGTACTAGTAGCTTTCCAATATAGAGTTTTTTCACCTAACCTAAAAGCTTCACGCTCATTCAACCAAACAAGGTTTTTTATTAAGTATGAGTTTTTTCTTAAAAGCTTGAAGCATAAAAGCTTCTTACCAAACATATCCTATATATCTAACTAAATAAAGCATCACAATAGAATTTCATGGCCATCATTCATAGACAACAGTGAGCAAGTGCTTTGCGTATGCGGCTTCAGTTGTGTGTCATGAGACGACAGAGGCATCTCAAGAGTCAGACGGTGGCGGCTCCTGCTTGCAATGAAGACCTCAGGAAAAGGAAGGAGGTGGAGATCTCCAACATCAGAAGACAACAACAGGGTAGGATTGACGGTGCTGAGTGGGAACAGGTGGTGTCCAGATCTACTGCTAGAAGACAGAAGCTTTTCAAGGCTAGGGAGGAGCGTCTAAGGTCAGCTACTTCATTCTTTGTATCCAATCTTCCAGACGACTGCAACGCTGAGAGTCTTTGGAAGGCGTTCCAACATTTCAGCAACCTTGAAGATTCCTTCATCCCAGCCAAAAGGGACAGGTTTGGCAATAGGTTCGGTTTTGTCAAGTTTTCCAGGGTTGAGGATGCTGACTAGTGGATTGAAAAGTTAAAAGGGGTCTCCATTGATGGTGCTGTTCTTGGGATCATCTTTGCAAGGTTCAATAGGGATGGGCAAAAGGTTGAGTCCTCCGTTGGTCAGTCCAGGGTTTCGGTGTTTAATAGGCTGGAGAAGGTCCATTGTGTGGAGCCTTGTCCTAGGGCTAACGTTAATATGCCTGGCTCGCGGGAGGAGGTTTTTATTCTTCCCAAAAGTCGGTCCTTCAAGGAAGCTCTTACTAATGCTGCCTTTGAAGGAGTCAACAGGTTTGGGATTGAGCTCCCTCCTTCTAACTCGAAAGGTTTGGAGTGTTGGAAGGATGGTAGGATGTTGGTGGGAGAAGTGAAGGAGTTCCAGCAACTTAATCGCCTGCATGTGTTGCATGATGACCTGGTTAACTGGGACGTCCAGATCAAGTACTTAGGGGGCCTCCGTATTGGTCTGGTTTTTTTGGATGATGAAATTGGTCGTGTCTTTCTAACCGAGGCGGTGGATTCTTGGTCTCCTTGGTTCTCTTCTTTGTCTTAGTGGGATGGTAACGACCTTGTGTTCCAGAGGTTAGCTTGGATTAAAATCAGTGGAGTCCCTTTTTCTATGTGGGACAGACATATTTTTAACAAGATTGGAGAGAGGTGTGGCCGGTTGGTGGTGAAGTCCTTGGCCTCTCCGGACTCTAATGACCTCTCTTCCAACTCTCTGGTGGTGCTCGCTCACTCGGGTAGTAAGGTGAACTCGGAGGTGGTTCTTTCTTGGGATAATAAAATGATCAACGTTTGGGTTGAAGAAATGGACTCCGATTGGTCCCCGGTGGTTCCTGTTAATCCGGCTCACTCGGTGGTCCGGCAGCCTTCTCCGACGGGTCCTATTTTGAAATCTGTGATTGTTAGGTCAAGTTCAATTGGGGAAGATGGAGAGACTGGAGAAGTGGGAGGGACGTGCATGGGGGAGACTAACGGTTTGCATGGTTTCGAGGTGGATTGCAACTTGCAGATGAACTCTAATTATTTTGTCGGGTCTTGTTTGAGGGCCCACCAGGATGGTTTCGTAAATGATGTGGTCCCCCCTTCTTTGTGTGGGCCTACCCCTGGGAAACAACTTAAAAGTATCATTGTTGGGCCTCAGCCCATTTCGGGTTTGGAGTCCAATCCTTCTCAGGATCCTATTGATTGTCCGCCCCTTTCCCCTTCAGTCCCTGGGAATAATCTTTTTCAAACACCGGATCTTAATTTCTCCCCCAACTCTGACCCGTTTGATCTAGTCGATATGATTGAGAGAGATGCGGAAGAAGACCGTCTTCGTAAGCATGATAAGGTCGGTCAACCTAGGGCTGTTCTGGAGAGTGTTGATAGTCCTGATGATAGCGATAGGGACTGTGTGTCGATGTATGATGACGATGATCTTTTAGAAGCCGAGGTTGTTGATTCTTTGGATTACGGTGAGGGCTTGGGAATCGAATTCGATGGGTTTCACAACCACATGAGAAAGGTTGTCTCTGGTGAAGCGGCTGAAAGAAGGTTACAATGAATTTCCTCTCCCTCAACATTCGTGGAGTTATTGGTCTCAGGAAGCAAGCCTGGGTGAGAAAATTGAAGAAAGATGGTTCGATTGATTTTTTGTGTCTTCAGGAGACTCACAAACAGGGGTTAGCCGCTGATTTCGTCTCTAAATTCTGGGGTAACTCTCATTTTCTTTTTGATTCTGTTGACGCGGTTGGACGCTCGGGTGGCCTAGTTTCGCTGTGGGACCCGAACAAGTTTACGGTCCAGAATGTGTTCAAACATAGACACTTCTTGCTGGTGTCTGGCCTGCTCTCTGGTTCTGATGATGTGGTGAACATCCTTAACATCCATGCCCCGAATGACCCCGGTTTAAGGAAAGCTCTTTGGGAGGACATTGAGCTGCTGGCTCCTCTTTTTCAAGGGATGTGGGTGGCGATTGGGGATTATAATGAAGTCAGGAGTGCTGATGAAAGACTCAACTCTGCTTTTGATCATTCGGCCTCAGGGGCTTTCAATGACTTTATTGCTCGGCTGGGTTGGCTTGAGTATAACATGCTTGGAGGGGCTTTCACTTACGTCTCGGATAATGAAGACATTAAGTTTAGCAAGCTCGATAGATGTTTGGTGTGTCCCTTGGTTATGTCGAGGTGGCCGGATGCGTCTTTTTCGGTTCTTGATCGCAGACACTCGGATCATTGTCCCATTTCTCTGGTGTGTGATCCTCGGGACTTTGGGCCGACTCCGTTTAAATTTTATAATAGCTGGCTCGGAGAGGATGCGTTGGTTGAGATTGTTAAGCGGAAGGTGGCATCAATGACTCGATCCGGTCCTCGTGATCGTTCCATTGTGCAATGCCTCAAGGAGATCAAAGAGGATATTAAAAAATGGCAGTCTGCTAAGAGGTTGGAGGAGGAAGCTGAGGTCACTGGCTTGGCTAAATCCATTGAGGTTATTGAAAAAAAGGCGTTAGTGTGTTCTTTATCTGTTGGTGAGAAGAAATCTAGGATGAATGCTAAAGCGAGAATCAAAGCTCTGGAACACAAGTTGGCTAGCGATATGCGTCAAAAGGCGCGGGTTCTTTGGCTCAAGAACGGGGATGAAAACTCTAATTTTTTTCATCTTATGATCAATATTAATAAAGCCGCCAACCGTATTCATGGTCTGCTGGTTAATGACCAGTGGATCTCTGACCCACAAGCGCTTAAGTCTGAAATTTTCAATCGGTTCAAGTCCCAGTTTAATGAGCCTTTGAGGCGCCGGCCTTCCTTCGCTAATTACGGGCTGCCTTCGCTCGACCCTGATCAGGCTAGTTTTTTAATCTCTAATTTCTCTGTTGATGAAATCTGGGGGGCAATTAAGGACTGTAATGGTGGGAAATCCCCGGGGCCGGACGGGTTCACTTTAAAAATTTTTAAAAAATATTGGAGCACCTTGAAAGATGATCTTTGTGGCTGGTTGGATGAATTTCACTCCTCGGGTCAGATCTCGGCTGGATGCAATCCGTCTTTCGTGGCTCTTATTGGGAAGAAATCGGACCCCCAGTGTATTAATGACTTTAGGCCCATTTCCCTGGTGGGTTCTTTATACAAAATTCTTTCAAAAGTCTTGGCTAATAGGCTTAAAACGGTGCTGAATTCTGTCGTTAGCCCAACCCAATCAGCTTTTGTGGGTGGGCGGAATATCTTAGATGGGCCTCTTGTGGTTAGTGAAGTGGTTTCTTGGGCTAAGAAGGCGAAGGTCAAGTTGCTTGTGTTTAAAGTGGATTTCCAAAAGGCGTATGACTCGTTAAATTGGTGTTTTCTTCTCAAAGCTATGGAGTTCATGGGTTTTCCGGCTAAATGGATTCTTTGGGTTAAAGGATGCCTTAAATCCGGTAGAGGGTCGGTCCTTGTTAACGGCTCCCCTACGGATGAGTTCAAGATCAAAAGAGGTTTGCGCCAAGGGGATCCCCTTTCCCCGTTCTTGTTCATTCTTGCCATGGAGGTTGTTAGTATGTTTATGAAGAGAGCGGTTCATTTGGGTCTTTTTCATGGGATCCAACTTCCGAATAACGGGCCGCTCATCTCTCATCTTTGCTATGCGGATGACGTTATTTTCCTTGGGGAATGGTCTCGCCATAATGTCGTTAGCCTTAATCGTTTTTTGAGGTGTCTTTTCCTTGTGTCCGGCCTCAAAGTTAATTATAACAAGTGTGAGCTTTTCGGAGTTGGGGTTGATGATATGGAGGTAGCCAACTATGCTAGCATTCTCCGGTGTAAACCGGGAACGCTACCCTTTGTTTATTTAGGGGTTCCGATTGGTGCTAATATGAAGAGGATTAAGTTTTGGCAACCCGTTTTTGAGAAGTTCAATAAAAAACTTTCTAGTTGGAAGGCTAAATCGTTGTCCTTTGCCGGGAGGGTGACTCTTATTAAGGCGGTTCTCGGTAGTCTTCCCTCCTATTTTCTTTCTCTTTTTCGTGCCCCCAAGTTTGTTATCAATAAACTCGAGGCCATGAGGCGGGATTTTTTATGGGGTAGGAAAGATGGCAAGGTTAAGCTCCGTTGGATTCGATGGTCGAAATTGTTGAAACCTAAGTCCTTGGGAGGGTTGGGAGTTGGTAGCATTGAAGAGTTTAATTTGGCGATGTTGGCTAAGTGGTG
This sequence comes from Ambrosia artemisiifolia, assembly GCA_032199755.1. NCBI lineage: Eukaryota > Viridiplantae > Streptophyta > Magnoliopsida > Asterales > Asteraceae > Ambrosia > Ambrosia artemisiifolia. The sequence goes on along the minus strand of CM063516.1, from coordinate 27,371,364 downwards.
GGGCCGGTTCAAAAACGAGCAGCCCCTTCTCTGGACTGAAGTTATTAAGGCCTTCCACTTGTCGCCTCGTGATAAACATTTTGTGCCATTGAAGAATGCCTCGGTTGGAGTCTGGAAGGATATTGGTAGGGTGGATGGTGTTCTTTTTCAGAAGGGTATCAATATGTCTAACCGGTTCACTGTTAGACTCGGTAACGGTGAGAAAGTTAGATTTTGGAAGGATTCTTGGTGCTCGCCTTCTCCTTTCATGGACTTATATCCGGACCTGTACAAAATCGCCTCGAATAAAAACGCTTCAGTGGCCCATTTCTTTGCCTCGGCCAGCCTGGATAGTGCGAGTCAGAGCTGCTGGTTTCTGCAGCCGTTGGGCTCGTTGGGGCAGGCCCAATTCGCAGAGCTTTCTGATGTGATCAGGGGTGTGTCTTTGTCTGCTGCTGATGACGTCTGGGTCTGGCCCAACAACGCTGGTTCTATTTTTTCGGTTAAAGATGTCAGGTTCGAGCTGGCAGCTGTGGGTTCTTCGGTGCAGCAGCCGATGCAGTTTCGTTGGAACTCTTGGGCAACTCTTAAAGCTAACTATTTTTTGTGGAGGGCGCTTCAAGGTAAAATTGCTACGAAAGTCGAATTGGGCCGTCACGGTGTGCACATACCTGACAAGATGTGCGCTAGATGTGGTCTGGAGGAGGAGAATTCGGATCATGCCCTGTTCCGGTGTCTCTGGGCCAAAGCGATTTGGTGGAATGTTTTGATTTGGCTCAAGATTGGCTGGCCCCCGGATGTGGTGTCTTTGTCCAGCTTGGTGGAGTTTTTGGCTAACGCTTCTGGCTCGGCTAAATGGAGGAAAACGGTTAACTTGGTGCTGATTGCTACTACTTGGAGGCTCTGGCTTGCTCGCAACACTATAGTCTTTGATGGTACCTTTGTTCCGGTGAGAAATGTCGTCGACCAAGTTAAGGAGGATGCGTTCCTCTGGATCTCGAATCGGCGAAGTGGAGTGCAGCCCACCTGGGAGCAATGGTCTGATTTCAATATTGCTCATATTTTGTAACTTTGTTGTCTGTTTTTGTCTGTTTGTTTGGGGCTGTATTTTTTTCTTGTGTTTGTATGCCTCCGTTTTCGGGGCTTTGGAGTTTTCCCAGCCGCTTGCTGGCGCTTTATATATAGCTATAAAGTCGTTCGCCGTTCAAAAAAAAATCGAGTATGCCTTGGTACTATTAATCGTGTGTGCATGTAAGTATACATGCACCAAATTATAGAATAATTATATTAAATCCCATTTTAGTAACACCTTTGAAGATTTAGAGCATTTGACATCCATGTGTTATACAAATTTAAAGGGGAATTGGATTTTAATAATCCAAACTTTGTTTCATTGGCCGATAATAATTTGTACTTGAGAAATTCGCCACAACAGTCCCAACTTTCAAAGTATTGGCCACCAATTAACATTTGTTAATTGGTGGCCAATACTTTTGATCTAGTTCAATAAAATCATCCATACCAATTAACAGTTTTTTAAATATATAATTTTTTTGATATTGTATGTTGTTTCAAGTATACCAATTTTTTTACAGAAATCTAGCAGTCTAGCACATACATCTATTAGTTATGAAAACGGTCGGGTTTGGTAGCCTTTCCTAGGCCTTAGCAGATCCATATAAAATGATATGAACCAAATGAAATAAAAATTAAATGGCACAATTAATTTACTTGAAAACAATAATGAAATCCACCTCACATGGCCAATTAAATGATTAACAAATTGAAGTTGAACTTATTTAATAATTTTAATGTTGTTAGGATTGGAGCACAGAGAAGTTCAAGGATATACTGAAGTCAAGAAGTGTAAGAGGTAACTTTTGTTGATGCACTTTCTGTGGACGTCACTGTCGAATAGACTAGGGTTGAGTCTAGGTATAGTGCTACATGAGATTGTGGTGATCCATAAGGGCATTTTATGGATCTGACGCATTTGTAAAATATAGGACAATACACAAGCCAAGTTCGACCATTACACACTGGGCGAATGTGGAAGGTTTCCACATTCGACCATCATAAATGGGCGAATGTGGAAATGCTCCACATTCGACCATTGAAAAGGGGCGAACCTGGAACTTGGGTGTTGTACTATAAATAGCAATCTCATGTGTTTGTATTCATTTGGTGATTTGAGTTGGTACTTTGAATGCTCTCAAGGGGGAGGTTATGCCCAACCTCCCCCGGCCACGAGATTGATGTTTATCCTACTGATGACAGTGTCTGTAACCGTTTCTGTATTAATACGAATCTGTGATGACGTTGTTATCGTATATTTCTGTCTCGTCTCGAACATCCCGTCTGAAACCGAGTTGTTTATGCGTATTCGATCCACGAATTCGGTTCCTAACCGGATTCTCAATTGGTATCAGAGCCGTGGTACCGATTTGAACGATCTAACAGTCGTTTGAATCAATCACAGCTCGTTTTTATTGTTTTCAGACGTTAAATTCAGATTTTGATTGAAAGGTTGAAACCCTAGAAACCCTAGATTCTTAATTGGACCCGAAATCATGTGATTTTTCCATGTTTTTGTGAATTCGAGGGTTTGGTTTTCATTTCCGCACCTTTCTGAACAAGTTTCATCATCAAATTCAAAGGATTAGAGTGATTGTGGATTGATTTGAAGAAAATTTTGATCAAGAACACATGCAGTCTGCACATTCGCCCCTTTTAGAAAGTCGGGTGGGCGAACGTGGAATTCCACTGGGCGAATGTGGAATTCTACTGGGCGAATGTAGCATGTTTTGGGCGAACCTGGAATTGTGTTATGCTGATTTTCACATTCGGGTGACATTTTCCACCTTCGGTTCATCGGGCGGGCGAAGGTGGATAGAAAGTGGACGAATGTGAGTGAAAATGGGCGAAAGTGAAAAGTATTTTTCATATTCTACATTCGGGTCTCTATTTTGGGCGAAAGTGGAGTTCCCGGGGGCGAATGTAGAATTTAGGGCCTAAAAATTTCGAAAATTTTCTATCGAAAATTTATGGCATTTTTGAAGATTTTCGGAAGAATGGTGATGAGGTTTACCCAAATTTGTTGAAGAATTGATGATGATGAAACAGTTTTAATGTGGGGTAGTCCTGAGAATCAACAGTATGATAATCAGATTCAAATGACTATTATGGGCCAGAAAACAGAACAGATTTTATTCCACATGATGAGAACAGTCAACCCAGTTCTTGTGTGTTTGAAGGAACTTGTTCTAAAGAGTTGTTATGAAGAAGGAAATCAAGTTTGAGATTTCAATGTTCTGAAAGTAATGAGGTATCCTAGTAGGAGTCATGTGGCACGTAGGTTCAACGAAAGTTTCAAGTGCTGAAAACTCTTGATGGCTTGATCCACTCGTCTACGGCTTGTATTCTGTCGAACAGATGAAGTTACTCAAGAACATGATTGATTGATTATACGGGATCTCAGAGAAACTTGGTGAAGCATCAGTCAAGGGGGAGATTGTTGATGTAAATGTGTCTGATACTTCAACAATTACTGACTGAAGATGCTAGGAATTTTCAAAGAGAACAATGTGTTAATGCAATCACAGTCAGCGTAGATGAAGAAATTCATAGAAATACTAGTGTTCGAGTGGATTGTTTTGCACATAGTCCATTTGAGTTGTTTAATTGGGTACTGACAGTTAGACTTCTCCAGTTGGTGTGAAGGGTGATGCAAAGGTTAAGTGCAGATATGAGACGTAAATTAGTAGTGGTATCTACGTGTTACGTTGAATATCTGATCGGTCAGTATGGAATCCTTCTAGTAGGGGTCTTATCAGGCTAGTTGGATTGCGCGTGATGTACTTGGTCAAGATGACATCCCTGGGTACTGATGCTACGAGACTACAGTGCATTACATTGTCGACTTCACATTGGCGTAACTAGGTGATCTGACGCAAATGATATACGTGGTCTAGCTGACTTCCTGCGTATTGATGCTAAGGGTCCGTAGTGCATTACTTGGTCGGTTCACGAAGGATATTGTATTTCTAACTCAATGCAAAAGAGCATGTATTGAGGGGGAGACCTGTGTTTCTGACTGTTGATGTGCAAGAGTTTTGTGGATTCGCCAGCAACGTCCAAGGGGGAGATTGTTGATGCACTATCTGTGGACGTCACTGTCGAATAGACTAGGGTTGAGTCTAGGTATAGTGTTACATGAGATTGTGGTGATCCATAAGGGCATTTTATGGATCTGACGCAGTTGTAAAATATAGGACAAAACAGATCCAGGTTCGACCTATATACAACTGGGGCGAATGTGGAAGTGATCCACATTCGACCAGTAACAAGGGGCGAAGGTGGAAACTGGGTTTTGTACTATAAATAGCAATCTCATGTGTTTGTATTCATTTGGTGATTTGAGCTTATACTTTGAATGCTCTCAAGGGGGAGGTTATGCCCAACCTCCCCCGGCCACGAGATAGACGTTTATCCTACTGATGACAGTGTCTGTAACCGTTTCTGTATTAATACGAATCTGTGATGACGTTGTTATCGTTATATTTCTGTCTCGTCTCAAACATCCCGTCTGAAACGAGTTGTTTACACGTAATCGATCCGCGAGTTCGGTCCTTAACCGGATTCTCAATAGTTATTGGGGAGACAACTCACCACAGTATTCTCATCGTTATGTTGAACGGAGAAACTGCTTTGAATGTGGTGAAGTTGGTCATATTGCTGCTCATTGTCCCTATTGGTATTGGGATGACGGGTATGCATATGATTTTGTTGAATACAGGTCTTGTTATAACTGCGGAGAGTGTGGGCATTTAATTGCTTACTGTCCGTATGTTAAACAGAAAAAGACCGAAGTGAAATTTGCTAGAAATTCAGGCAATGTCAGAAAGCCTGTATCCCCAAAACCAATCAAGAAGCAAAAGGGGAAACAGGTTGTGTATGACAATCGTAATAAAATTGCCTTGAAGAAAAATGGAGATAGTGGACGGGTTGCTGAGGTAAGGGGGAGTTCTAAGGCTAAGCCTAAGAATAACTCTAAACCTGGGTCTTCATCAGTTAAGTCTGAGAAGATTCCAAACAACGTTCAGAAGCAGGTTTCAAATAAGAAATCTGAAAAGTCAAAAAGTAAAACAATTTCAACAAAATCCAAAATAAACTCTGAACGTGTTTGGAAACCCAAAGCACTTTCTAAATCAATAGCAATTTCTACTTCAAATCAATCCATTGAAAAACCAATTGATTTTTCAAAAGGAGAATGGATTGATGTTCCAAGAATTTATGACCTTGGACGACCCATCATTGTGAAGGGATGGGTACCTCTTTCATGATAATTGTTTAATAAGTGTGCAGATTGTTCCAGACAGACCTATTAGCTATTCTTTGATAAGTTGATAGTGGAGCATCTGTATACACACTATTTAATGGAGAGGTGAAGGTCAAGGAAGGGTTATTGAAGAAGGAAAACATGATTTCAACAGAAAGGAGAGTGTTTGTAGTCTGTTTCCAACCTGTGAAGCCGGAAAAAGTTGCAATCTCATGCAATTGCTCTCAGGTGTTGGATTTCAATAACAGATACAACAAAATGGTTTGCTAATTGAAAAATCTTAATGAGTGAAGCAATCTGAGTGGAAAATGGTTTTTGAAAATCGATGAGTAAACCGCATCGGATATCATTTTATTTTGTTTTTCTTCAAAAAGTTTAAAAATCCAAAAATATGCTTATTTTGAGATTTTTAGGGGGAGAAAAATTTGAGAAAAATCAAAATAAAAAAATAGAAAATCAAAAATGAGTTTTCCTGGAGAAAAAGAGGAGATGATAGTACGTCAGTGGACTGTCAGACTACTCTAAAAACAAAAATGAATTGATAAACATTGAGTAGCCACTACAATTATATATTGGTAGGCTTGAAATCAAAGTTTAAAGTTCAGCATGGTGATATAAACTTAAAATCAATAACTGATAATCATGTGGATCAACGAATCGTTGGCATATGGTCTTAGTACCGAAATTTCGTTTGATAGATTGCCAAAATCAGAGGTTTCGGGTCGTTATATTGAAAGTTATCTGGGATGGCCTAACTGATCTTTTGCTGTATTGATTTACAGACCTAGATTCAGTCAGGGTATCTTATTAAAAGAGCTAATAAAGCCAAAACCATAAGTTACCGAATGAGGAACTTAACATGTGTGATGATAATCAAAGATTATCTAATGCATCGTATCAATACTATGATGAAAGTCATGTATGATATTAGTCCTCACCCTGGTAGAGTGCACAAGTCGCTTTGAAGCATTAATTTGCTGACCTGTCACCACTGTGCTTCATACCTTGTAACTAACGGATAACTTCAATATAATCACGCGTTACGATGAAGCTTTGTGCAATTCTTGATACGGGAATGTGTCGCGAATGCGGGGACCATAGATTACTCAGTATCTAATATTACCATAACGTATCTAAAGTGCTGAGCAATGAATGATGATTTTGAGTTTAAGTGGACAAACATACTGGTAATGGTTGTAGGATGCTCAATGATACAAAAACAGAAAATTAATCAAAAAGAGTTATGACTGACTGTTTCAATACTGATATGATCCTCTTACCGGAAAATTCACAAAAATATGTTTGAATTTACTTTTATGCAATTACATTTGGAAATCCAAAAAGATTTTTGGTGTGTTTTAGCATAAACTTTGAAAAATCAAAAAGTTTTGTTTCAATTTTATTTTCGATAACCGATGTTGGAATACTAAAATGTGAAGGCTCAGATGCTTAAAAGTTGAAAAAGACTGCAAATTTTCAAATTTCTGGTATATATTGAAAATGTTTTATAGTTCAGGGGGAGAACTATTGAGGGTCAAAAGGAATGTGAAAAGTACTTCCAAGATTTTTGTCGTGTCTAACGCCGGTTGTAGTTTGTGCAGTTTTTAGTAAATTTTTTCTGCAGAATCAAATACAACAGGTGCACTTCTCATGACTTATCGACAAAGAGTGTAACTGAACAAGACCCAACCTGAACATCAAGATCACCAGAACAACAGAAGTTAGTAAAAGGTTAAAGAAATGATGAAGATTGAAGAAATCAAGATTATCGTCCATATTCATCTCTGGTTCAGCAAATGACAAAGCCAAGATTTCTTGAGTCTGTCTGAGATTTCAAAGCTTACTGAGAGATAGACAGGAACTTCGACACAAACGTGCATGAAGATGGAAAGTTTTCAATCAAGACTTGAAACATTGATAACTTTCTGATCTGGTACATCACTAGCTAGGTCCAAGGGAAAGATTGTTAGTGCATTATTCATGTATGTCCCTAGCTAGTGATCCAGTATAGAATGTCAAAGGTTCAGATAATCAGAGGACGACAAAGTCTTAAACCCAAAGACAATCCAATCAAGAGTCGAGGGGGAGTTTGTAGATGCACGTATTGCGACTAGTGATTGGATCTACAAAGTTAACATGTGTTAAAAGGTGCTGATGGGTTGAAAGTGGAATGCTGATGGGTTGAAGGTGGAAAAAGTGGGCGAACGTGGAAATTACACAGAAAAAGTGGGCGAACGTGGAACAAAGTGGGCGAACGTGGAACCAGACTGGGCGAATGTAGAATCAAAGTGGGCGAATGTGGAAAGATTCCACATTCGACCAACACAAATGGGCGAATGTGGAAAGATTCCACATTCGACCATCACAACTGGGCGAACGTGCAGAGTCTATAAATAGATTTTGTGAGTTTTTGAGTTTAGAGAGCTGAAAGCGAGTCATTTAGTGTGTGTGTTTTTGAGGTGTGTTCCAGAGAGGTCTGAGAGTGTTATTGTGTGTGCTAGATTAACTGTAACTGAGTTGTAACCAAGTATTTGAAAGAGTTAATCTATGAAAAGCTTTAAAATGACTTTGATTGTGTTTTGAATTGAGTTTATATCAGTTTGTTCTAAGCTAGGGTTTCCGCACCTGGTTTAGTAACTTGTATGATCATATAATCCTGTTTTTGTGTCTGATACTTCAACAATCATTGACTGAAGATGCTAGGAAAAGAGATGAATGTGAAGAGAAGAATGTGTTAATGCAATCACAGTCAGCACAGATGAAGAATTTCATAGAAATACTAATGTTCGAGTGGATTGTTTTGCACATAGTCACATTTGAGATGTTTAATTGGGTACTGACAGTTAGACTTCTTCAGTTGGTGTGAAGGGTGATGCAAAGGTTAAGTGCAGATATGAGACGTAAATTAGTGGTGGTATCTACGTGTTATGTTGAATATCTGATCGGTCAGTATGGAATCCTTCTAGTAGGGGTCTTATCAGGCTAGTTGGATTGCGCGTGATGTACTTGGTCAAGATGACATTCCTGGGTACTGATGCTACGAGACTGCAGTGCATTACCTTGTCGACTTCACATTGGCGTAACTAGGTGATCTGACGCAAATGATATACGTGGTCTAGCTGACTTCCTGCGTATTGATGCTGAGGGTCCGTAGTGCATTACTTGGTCGGTTCACGAAGGATATTGTATTTCTAACTCAATGCAATGGTGCATGTATTGAGGGGGAGAACTGTGTTTCTGACTGTTGATGTGCAAGAGTTTTGTGGATTCGCCAGCAACGTCCAAGGGGGAGATTGTTGATGCACTTTCTGTGGACGTCACTGTCGAATAGACTAGGGTTGAGTCTAGGTATAGTGCTACATGAGATTGTGGTGATCCATAAGGGCATTTTATGGATCTGACGCATTTGTAAAATATAGGACAATACACAAGCCAAGTTCGACCATTACACACTGGGCGAATGTGGAAGGTTTCCACATTCGACCATCATAAATGGGCGAATGTGGAAATGCTCCACATTCGACCATTGAAAAGGGGCGAACCTGGAACTTGGGTGTTGTACTATAAATAGCAATCTCATGTGTTTGTATTCATTTGGTGATTTGAGTTGGTACTTTGAATGCTCTCAAGGGGGAGGTTATGCCCAACCTCCCCCGGCCACGAGATTGATGTTTATCCTACTGATGACAGTGTCTGTAACCGTTTCTGTATTAATACGAATCTGTGATGACGTTGTTATCGTATATTTCTGTCTCGTCTCGAACATCCCGTCTGAAACCGAGTTGTTTACGTGTAATCGATCCGCGAGTTCGGTCTTTAACCGGATTCTCAACTTTTTAGTTATATACTGAGATGTGTTATGTGTATGTTTTCATATGGTTTGATTGGTGTGGATTTGGGCCTAGCCAATACGATCACCCTTGCGTCTTGAGTGCGCCTAGCACCTTTAACTATCAATCTTATAATTCATTCGTTGTTTTTTTTTTCAGCACATGGTAAAAAACTTGTTGTGTGTTATGCAGCAACTAAAAGCTTGGTTATCCTATGTCTAGAAAGTCTTATTACAATGGTAAGCCCTTTGTTCAAAATGCTTCAAGTGTATTTACATCCAATGACAAGCTTTGTTTATTCTTTCAGGAATGTTTCCCTTGCAGGTATTTAACTTGATTCACAACAAATTTTGTTTAATATCCAATCATAACTAAGTGTTTTAACTTTATAGTTTAATTAATTCATTATAGGGTTGATGTTAATCTATATCTATACTACATTATAAAGCATTTTGGATGGTCATAAATGTAATTTTATCATGCGCACACATTTTAAAGCAACATGTACAAGGGTGTAGAAGCCATTTTAGAGGGGTTGAAGTGTTTCAACCTTGGTTTTAAAAAGCGTGCCTCGAGCACAAAGCGCATCTAGGCGCAACCCCGTGCGCCTTATGTAACCCAAGGCAAGCAGTGTGAAAAAACGCAAAAAGCGCCCTAAAAGCGCAACAAAAAAGCGCACTAAAAGCGTGCTTTTCGTACACATGCTGTTTTTGTGCTTAAAATTGTTATACATGTAGCTAAAAGTGTTGTACATTTAAGTTAAATGATATACATACCTTATTTGTATCTATATTTTGAGTAAATAATATTAAAAACCTATAACATATATAAAAAAATTATATTCTCCCTTTTATACGATTCAATCGGCTTGTATCTTACTTTTCTACGAATATGCAAATTGTTTACGCAACATAATGAGGTTCGTTGTTTATCTTCAGTTTCTTTTGTTTTTTTTTGTTCCGAATGTTTGTAAATGTTTGTATTTTTGGATTATCGATTTTGTTTGCTTAAAATGTTTTTTCAGGGTTTTTTTTCTGAAATGTGTAAATTTTTCTTTCAAGTAATTATACAGCGAACTGTATTTGACAATTTCAGTGCAAATGCGATTGTCAATGGCAACATTGTCAGTCTAGGATTGTGGGATACTGCTGGTAACCTTCTGAAATGTTATTAATCACTTGTGTGTAAGTCAACTTTGGCACAAAGGTATGTACTACTTTTCAGTTTGCATTTCATATAAGCATAATGGGCATAGGCATACAAACATTGCATCAAAATATATACCATCTTTAACTTGCTATCACATCTAAAAGTAACTTATAAGTCTTTTGTATGGTATCTTGTAATTTATAGTAAAAAACATATTATTATGGCACATCCCTTGAAAAGAGTTTGCAAAATCTTGGACCTGCCACTTCATTAATTTGTTAGTTTATAGTGGAACTTTTTTATTGTCTCCAGGAATACAGTATGACGGTGGACTATGTATTGTATTGCATTGGAATACGTTCGGAGCTTTCACGTACATTGAATGTAGCGCAAAATCACAAGAGGTACGATTATTAATTTTATGTCAAGGTAACAATTTTAACCCAATGTATTTAAAAAGCATTAAACCTCCTAAAGCATCTCATAGCCTTCATGTATAACAATTGCATCTGCAACTGCAACTTGCTTTCTCTTTCCCGTGGCCATGTGGGACATGATTGTCGTAAGTTTAGCTACACATATTGCTACTTTTATGTTTTTTTTTTCTAGATATAATGACATATATACAACTCTCTTTTACCATTTGATATAATCACTTCTTTATCATCTCCATTCAACAAACAGGGCTGCAAGATCCAAGTCTAAGAAGGAGAAGATCGACATTTTGATGCCAGTGCCAGTAGTAGCAGGGGCTGATGTCGCTGAATCAGGAGAAACAGGTGATGCTGCGTTTGCAAGTGGAGTAATCACAATGCATGTTGTTATTCAACCCGCTCTCGCCAAAAATAAGTCAGGTTAGTTTAATAATGCGTTTTTATGTTTATTTCTCTGTGTATGTCTGGGTGGGGCATGAATTTTTGTTGAGCCTGCGATTTGTTCATGGTGCTTAGCGGCGGCAATTACTGCCCGTTTACCTAGAAACTGGTTAATGTGTTAATATATATTATAACTGGTTAAGTAAATCAAGAGAAAAAAATAGTTAAAAAGGAAAAGGGTCAAAATGATTGAACAAGTGAAAACTAATGTTTAGTGCACTGAAGTTTGAACTAAAAACCAGCCTTTAAAACAATTTGGTTCCAATAAAGGGACGTGGGAGGTTTTTGAAATCACTTAGTGACTTTCGACCCGTTTGACTTGGTCAGCACTTTTTATTAAGCCAAAAGTTTTAAAATCTTATGCTATTTGATTCAGGAGATACAACCCAAATCGACCCGTATCTAGGCAAATGGGTACAAAAAGAAAATTGAATCCTTGTAATCCATCTTTTATGTGATACAGCCAAAAAAACATGACGAGAAGGGAAAACTGAATACATGTGGATGTACAATTTTATGTGATACAACCAAAAAAAACATGACGAGAAGGGAAAATTGAATACATGCGGATGCACAATTTTATAGATTTGTTACGCCCCGAATATGTGATCATATGATATTGGGTAGCACTTTGATGTCTCAAAAGCCTCTTATTGTTGGATATTGATAATCTTTCGGGCGGGTCATCTGTGTTCTGAAATTGTGTATGAACCTGAGAGGTTTGCTTTGACTTTTGCTCTTGCGTTTTTTTTTTTTTTTTTTTTTTTTTTTGTATATCGATTAAAATCCTTAGGTTCAGCATGTTCCTTTCTATTTCATATTTTTATAGTGTTATATGTTTTAAATAAATCATTACGACCGCGAACAAACATGAACGTGCTAATGTTGTAATCTTTTTAACTACTTCTTAATATTAAATGAACGTGCTTATGTTGTAATCTTGCTATGAAATTGATCATCCAAAACTTTCCCTTTTACAGGGCAAGAAACACGTCTGGACAATTGACTTTGAACTTCTTGTTGACGTTGCAATTAAGGTAACATGTTAGTTTTTTGTATAGTTAGGTGTTTGGGCTAATTATAAATGGCTGCATATTATATTATATGTTTGTTTTTTGTTAGTAAATTGTTAGTTGTTCCGGCCATTTGTTATACGTGATTTTCTTTTAAATAAGAACAATGAGTTACATAAATTGAAGTTCAAAATTTTGTTGAATCAATAGTAATGGTTATTTATATGGTTGATGATTGCAGGGTAGATATCATGAAAAGCTTTGACGCCAAGTTCTATTTCTCTCCAAAAAGAATGTTTTGACTTTTTGTGTAACTATTTGAAATTTGTGATATGTTACTTATTACATATTGTTTTGCTAACATTTGAAATATGTTTCGGATTGAACTTATTATTGAAGTTATAATACTATGATTTCTACATTTACAGTTTTTATCGAACTTTTGTTTTATATTTAAATTGTAAATAATGTGAGTTTTGTGGTATAATTATGTGCCACTAAAATTAGTATAGATAGGTAACTAGAATCAGATTTTAGAGGTACACAATATGTGCCACAAAAGTCTTTTTTATATTGTGGCAAAAAAAAAAGTGCCACTAAAGCCTTACAAACTTTGTGCGGCAGATTGAAGAAGTGTCACTAAAAGGCTTTAGTGTTAGTGCTTCTAGTGACACTTTTTTTGTGTGCCGCCCATTCTTAAGTAGGCTTTTAGCGGCACTTTTTTGGCCTTATGTGACATTTTTTGAGTGCCGCTATATGGCAGTTTTTTTTGTAGTGAATGCTAAACAAGCTTGAAAAATGTCAACCATCAGTTTCTAATTACTAACGCAGTTCATGTTCTCGTCTACCACTAAACCAAGGTAAGAAAACAGAGTAAATCCAACCTGACATCCCAATTTTAGAAGCCCTGAAATAAACCTCACTCTTCATGTCTGAAAATGTGTTTATAATAAATTCAAACAACTTTTAAAATGGAAAACCCTACTAAACCACACACAAATGGCAAGTGCAGCGGTCGTAGAGTAGCAAAGCAAGTAAGTTCAGAATATCAAACCCGTGGACATAGATCTAACAACTCTCGGTACTAGACCTTTATCGACTCCTAGCCTAATTATTTGGTTTTTGAAAGAATTGTTTTTAACCTAAACGCAAATAAATAAAAGCAAATAAATAAGACTGAAACAAAACATAAAGCTTAAGAGACTTGAGTGAAAATTAAATATGGTGGAAGACAACTACCTAGATCAAGAATCCTACCTGCAACTCACAACTCTCAGAATTGAATAATGGATTGGCTATAATGTTCCTAAAAATACGACTAGCTCAAGAAAACCCTAAAGAATGATAGCCCACCTCCCGGTCTTACTAACTCCTTTCGGAAAATCCTAAGGGACGTGTAAATCACCGGTTACTAGTTCGGATCACCTCTCGGTCTCACCTAACTAAGGAATGCTAAGGTACTCAAATGACTCGTCCACCTCTCGGTCTCGCTAATCACACACACCCTAAAGTATGAAGGAGTACTCTATGGATGCTTACTATGATTAGGAATTTCTAGGAAACAAGGTAAACTAGGCAAGAATCTCCTCCTGGTCTTACCTAAACCCGAAACCTAAGAACAAGACAACTTGACATTCTAATACTCTATCACCTCCCAGTCTAAAAAGTCGTTGGACACTGGTTTCAAAGACTAACACGGGTGCGCTTAGGGTTATATAAGACAAGAATCCATTGGTCTATGACCACTAACACAAAGTCTATGGAAAAATCACATGAAACCCTGGATTCGGAACTACCGAACCAACCAACTAAAGAAACATGCAGAGCAACAATCATGTGAATCAATTACTAAGGTTTGCAGTCCGCAGAAGAAGAGGTGGAACAAACCTCTGCAGTCTCCAAGAAGAAGACTGATTGGTTTTTAACGTCTGTAGACTGCTAAAATAAGTTGGTGGTGGTGTACCAATGGTGGTGGACGGTGGGTGGTGGTGGTGGTGGTTGTGGACAGTGGGTGGTGGTGTTTAACCCTTTGCGGAGCTTAGATGATCTTAGAAGTGGTTGGGTCAAGTCTGCACAAAAGAAGAGCAGGCACAGACTTTTTTAGTGAAGCGTCTTCGTAAAAACAAACAGTCCGCAAATGGCAATCTCTTCGTGGCGCATACAGAAGAGCATGCGCAGAACTTATTTTGAAAAGCAAACAACACCTAACATTATTCATACGCATCACAATCATCAGACAAAGATTCTTTACCAAAATATTAAGCAAATATTTAATTATCTGAAACCAAAAGTTGTATATCACAAAGTTGTTAGGAATCCATGGTATCCGATTCGACTATTTATAAAATCTTATTTTATAAAATATAAATATAAAATCGTATTTTATATATTTTTCTAGATCTACAAATAAATAACTTTTATTTAAATAAAAGCGGAAGCTTGATCTAAAACATGATACGAATCCATATCTCAAACCAGTAATTCGTTTACATATCTATTCAAACAATTATATATAACACACCATAGGATGGTTTAGAGAATATCTTGACAAAAACCTAAGATATAACACCTTGGATATTATGAACATTACGCTACTGAACTCCAACACAAATCACCGAATCCCAAATTAATTCCTTGAAACGGATCCTCCGAATAACCCTAATAAACACTTGATGGTGGCGGCTCGAGGGGGTCAAGGCAGCTATGGAGGTCGCAGAAGGCGGTGGTGGACGGCGATGGTGGACGGCGATGGTGGCGGCCACCCATGGTGGCACCCAAATCAACCCTTGAACCTATCATATTCATCCAATAATAAAACATCCCAATTAGCTTGATGCCTTAAACGAATAATTATTAATTGTTCCAAATAATTAATATACAATCTGTTAATCGTTTCTCTAAACAATTAAACTATAATGATTACAAAAAATCAATTAATAAAAATTTCTCCCAATATTTATCACTGTTGCTTATTTTGTTCTTTTGTGATGTATAATATTTAATTAATAAATATTATTATTTTTTCGCACTCTAAGGTGTAACTCTTTGGATTGTATTTCGATCGTTGCATTAAGTAATCGATAATTGGACACCATTTCCAACAAAAGTAATCATCACATGGACCTAGGTAGTGTATAAGTTTAGGTACTCATCATGTTTTTAACAGAAATCAACTCAAAATAGTAGCAAACATGATCAAAACAAGAATATAAAGTTTGGAATTCAAATCAAGCATGAAACCGAAGAAGATCAAACCAAGTAGCTTTCAAATCGTCAATCTCTAACCTCAAATTATGTTTCTCCTCCTTAGATTTGCTCTAAAAGCCTCAAAATAGATGCTAGAAGTCGAGATTAATGAGCTAGGGTCGGCCATATTGTTTAAATAGGTGAACCCTAATTTTTTAGCTAACAGTCGCGAACAACTTAAATGAGCTCTTCGCGTGCGCAAAGAATTTAAAATTCTGATTTTTTTTTTCATAAAATCTTTGTTCTAACTCTGTTTTCGCGGCGAACATCTTCATAATTCAACTCCCTTTCATGTCATCATCTAATATCTCCATTTCCAATCCATTTGGTTTTTCATTTTTTTAATTCAAACAATCTCGTGTGCTCGGTTTTCCTCATGTCCACTTGTTTTTCACTCTTTTCAAGCACCGAGAACTGTCAAGACACACACACACACACACACACACATATATATATATGTATACACTAAAATCTAATAAAAATCCTCAAACCGACTACATAATACATAGGAAATTAGAGACTAAATTACAAGTTTTGTCCTTTAGGTTTATACCAAATTTCAACGGATGTCCTTTAACTTTAAAATTGATTGGTTTTGTGCTTTATGTTTCAAAATCTTGCACGTTTTGTCCTTTGGTGCTAACCCAGTTAATTTTTTTCGTTAAGTTGAGGGTAAAATTGTCTTTTTACCCATTTATTTAAAAAAAAACATTTTAAAATTAAAACAAAAAGAATTTTATATATTAATACTTCTCTCTCTCTCTCTCTTCCCTCTTTCTCTGCTATTTACCAGCACCACCCACCTCCATCCACACTATCACCACCCACCTCCATCCATACTATCATCACCCACCTCCACCTTCACCGCTGTAACCACCCATCCCACACCAACCACCGCCATCCACCTTGAACCCCCTAATCGGAGCCCTAATAGAACCCTAGTCCCACCGCCGCCGTCGCCTTGTCACCGACTCTGTGCACGGAGGTCAGAACCCTTCTGCGAAACGCCACCACAACCATCGTCACTGTCTCCTATTCTCTCTCTCTCTCTCTCTCTCTCTGCTCGATCCATCTCTCCCTACAACCCCTCTCTCTCGTCTACGTTTCTCTTTCTCTCTCCCCGGTTCTTGCTCTCTCTCTCTCTCTCTTTAAACAGATGAGAGGTTTGGGGTGGTGGTGGTAGGTGTTGTAGGGTGGCGGTGGCAGGTGGTGAATGAAGGTGATGGTGGTGTGGGGATGGAGGTAGGTGGTGGTGGTGATAAAGGAATGAAAGAGAGATAGATTAATATATATATAATTCTTTTTGTTTTAATTTAAAATGTTTTTTTTAAATAAATGGGTAAAAAGACAATTTTACCCTCCACTTAACGAAAAAATTAATTGGGTTAGCTTCAAAGGACAAAACGTGCAAGATTTTGAAACATAAAGTACAAAACCAATCAATTTTAAAGTTAAAGGACATCCGTTGAAATTTGGTATAAACCTAAAGGACAAAACTTGTAATTCAGTCGAAATTAGATGTGTTTTGTAACAAATCAAAACACATCAAACATCCTTATACTTAAGACTTTTCCGTCCCTGAAAAGAACTATGCAATGGAATCACAATCATGGCAAAAGGCTCTCAAAACAATCTAGGTAAATTAGTTAAGGCAAATATACAATTTGGTTGTAATTGCTAGTATTTCCCGTCCGATTAAACCCAACCACCGACTCATCAGGGCCCCAAATCGTGTTCAATTAAGTTCAAGTGCATACAGACTACCTATGGGTCTCGTACTCAGAAAGCCACTGCACCGCCTAATCATATCTCACGCGATCAAAGCACAGGAAAAATCAAAAAGATTTCCCTAACCACTATAGATTAAAACATATATGTACTACAAATTCTAAGTTAGATGGATATGATATTGATGGATGAAATTTTTTTTTTTTTTTAGCTTTTTTTTTTAATTTATCTTTTAACTTCAACTCATAGGAGCTTCAACCAAGCTGCAATTTGACATGTGTCACCATAAGCTTCAATCCATATTTAACAAACCTTACGTAGTGGTGTTTCAATCAGCCTTCAACCCGACATGTGACACATAGGTTGCGGCTGGTATTATTTATAGGTTAAATAATGGATGCTATATCGGTTTTAGATTCTATTGTGGTACCTATCACGCTTTTTTGACAGTTTTAATATTACTATTTCTCTCAAGGCAAGAACCCACAAAGCATCCTCATTAATTAAGTTTATTAATACACATCAAAGAGAACCAACTAAGGGGCTGTTTGGCAAGTGCTGAACCAGTAAGTGCTGAACCAGTAAGAGGTCTGAATGGGTAAGAGGCTCTGAACCAGTAAGTGTTGAACCCATAAACTGTTGTTTGGTTAAACATCTGAATAAAATGTAAAATGACTATTTTACCCACCCCATCCCACCCTACCTACTTCTATTTTTTCTTACTGCAAGTGCCAACCACCCAACCCCATCTTGTTTTCTTCTCTCTCGTGAACATCACAGACCTAACAACACTTTTTTTCTCTTTTTTTCTTATCACAAAACACACACACTACACCCTTTTATCATCATCATCAATTCATCTTTATCATCTTCATGTGGTGGTGAAGAAGGGGGATCAGAAACTTTGGGGGGTTTCAGGTCATCGGAACGGTCGGAGTCGGAGTCTGAACTGTCGGCGGTGGTGTTCTGGCCGGTGTCGGAACGGTCGGAGTCGGAGCTGAGGGTTTGGTGGTTGGGGTGACTATCAGGGAGGAAGGTTAGGGGTATTGATGTCTTGTTGTTCAGTCTGGTTCATTCAGAGATTGTTGAAATCTGAATGGCTCAGCACTGAATGGCACCATTCAGAGGTAGCTGTTTTCTAACCAAACAAGCAAGCATCTGACCGAATCAGAGGCTCCCCTCTGAATGAATGATTCAGAGCCCTTTCCAAACAGCCCCTAAGCCTACCAGTACATCACTAGCCAAAAATGTTCTTCTACCTATTTATCATCTTATATATATATATATATATATATATATATATATATATATATATATATATATATATATATATATATATATATATATATAACCAAACCCCTTAATTTTACCTATCATTTTCCAGTTAAGTGCAAAAGTTACAAAAATTCAGGGACATTTTTTTAAAAAAAATCTTTCTTTTGAATGTTTATGACTCAACCTACAACTAAGAAAAATAGACGCATTCTTCTATCCCTACGCTTAGAATGACACATTGTCCTCAATGTGCTCTAGGAAGCATTGCTGACTAAAAAGAAATGAAAATGCAAAAATAAATAATGGAACGGACTCCTCCGGTGAATATGGTTAAAACATGTCCATCCAAGCATGCACGGTCGTTTCGTTCGCGGCTCGAATCATAACCTATAAAAACAAAATTGAAAAGAAAACAAAAGTAAAAATACTCATGAATGGAGATTGAGTATAGGCAGAGAAAATCTATCAATGAATATGGTGCAAGGCAATCCCACAAAATTCTACACCACCTGCTTGCGCAAATGTGGCCTATAGTTTGTGGGCCGAAATTGATGCAGTCGTGCTTCAATGAATATATGGGATGCATGCAGATGATTTACTAGTTAGGGTTCTTAAAAGATGGCTTATTAGGCCCCTACTGCATGTATCCTATGGGTGAATCCATTGTGGATATGATACGCTAAACACTAGAAATATTGCTATTGTCTTTTAAATTATGCAGGTCAACTATTGGTATACATGTTTTTATTCTCACATCTGTGATGACCCAGGTATATGTAGATACCCATACCCCTCTTCTTCATCTGTTGTAAGTACGATTTTTATTGAAATGGCTGGTGTTTACCATTTACACGATCTAGTATAGATATTCTTCCCTTACCCAACCAAACTTACACTTTACCCAAATTCTTGATATCATTTCAATTGAATTTGACCTTGTCAGCTTTTATTTGAAGGGCCTTAAAAGTGAGAGTATACCTTACCTTACCACCATAATAGCACGGACAATCTTTATCCTTTCATGCCTCTACAGCAACAGCATAATTGCCTCATTTCAGTTTCATAATCCCAAGGCATAGTCACTCAAAGATATAGTCTTAATATGCCAAAAAGGGTATCAACACATGTTTGGTTTGTTGTTTTTTCACTAAGTTTTAGTTAGATATTAAAAGAGAAACATTTTAATTATTAAAATTAAAAACCAACCCAAAAATGATTCGCCTGAACTTCGTGTCAAGCATTCATTCCATATCTATTCAGCTCATCATAGTATCGCAACCAAAAAAATTTCACATGTGCTCCGGGTCGGGCATTTATTGATTACCGATTCTTTTTTTCACGGTATCACAACTTAAAGAGAAAACCTGAAATATGGCTCATCAACCTTTTAGTTTTAGTTCATTATTGCTAATTTCAAGCTCGACAAAGGTAAGGGTTTTGTCATGAAATAAAGGCCGAAAATTCGGCTCAACCATTTTGACTTTCCCCTAAAACCATTAATATATTTCTTGTTTTGTTATCTCACAACTCTCCCAGTCTATTCACGATCCCACTAGCCATCATTCCATCATCCAATAATTATTTCATGTATGCTTTTTCTTTAATCTCTTTATTATAACGAAAGAGACACATTTTACAATATATAAACAAAATTAAAAACTCAAAACAATTTATTATCATTAGAAAAAGACGCATTTTACAATTTGTGATCATGTAAACACACCTTTACCTATTAGATTGATATATGATCTGTAGTATATATGTTCAAAAAACAGCAGTTGACCAAGACATACCATGCACAGATAAAACTTTTAAAGAACTAAGCAAATATCGATAAATAGATAGGTTACTGGAAGTTCCAGCCAATTAACTAAGAATCAAATAGCAATAAGTTTATGTTGGCATGCACTTTCGAACATGCAAATTAACGAAATTTAAAGACATAACGATAATGAAACTAATCGTTTTAATGCTTTAAAGATCTTGAAATCAATCACTTTTCCCTTCCTGAGACCCGATCTCTTGCAGGTAATGTTCTGCATCCAGAGCTGCCATGCAACCTTCAACACACGAGATAAAAAGGTTTAAAACAATGTCACGTAAGCTACACATCAGACGAGTAAAAGGTGACGTGGCAAGAGAAACACTTGTTCTAGAAATCATACAAGAACAGTGTAGCGGTAGTTATAAAGCATAAAATCTTATAAATCATACACGCGCCTGATGTATAATGATATTTTAATCCTTTTCTAAAATCATTTGCTCATCTAGAATGTAGCTTTTTAATCAAGCATGCATCAGATATGTGTTAATACTTTAATCCTTTATGGATACTTAATTGACATTACATGACAAGTACAAATAAAATATATTTCATCAGTGATCCTGTGGATCCTACCATGATTTGCACATAAGAATACATTAGATGAAACAAGTTTAACTCCGGCTATTAGTAGGAAATGGGTCAATTTGGGTTGTGTGTGTCTCAAATGAGTCAAACGGGGTTGAACTATATGTATATTGTACAGCAACTGGATTGAACTACATAATCTAGCTAAACTGTGAACAAGACAATGGTGATTATAAAATACACTCAATTGTACTCCTTGAGTACTATAATACAGAAAATGATGTTAGTTGAAAACTAAAAACATTCTTGAAAACTAAAAAAATTAAATTAAAAGTTGGTAACCAACAACCTGCAACGTGATGGAAAGGTATCTCTCCCCATGAGGTTGAGGTTTCTAATCCTGACTTCCCGTGGTGGACACTAGACAGTGGCGGATATTTAGGAGTAGGAATAGTGGGTGTGCGAGTTAGCTGTTTTAAAAAAAGTACATTACATTAGAGTTTGATCATTTTAATTTGGTATGGTAATTAGAGCGGCCTGATGGAATTTCCATATCAACCTCATCTCTAAAATTTGAGAAAAACTGTATGGTTTTCATCTAATTTTTCACTTAATCTCTTTCTCCAAATTAAGGAACACTTCCCATTCCCTATATTAGATATCCACTGATCATTCCTTATCCATCAAACCCCATATTTTGTGAATAAAAGAAAGAGCAGGAATAAAAAATATACAATTGTGTAATTGACTAAAGATAGATATGGTGATTGGGGAATGGGATAAAAAATGTTGTTGCAGGATTAACAAATTTAAGAGATAAAGGTGGACATTAGTTATATTATAGGGATGAGGATAAGGAACCTAATGTGAATGCTTAGTAGCATACTTTTGTTGTAGAATACTTGTAGTTGTGATTAATTTGTTAAAGTTGTTATTCAAGGCACTAGCACCACTGTACCAGCCTTTTATAGTATGTGAATATCTGATTTATATTTACACACACAAATAATGTCAACGTGAAGTATTGCACTAATTAACGTTATTTTCAACGTCAAAATGGTAGACGGTTACCAATCGGGCTTGACAAGCCCAATTGCTAAGTGTTGTGTGCCTTATGTCCAAGGCGTGAGGCAAAACCACTATCGAGCCTGGGGTCTCACTGGAAGCTTCAGCCTCTGTATTTCCACGGGGTAAAGGTAAGGCTGTCTACATCTTACCCTCCTCAGACCCTACCTTAGCTTTGCTATTGGTGGAATTAACGGAGTATGACGATGATGATATAATATTAAAGTGTGTGCGCAAGCGCGTGTGGTTCAATAATACTTATATAAATGTCTCTTGTTTTTTTAAACCTAGATGCAATACAAAAAAGTGTCGAATAACCAACTTTAACAGGGTTGTACTTTCAACTTGCAAGAATGTACATCTCAAAAAGGTTAGATGCCTACAATTGAAAGTATAACCTAGAGCATCAAAGGCACAAGCCACACTTAATGGCGAAACAGCTCCTTGTAGCCTAAGCGTAGAGGACCCTAAACAAGTACTCAACTAATCAGATAACAAAAGCAAAATAATAAAAATAAAATATATGTATACACACACACATATACAATAGATATAATAAATTCATTGCCCCCAAACATAATACAAAAGCTAACATAATTAGCAACTAAAATCATCTAACCAATAAACTTTTAAAACCTTTCAAAATCAACATATTTAAAGAAAATAAAATCAACCCATTAATATACCGAATTGTATATTTTGGTAGTCAAAAGCATAAGGCACACTTAAACTACACATCCAAGACTAAAAAAAGGGCACCACCTTAGACATAGTTAAACAACATAACTTTTAACTAAACTAGCAACTAAAATGATCCAAATAATAAAATCAAACTTTTAACAAGTTTTTCACAATCACCAAATAAAAATAAATGACTCATTGTGCCTATGTAGTCAAAGATGTAAGACATACTTAAGGGTCAAAGGATCCGCTTGTTGCCTAGGCGCAACCACAAAAAAAGCACATGCCCAAGAAAAAATGAAGGCACAACTTTAAACATAGTTAAACAATAGTCGTAGAAAATTAGTACTACTCCTAAAATATAATAAATCTCTAATATAGTTAGCAACTAAAATCAATAGGCTAATAGTTTGTGATAAAACTACGATTAATCATCCAAATAAAAAGATCAAGTAGTATGCTAAAACTCCTTTATAGAGCATCGCCTAGAAGAAAGGAATAGGTTTGTGTCAAAAAGAAGAAACAGCCTGCATAGAAGAAAGAAGAGAGGAGGAATAACAGTCATACGCCTTGCCTGGACCAAGGTGCCCGCATTACATGCGCTTAACGAAGACGTTAACTTCTGTGTGTTCAAAGCATGTGCTCCGTTAGCCTTTGACTGCATATCTGTATGCTATATTAAATCTACTCAATTAAACGCTGATCATGTGAAGGCCAAAAAAGTTCAAACAATTGAAAAAAAAAATCCCAAATCTAAAGAAAAGGTCGACACAAGTAAAAAAAAAGGTCAAAACAAGTATAAAAAAAGAAAAGAAAAGCTCAAGACTGAATATACAAGGTATTGACAATAGGGGTAGGAGATAAGAAAGACGATGCAGAACTACAGCGTACCTAGAAGAATGAAAACAGAGATACAAAAATTGTCAACATCTTATATCATGCGACTGCCTTGCCTTGTCAAAGGTGCACACCTCTCGTGCGCTTTTCAATGACAATTGATTTGCATCCAATGTAGACGCAACAGCCTCACCTCAGCTGAGTACTAGATATGCTCATGTGCCCTTTTTTGTTACAACTATGACAATAACATGTTTCTAGCCAATACAACTTTACCATAAGATACCAACATGGCAACATGCTTATTTCGTCCAACGGTAATGATTTGTGTTATGTCTAACAATTTAATAGTTATAGCAGTTATAATAGTTATGCTCTAACATAAATAAACTCCAATTTCATCGAAAAGTAAATAAAAACTGATGTATATCCTTACACATAAAAAGGGCTTTGCTAAAACGAGAATTGTCCTATAATGTGTTATCAAGATAAAGTGCCTAGCTATTCTTTGTTCAGAATTAAGCCAGCTTTTAACTAAGAGTAATCCTAAAGCTTCCATCTCATACTACAAGCATTTGAAAGGCACTTAGGTCTAAAAATGGCAAGGACCAATATAGGTCTAAAAATATACCTAAAACAAAACACAAACGCAATACTTATAGGACTTCTAAAACATAAAGATGATAACTAACTAATGGATAAACATTAAATAAAATAACCTAAATGAAAAGATAATTGAAATTTAAACTTAAAGATAGTTATATCATAACTTATGGCAGACAATTAAAAACTCATTCATATTTACTTCAAACGATAAACGAACAGATTCAATCCACATACCAGAGCCTGCAGCAGTAATAGCTTGCCTATACTTCTTATCCTGCACATCCCCCGCAGCAAACACACCCCTCACACTAGTAACAGTCGTCCCAGGCTTAGTCACAACATACCCATCCTCATCAAGCTCCAACTGCCCATCCAAAAACTTTGTCGCCGGCTCATGCCCAATCGCGAAAAACAACCCATTCACCTTCAAATCCGAAACTTCCCCACTCACAACATTCTTCACCTTCAATCCACCCAAAACCTTCTTCCCTTCCGCCCCATACGCCTCCACAACCGCCGAGTTCCAAACAACCTCAATCTTAGGATTATTCAAAGCCCTCTGCTGCATGATCTTACTCGCCCTGAACTCCCCCCTCCTATGAATAATATACACCTTAGACCCATACTTTGTCAAAAAGTTCGCCTCCTCCATTGCCGAATCCCCCCCTCCGATCACCGCCAACTCCTTATTCCTAAAAATCGGCGCAGCACCATCACAAACCGCACAAGCCGAAATACCTAATACGGAATGAAAGCAATCAAATGTCTCTAAGGGAACCAAAAGATACATTATTTGAAAAATCGCTACATTATATATACTTGTATATTAAATCAAAGACACTGTAATAGTGTCAATGTGCTAATGTAAACCACCCTTTCTTACTAACGTGCTAACAAGCACCAATTTGTAACCCTTTTTCTACATTAAACCACTTTTTTTGGGATAAGCATTTGGTACCGGCTATTCACTCATAGATCATTTCGGTATAAAAAATTGATACGGGTAGCGATACCGAAAATACCATATTCGGTACCAATTTTTGTCAATTTTCGGTATTGGTGCCAAGGTTTGGCAAAAATCGGTATCATGATCATGAGCACCTCGGTCCCCACCTTTTTTTTTCTAACTAGTGTAAATTTTCATGTTTTTGTCCAAAAATTTTATACGTGTTAAGTTTGGCCCCTCCGTTTCAAGGGTTCCGTGACTTTCAGCCCCTAAAAAAATTCAAGCTCAGCCACTAATTGGGATCGG
This sequence comes from Ambrosia artemisiifolia, assembly GCA_032199755.1. Classification (NCBI taxonomy): domain Eukaryota; kingdom Viridiplantae; phylum Streptophyta; class Magnoliopsida; order Asterales; family Asteraceae; genus Ambrosia; species Ambrosia artemisiifolia. Next base: position 27,346,140 of record CM063516.1, on the reverse strand, counting down.
TTCAATAGGGTACCAAGCTCATCCCTAATCGTTTTTTTATCATGAACAGCCGAACCAATACTGCATTAGCATATAGTTTAAAACGCTAATAGAACAAGTGTTTCGGGTAAAATATAGATAAAAACGATGGACAAGATATTCAGGTTTTTGAAAATAAAATATAAATTCTGAAAAAAAAAATATGATTATTAATCAATACCTCTATTCCAAAACCCTAACTCCCCTTCACCAGACCCCGGAAACGTCAACCTTCTAGCGACCGCACCGGTCGCAACAATAACCGAATCAGCAACAACAGTTTTCTCATCAGTCATAACCTTAAACGGAGCAGAACTAAAATCCACTTTATTAACCGTCTCAGTAAACACACGAGTACCAAACCTAACCGACTGTTCTTTACACCTTTCCATAAGCTCAAACCCTAGAATACCCTCAGGAAACCCTGGAAAGTTTTCCACGTCAGTTGTGGTTGTTAACTGTCCACCTGGAGCAATATCATTGGCCATCCACCCTTCGAATAAGATCGGTTTGATTTCCGCACGTGCGGCGTAGATGGCGGCCGTGTGGGCTGCGGGACCGCTGCCGATTATGCATAATCGGGTTTTTAGGGTTTTGAGGTCGTCCATGACGGCGATGGTGGAGAATTTGGTTGGAGAGATAAGGCTGTCGGTGGTGACGGCGGTGGTGGTGACGGCGGTGGTGGTGGCGGCGGTTGTGGAACTGATGGTGGCGAGGGTTAGGATTTTTTTGGCTTTGTGTAAGAGGGATAGGAGTTTAGGGAAACAGGGCTGTTGCATAATATTATTATTATATTATTTCTCTGTTGTTTTTGTTTGTTATATAAATAGGGGGGTTGTGTGGTTAAAAGTGTGAAAGGGTGGCGCGTTATTTTAGCGGGGTTTGACTAGGTAAGATTATTATTATGGCGGGAAATGGGAATATTATTATTATTATTGCCGGAGGAGGAAAGCAAGAAGGTTACGTTGCCTGCCGGTGATGGTTTTAATGGGAAAGGATTGATGCTTTTTCTACATTGGTGTGAATTTGAACAATTGGATTTCCTGGTTTACAATCTAGAATGATTAGAAAGATATCCTATCCTTTTTCTCTTCTAGAAGTAGCATCCAGGATGATGATTTCGGTACTAGTACTTAATTTTGCGGATATTCACCAGTTTCATAAACCACATGGATTTCTAAGTTGAGAATTAGGGGCTCAGCCTGCAGATTAAGTATAATCACAGGGATTCAAATTTTAGTTAACTCCAAAATAAATTAGCTATTAACCAATATAGAAATTATCAACAACGAGCTACCCGCTACATTAGAAACAAGCACATCAACAATATACAGTACCATCTTTTTTTTATTTTTATTTTTTTTTGCAACAATACATAGTATCATCTAGTGCTCAATTGGCTGTATTATGAGGCATGAGCCAACATGTTGTATGTTCACTTAGGTTTTGTTTGTGGAAGGGAGCAGCTTCCGGCAAGCCCTTCGCGGGGATTAAAGCATGTAAAGGCGGGGCCTACTTCTTTCAACCAATCAAAATTTTTCTTTTTTTTTTTACTTTTATTTTTTGTGGTTTCTTTAGATGGGACACTTAAAGGGAGACGCAATTGTTGTTCCAAAACCTACGTGGATCAACAAACCCTCTATAAGCTTTATCGCACACCCACGGCCATATATAAAGCCAATAGGAACCAGATAACATTGTCATCCCATACAGTAGCTATAAAAATCTATCCGTACATACTTACCGATACAAACTCAAGGAATCAGATTCTAGTTCTTGCCATACTATTTGAAATACCTACAACATGGTTCATGATATTGTAATTGGTGTTGGTTAATCCAAACCAAATAAAACATTCGAAACTTGGATGTGTCAAACAATAAATGGCATGGAGTAAATAGCATGCCAAGAAAATTTGAGGAGTGATTGTTTGAAAAGTCATGTCACCGAAGCAATTATCGATACTTTCTAGAACAGTACATATGGTTCTTCTTATCTTTTATTTATTAAAATCAGACTTTCAAATACATAAAAATGTTATATCACCCCACAAAAGTTATAAGATTATGTCACATTTTTCTTATAACCAGTGGAATTCTCCACGTGACTATGCATAAAAAAATAACATTGAACATTAGGTAGCAAGAGATTTTCGTATCTTTGTGGGAAATTCATCAATAACAATATGAACAAAATAACATGTGTTGTTGGTAAAAAGTTGTTACGTATTTGTTAGGGATATTTCAAGTGTGCACCTAGTGAACATGCAAGTAAAGTTGACGTGGCTCGGTTTAAAATAAAATTTATATCAAACTATAGATAAACATAAGCATTACTTTAAATTTCAATACAACAAAAAAGCTAGCGAAAAATACAAAAGTTTCTAACTAAAGTCTATATGGAAGAAAAGCTATCCTTTTATTAAAAAAACAATGGTTTTCTCACCCGCACTTCCCGGCGAGGCTAATCCGGTTTTAAAACTGTAGGCGTCAAAGCCTAAACCACGTAAAGATTCATGCTACAAGCCCAAAATGATTGAGATACAAATGTGTATATATCAAGATAAGTTTGCAATCACATATGTTAGTTATTGAATTTAGCTTATTTCGTCGTCGTCCTTAAGATCTTCATAAGTGTTGATAGTCGCATGTGTGTTCAATTGAGTGTGACCGATATTATCACCTAGTAAGTTATGTAGACGTCATTCTACAAAAATGTAAATTTAGGGAATAGGAAAAAGAAGGCTAAGAAAGTTGCATCATTGTCTGGAGGATCAAGATTTAGTATGCTACAAATGTCACTCGTAACAGGCTAGGAACCATGGTTGCAGTTTACGTGGTTGGTTTTTTATAAACCAACACATTTCCCATGCCGATGGTAAATCATCATCATCGCCTAAGTCAGCCCAGGCTCGGAATCGTGGTTGCAAATTATCTGCTAGCTTTTTATAAAGCGTTACATTTGCCATGCCAAAAGTAAATGATCATCATCACCTAGAAAGGGGGTTCGGGTTCATACAAAGATTCAAAAGATAACATCAAGTGTCATAGAGGAACAAATACAATATTCTAAATAAAAATCAGAGGCCCGAATACAGATGAGCCATTTGTCATTTCCAGCACATTAAATCAAATGTGGTGTACAGTATATCGTAAAGCCCTATAGTTTGAAATCTAACAACCGATAACACGTTAGCGTGTATCTTAGAGCCACCATCAGACTATCAGAAAACAAAGGCCCAAAAACACTTTTCAAACCCAAAACAGCGGTTGTCGAAGTCGTCTCTTAACCGCAAATCCAAAAGAACTCAATGGTCATGACCAAATAAAACCAAACAAAAATTTAAGTTGGAGGCAACCATCACCGGAAACACTAGCAGGATATCGGTAGTGGCGGAAGCCGTTGCCTATAAGGGTTAAAAAGCCAATTCAAACCAAAAAGAGAAAGATAACCAAGGAGCATTTTCGTCGCTGCCTATAAAAATCCTAATGGGTTAAAAAGCCAATTCAAACCAAAAAGAGAAAGATAGCCAAGGAGCATTAGTGCTATTACTCCCCCCCCCCCCCCCTCCCCTTCTCTGCTTTTGGGATTTAAATGGCAAACCACCCACATAAGCTAATCAAAGGCAACCACCACATTCATCCAATCAAATTTAAAAGTTACTAGTCGTATCATATCTGATTCAAGCCAATAAAACCAATAATCAGTGCCAGAAACAGCTGCATATCACTAATCACCTTAATGAGGCTCTCTTACCAATGTGGGATAAGAAAACTAACCATTAAGATGTCCAACTTAATGATTCAGCACTTAACCATTCAGACCTCTTAATGATTTAGCACTTAATCAACCAAATAGCCCCTTACTTATCATATTAAAAGTATCTAAAATTTTCTTGCTTACGGTGGGCACATGCCCACCATTCACAAGTGGTGAATCCGCCCCTATGTGTGTCAATACTAAAATAATAAAGCAAAAACCTAGTTTCTTTAAGTCACCCATTATTGACATAAGAGAGAGAGAACGGGGTGATCTACTCCTCACCCTTCACTGTTGAGTCTGTTGCTTGTGGCCCTGTTTTCACTCGACTCTTCATTGATTGGCGTCTTGTCGCCCTTCACTACTTAGTTACATTGCTAAATATTTTAGTTTTTTCTTTGTTTTTAAGTACTTCTTCTAATAATTGCATTTCAATCCTCACAAGCTTCTTTTTTAACTAATAACACTCCCTCTTCTACTCATAAATCTACACTTTTGTCCACCATAAAAGTAAAACTCTCAACCTTACAAGGAGTGACACCTTACGAACACATCTTAATACTGCTACGTAAGGATGAGCTCGGGACGGTATCGGTACCAACCGATACCGATCCCGAAAATACCGATCCCGAAAACTCTCAAAACCCAATACCGATACCGATACCGAAAACATACGGTACGGTATCGGTTCGGTATCGGTACGGTACCGGTATGGTATCGGTATTTTGCCTTAAAATACCGATACCATACCGATCTCGTACCGATACCGAAAATACCAAAACCGAAAACCTCTAAATGTGAATACCGATACCGATACCGAGCACCCTCGGTTCGGTACGGTATCGGTACGGGATCGGTTCGGGATCGGTATCGGTTCGGTATTCGGTACAATATGCTCATCCCTACTGCTACGGTACAAGCCTTTTGATCCTCATAGGCTTCTTGACATCAATTGATGTCATTCATGGTTGGTTACTGAACACAATAGTAACACATGATAGCTTGAGTTTTTCTTTTCGTTACAATGTGTCTTTATTTTGATTCGAGATATATCTCATTCGGTAAAGATATGTGACAACCGTCACCCTCGTTTTTCATCAAGTTGTCATTTATAATCCTTATACTTTCTATTGTTTTTCAATTTTAATAAAAGTTGAGTTTCATTCGATCATTATATTTTTACTTGGAAATGCCTACATTTTAACCGAACTCGAATATGTAAACAATATTTAAACGTAATACGTATTGGCAATTGTAAACTTGGTTTTATTTATAAGTTTATATTATTCTTATTTAAACAATTAAAGTTTTTAAGTTTGGTTAAGTTTTATAAAAGAAAATACTAAGTTTTATACATAGTATAGCAAATCTAATACCACAGGGGCCATTCCTGCCAATTATCAAAAGTTTCAACCTCTCTCCCTCCTTTTTCTTTCCAGTTCGCATCTGGTGGTCTTGGCCGGCCAGAATTCTACTCCGGCGATCTTAATTATGTCGATTTAAGTACTTTGACGAACCATGATTAATTCCAATACGTTTCTTCACATAAATTATCGAATTTCTATGATTATCGGACCATAAAATGCGACTTTAATTGGTTTTAAAACCGGGTTTAATGTGTGAAACGTCGGAATAATAAAACCCATTTAAACGCCTATTTCGATCGACCTATATAAATGGATCTTTCCATTTTATTTCTGCATCATTACTCGACGTAAACCCACACAAAACATCACCAAAATGCAACTAGAAAGCTTCCAAATCGACCATTTGGTTCGATTCTTCGCACTCCATATTCGAGCTCCATACGTGTCTGTAAGTCCATATATTTTTAGCCGTTTTATTATTAGTTCAATGATCTTTGAAAGCCCTAAGGTTTCGGGCTCCATATTAAACGAATTAGAGGTATTAGAAATCTAGGGTTTAGGGTTTGATATTGGGGAAGAAGATGAAGTGAGTGTTATTATATAAATTTAACTAGTGGGGTAAGGTGAGTTCCACTCACCAGAAGACAAGCACAAAATGATAGAATAGCTACTATTGCGCCGTCTGATACAAATTAATATATATAGAGAATTATAATTCAAACTTATCAATATGTGATGCTTATGGTGTAGTTGTCGTATGTGAGTATTAACTTCCGAAGGACCTAGGTTCGACTCCCTCAACCAGTGGGTCTGTTTGAGTGTTTTTTAGAATTTTCGTTTTATTATTTATATTAGTTATATAAATTCATTTATCTTATAATATTTATAGAAAATTCATTTTTGTTCTAAATATTATGAAAATTTAGGTGTAGTATCTTGACACCTCATAGAAAACTAGTGGGTAACCCGCGGGTTGCGGCGGAGTCGGCAATACGCGGTAGGAACATGATATGCATCAGACATAAGTATTTTTCATGTATTTTAACTAAGTCTCTTTTCGCCTTTTGAGGAGATAGCATGTCCTTCTTCACTTGCAATATTGCTAATGCAAAAAGAAGATCACTAAAGTGTACTTCAAATGCATTGCTAACGAGTTAGATTATATAATTGTAAACCACATAATATTTGCCATGAATAATATTTTTTTGAATTATTAAAAATATACATTTGGGTAAAAGTGTGTATATGTTATTAGGAATTTGAGCAAGTTAATCCCTTTTGAACCCATTTGGGTAAAACCGTAAAATACTACTTGTAAATGTAACCTCTAAAGATAACAGTGTCAATAAATCAAATTAAAAAATATATAACATTCAAAACTCAAAACTCAAACCATGTAGGTAGGCTTCACTGTTTTAACCCTACACTATAGATGATGAAAGAATCAAAAGCATCAACATCGCTAACATTTTGTTTGCCATCATTTGGAGTCATGTTTCAAGTGCTAGAACAAACAACTCATACTAACATATTTAAATCGTAGGGTCAGGAGTAAAAGCAAGTTTATTGTAGTGATAGAAGATGTTAACTCAACCGGGCTTTTGTATAGTAACGTATAAATTCCGTGTGCTTCTCATTAATAATTACATATAATTGATCATAAGACATGTACGTACAATAATTATTAACTAAGCATTTTTCAAGTGGATTGGGAGTATAAACAAGGGTGTATCACAAAGGTAGATACAAAAATAATAAAAGATAACTTGATTGTGAATTTTTGATAATTTAATGAAATACAGTTACCCCATAGGAAGATATAATAATTCAATGTAGATACAAAAATGATGAAGGATAACTTGATGTAAATTTTGATAATTTAATGAAATAAAGTTATCCCATGGGCATTTAGGGAAGAAACGTGGTAAAATTTAAAAAATTGTAAAGAAACTTTTGGTATGCCATCTTAACTTTGGACAATTTGGACATATTTGTCCATGCCTCCTCCTTTATAATGTAGTATAGAAGTATAGATTATCATATTTTTATTGTTTTTCCTATTTTTTAATCATTTAAATATGATTTAATTTTAATAAATCTGTTTTAAATGCAAATAAATTGAGAAAAATTATGTAAAGACTATTTTTACTATGCTACATCAGAAAGTAACTATTCTTCACAAAAATATTATTTTTGGATCGTATCTTGTATTTTTAGTCTTATTTATGCTAATTAGACATAATAAATCATTTAATTATATGTAAATTATAAAATCTGTTTTATAAATATTTTCTTATAAAACAGAAATATCCTTGAGTTGGAAAGCCATAAATGTTAATGATGGAGTCATGTGTGTAAATTATATTCATTTGCTTATTAAACTTTAATTATTATTATTATTATTATTATTATATTTTAGTTAAAAGAATTAACTAAAATCTTTGAATAATTACTGGGAATATTTTTAGTTAAAATATTCAAATATTAATAATTATTTTTTTAGTCGTATATTTGATCTTAAAGCATGATATACCTTTTGAATTCAAAATTATTATTAAAGTCGAGTTATTGTAAAACTTCATCTTTCCTACATACGACTAGCAAACCCTAATGCCTTAGATTCTAGATGTCTTAGACTTTTGAAGTCATTTTTCCCTCATTAGTTTTCTTATACATATACGTTGAGTTCTTCGGAATTCCCAAATTTTATCTTGTGACGGGTTTTATTTGGATTTATCGCGCTTAGCAAAACTGTGAGTATACTTATCCCCTTTTTCATTTTTACACTTTTGGGGTGACTCATGTACACTTATTTATCTCACTCACTTAATTATGCTTCATTATCGTATTCACAATCGCAATTCTTGTATGTGTTTTATCTATTGATCGCTGATAGCGTGTACTTATGACCATAATCATTGGCCTGTATGGCCTAGTATAACAATGAGTAGTACTACGATTTATATCCCTTGATTGACTCTGGACGCGATAAGCCCTTGGTCATTGTTATGTGATACAAAAATGGTTTTTATTCTCGATACTCGAAAACTTTTGATTCTTGATTCTCTATTCTCTAATGCTTGATTTTGAACATTTGTACTACCTATCACTCCAAATTGTGGACACTATAACACGTGAATTGCGAAACGCTTTTTCTACTATATGTATTCAAACAGGGTATGCTCACCAATACATTTTTGTATTGACATATACTATTTTCATACATGTTTCAGGTTGTTTTGAGATACTTCTTTTAAGCTTTTGGATTTATATTTAAGCTCTGACTTCATTGTATTTCAGTTAGGCTTGACACTTTAGAGTTATTGTAATCTGTATTTTCCTTTCAATGTAATAAATTATTCAATGCAATGTATCCAAATTTACACTTTAGTACCATGAGCTATTTGTGTTAGGTATACGCACGCGGAAGCAACACACACACAAACGATTAATCTGCAGAAAATAAACGAACACGAGAACACAAGGATTTACGTGGTTCGGTCAGCTGACCTATGTCCACGGGCTGCAACCAGGATATTTTATTATTGCTTTCTGCCTTACTCATGATGAGGAATTACAAATACAAGACAATATATTTATAATACAAGATTAGGGTTTAACCCTTGGGAAACAAGAAAACTAATTATGGGCTAAATAAAACAAACGGGTCGGACCCTTGTCTTTAATTAATCTGCTAATTAATTGTCTTCTAACCCAAGCCCAAATCAAGGCTCCACAAAACCCAATAATCTCCCACTTGGAGGCTTGATAAGCTTCAAACTGCCATCCGCTGTGAACTTCTACGTCTTTAATCTTCCTCATTTTATCCTGGTTGCAGCGGCCTTCTCATCAGTTAACCTGAAGGCCCGTTGAAGCTCCCCCGAGCTCCAACACATCAATCATGGCAATGTCTGCCACTAACTCGTTCTCTGTCTTTACCAGCTCCCACTGACACGAACTGCCGAATCCTGAAACACCCTGAGAATAAATACTCTCCGAATAAAGCAGATAATCACCTGGAGAGACTTCGACAGCTGGAATACTGGTTCTCTTAACCCATTGTCGTCTAGTAACTCTGACTGAAGCACAACTCATGCTCCCACTGCCACGAAAACCCCTGACTGGTAGTTCTGAACCTTTCCTAGCACGCTCAACCTGAATCTTACCTGTGGCTCTGGGTTTATCATTTGCAAAACAAACCTTCTTCCGCCCACAAGACTCTGTGAACCCGACTTTGTTTCTCTTTTGAACTGGGACGGTCACTCCCACAGATGGTAAACTGACCATGTAAAGCGAACCCCGCTTTCTTCCTCGAGCTATGACAAGATTTCCCTTGATAACTTTTCACTGCCCGTTCCCGAATTTAACCTCATGTCCCTATTCATCCAACTGACCCACTGAAATCAACTGTTTCTTTAAGCTTGGAATCACCCTGACATCCTTCAAAGTCCATGAACCGGCTGAAGTTACTATATCCATATCACCCATGCCCGTAACGTCAAGAATATCATTGTTCGCCAGTCTTACCTTACCAAAGTCACCTTTCTTCAAATTCCTCAATGCTTCAGTGCTGTGGGTAGCGTGAAATGAAGAACCAGAATCCATGACCCAGGAATCCACATAACTCTCTACACTACAAATTAATGCGTCATCATTTGAGCAGTCTGATGCAGTGTTAACTTCTTTCTTCTCGTTTCGACATTGATTCCTAAAATGTCCAACCTCTTTGCAGTTCCAACAGGTAACATCACTTCGAGCCCTAGACTGACTCCTCATCCTGTTCTTGCTCCCACTACCTCTGTTATTCTTCCTTCCTCTGCCAACATTCAGTAATTCACTTGATGATCCACCTAAATTTCTTCGTCTGACATCTTCGCCCAGAATAAGATCCCGAATCCCATCAAAAGTGAACTCGCTGGTAGAACTAGTAATTGCTGTAACAGTCCCTGACCAGCTATCTAGCAATGATGATAACAGTAGTAAAGCCTGAACCTCATCCTCGAATTTGATGCCAACTGACCCAAGTCTTGACAAAATCGAGTTTAAGTTGTTGATGTGCCCTGTAACTAAACTTCCTTCTTTCATCTTCGTGTTCACCAGTTCACGTATCAAGAAAACCTTGTTAGCTGCCGAAGGCTTTTCGTACATATTAGAAAGTGCATCCATAATTCCACGCGCTGTAGTTTCCTTTAGAATGTTGAACGCAACATCCTTCGTTAGCGACAATCTAATAACTTCCTTAGCCTTTTTATCCAAGGCCTCCCACTCGTCATGCTTTAACTTCTCCGGTTTGTCACCCAATACCATGTCCAAATCCTTCTAAACCAGCAAATCCTCCATTTGCATTTTCCACCAACCAAAGTCTTTTCCATCAAACTTCTCAATCTGAAGTTTACAACTCTCAGCCATTGTCTCAAACTGAGTAACTTCCTGACTTTGGATCTTGGTAAAAAGAACCAGAAAAAATAATCTTGGACAAACAAAATAGACCCCCACAACAACCAAACCACCCGACTAAACTGCCAAGTAAATTCGTCAACCAAGTTGTAATCCCAATAAACCAATAACCAAGGCTTTATAAATAAAAAATAAAAATTAAACAAACATATATTCTTTTTTTTTCTTAATGATCGAGATAAAACAAAAAAAAATCTTTTTTTTTCTTGCTGATCAAGATAAAACAAAAAGAATAGAACAATTTAAATTTTGTTAACCTTACTGTCTTGGAATTAATTTGTCGGCTTTGATTTTTATGTGATGACCAATCAAATCTTAGGAGTCTAATTTGGAAACTCCACGGCAACAAACGGCACGGATTATTTTTTTTTTTTGCGATGAACTCGAACAAACTGATCGATATAAATTTAATAGCCTGCTGCCAAATAAAAAAAAAAACTAACCGATCTGTCTCTCGCGTTGTGTTTCTCCTGTGTGTAACGAGCCGTAGCTCTGATACCAGTTGTTAGGATTCGATCTCTCGATCAACACACCAAACACGAACAATACTGCAAGAGAAAATAAACAAACACGAGAACACAAGGATTTACGTGGTTCGGTCGGCTGACCTACGTCCACGGGCTGCAACCATGATATTTTTATTATTGCTTTCTGCCTCACTCGTGATGAAGATTACAAGTACAAGATGCCTATATTTATAATATAAGATTAGGGTTTACTACTTAATCCCCAATAAAACTAATAATGGGCTAATTAAATAAAACGGGCCAGGTCTTCAATTTAATTGGTCTGCCACTTATATGTTTTCTAATCTGAGCCCAAATCAAGTCTCCACAAACCCAATAATTTGAACAATCGTCACTACGTGACACCTTGATATTTCCGTCATCGGTTGGGGTGTTACAAGATACAAACATGGTTTATTATGAT